>JAWMRA010000162.1:8103386-8162430 GCA_035584735.1 Pseudotriccus pelzelni | reverse complement strand
CGCGGCCCCCGCGCTGTCCCGGCCGCGGGGCCGTGCGGGGCCGCCCCGGTCCGCGGGGAAGTTGCGGGGCGGGAGCGGGGTCGGGGCGAGGCGCGGGCCGGGGCCGTGCCGGGCCCCCTGCCCCGGGCACTTGTGTAATGGGGCCGGCGGGGCGGGGGAGCGGCCGGGCGGGAAGGGAAATGACATCAAGGAGCGGGGGGGTGACCCGGTTCCGCTCGCACCCCCCCGCCGCGGGGGGAGGGAGGGAGGAAAAAAGAAACTGTCACCGTGGGATTTCATCAGCTCCTTCTGCCTTCGTGCATTCAACCTATTTTTCGTTCCTTTGGTTATGTAAGAGGAGCGGTGTGGAGAGGAGCGATGAGGAGGGGCGGCTGATGGGCTTCCTGGGGAATTACCGGGTTTTTTTGTGTGTCCAGCTGGCCCTCCGAGCTAACGCTGGGAAATGCGGGACAACTGCGTGTCGGGTTTTTACGTGTATTTACTTTGCTTGCACTGCTCCAAATATTGCAGCACAATGCAGGAGAGGGTGGCAGGGACTGGAAACAGAGTGCAGTTGACCAAGTTTTTGATTTCATTCTGACTGAAAAGCAAGAGAAAATTGTAAGTAAATAGTAAAAATCTTGTTCTCTCGGTGCTCTTCTATAAGGAGGCACCGATGTCTTTCCTTATGTTTAATCTCAGTCTAAGATATGAGTTTATAGCATAGCGTATTTATGTTTTCCTGATACTCATCTTTTATCTGTTTATATCCTATTTGGTGTTAATTTGGGTCTTGATATTTTGATTCAAATCTTCTTATGAGATGATCTTAATTTCAAAAATTATAAATAGGAAAACGTGGCTCTGCTTTCTGAAAACGAAGCCCTCTTAGCTATAAGAATCTTCTCTGTAATAATAACTGCAAACCACAAGTCACAATTTAAATTTGTTGTTATTTTTGCATGGGCTGGAAATGTAATGTTGAAAATACTTGAGTGGTTTTTTTGTAATACTTATATTTGGATATTGAGGATTCAGGGGAGGAAAACGTGCTGGTGATGAGTAAAGTGATTCTTTTTTTTTTTCTGTAAGAGTTGTATAGAAACTGATAATAAATATTTCACTTTAGTTTCTGTAGCTCTAAAACCTAGCTTTTGCGGTCTGAAATATTTTGGTTGCCGTTATAAATATTTTCAAGCATCAGCAAAATAAAACTGATAATTTACATTTGTTTTGCTGTTTGTTTGCTAAAATGTGCATGGATAGAAAATAAAAACCTAGAGCTACCTAGAGGAGAGCAGAAGAAGGAATTAAGTTTGGCAGCGATGTGTTTGGAGCAGTGCAGAGCGGGCTGATGACACTGTGGGGAAAGAGAGGAGATGGGCTTACAGAGCACTGTGTACTGGGAGCAGCCAGAATCCATCTGCAGAGTGGGGTTTCCCAGCAGAACTCTGGTCAGTAGATAAGCCTGTGCCTTTGGCATCTGTCTGCTGAACCCCTGGGGGAGAACAGCCTTTCCCGATGGGAATGTTCCTGTATCTCTTCTCCATTGCAACACTGTCTACCTGATAAACTTCTGGAGTTCAGATTTGATCCTTTTAGTTCACTTAACATTTTCTCCGTGAGTTTCCTCACTGTAAATTACTTGGTTCGTACAATAAGTGGAGATTGGCCTGGTCTGATAAAGGGAGACTATTATTACTGAGGCAGTTCAGCTGGAGTAAAGTGATAGAGGGACACTTCTGGAACCGTCTGGCAGTTTTGGCAGAAGCTGGACTGGCACTTCAGGTTGAGAAACTGCAAGTGTTTGGGATGAAAACTGAAATATGGGAGAAAGGCAGCATACCACAGATTCATTCAAATGTACCACAAAAAAGAAGAGTTATGTTGAACAAATAAATCATGTGATAAGTACACTAGCAATTATTTTAACAGTTATTTTTCATATACTTTACTATATACGAAAGTAGTTGACACTTTTGAAGTTGTATTTCTTTGATTCTGTAGCGTAAATAACTGTTTGCCTTTCTTAACAGACTTTTTTTCTAGTATGGAGAGGAATTTCAGAGAGAAAGATGGACTTGATTAGATTCAGACTGACTATAAAGAACTGCAATTTCCTATCCAGGTTTGGGCCAAAAAGAGGGAAATACTGGTTTACAAAACAGATATGATGGTTTTGGGTTTATGTTGTCATTTGTCCAGTAGTTGAAATATTTGTTTTGGGAAACAAGAAAAAAGGCAGACCGCTAGGTTTTTGAGTTAAACACAAGTAGAAATAGAACACATGCAAGGAACTCTTAAATGTGTTCCTGTTTAATCTGTTCGTACTTAAAGGTGAATTGGCCACGATTGTAACAGCCAGTAAACAGTAATGGTTTATGCTGGTCTGCTTAAGGTGGCCTCCGTGTTCCTAGAAATGGATTGAGGAGTGTCTCTGTTCCTGTGCTGTGGTCAGTCAGATTTGCTCAGGGGGGTTGCTGTGTACCAGTCCTGACCAGGACTGATGCAGATGGCATCAGGCACATCGTATTACTGAGTAATATACTTGCTCAGTAAGTCTGAGCGTGAGAGAAGAACATGGGGTGGAGTTGCCTTTGTTATTTCTGATTAATTAGTACTTAAAATATCTACAGCAACTCGAAATATTCTCCCAGTTTCTGTATTTAACTGCAAAGAGCCTTTTTTGAGCCATGCTGTGCTATTGGACTCTAGCAGAGAGCTGCGTGTTCAGATGTGGTGAAAATACTGTTTAGTTGTTTCATGATGTTTCATAATACTTGAAAATATAAAATTAGAGCACAGCAGTACCAAAAATAATGTCTTTCTAGCTGCTTTCCATTGTTTTATAAATGCGTAAGCAACTGGAGTTGGACTCGATGATCCTGATGGGTCCCTTCCAGCTCAACACATCCTGTGTTTGTGTGAATTTTGAGTTACTTTGGTAGAGATTTCGTTCAGAAGCTTTTGGTGTAACGATATTCACGTGTGAATGGGTGAGCCTGAAAAAGAAGCAGAAGATGCATCCGCTGTGAAATGTGCATGCCTGGTGCTTGTAGGCCCAATAGAGGGTGGAAGTAACAACCATTTGTGCTAAAAAGTTGGTGAATTGATGTTTCTTCTTTCTTTTCCAACAGAGAATATGAAACAGGAGCCAAAATGACATCCCGATTTGGAAAGACCTACAGCCGGAAAGGGGGAAACGGCAGTTCCAAGTTTGATGAAGTGTTTTCCAACAAACGGACCACCCTTAGTACAAAATGGGGAGAAACCACCTTCATGGCCAAATTAGGACAGAAGAGGCCCAGTGTCAAACCAGATATTTCCGAAGTTCCTAAAAAACCCAAAGTTGAAGATGAGGTGACAGAGGATCCATTTGGATTTGACAGTGACGAAGAATCTCTTCCTGTGTCTTCAAAGAATGTGTCACAGGCTAAAAGCTCCTCTCAGCTGGAACCTGGTGAAGCTGCTCAGTCTGAGGACTTCACTCCTCTGCTTGAAGCTAACAGCAGAATTAATCAGCCAGATAGTGGAGAAAACGTTGCATCCAGCAAGTGCATACCTTTTGACAATACTGTTCCTCTCTTAAAAGAAAAGAGCACAAGCAAAAACATGGAAGACGGAGAATGCAAGGGCAGCAGTGCTAAACTTGCAGCTGCAGGTATGTTTGCTCAGCTGTCCAGACACTTCTGTTTTCCTCTGATTTTTGCTAATCTACCTTTAGACTTCGTGTTTTCAGGGGATGGTTAAATGTTCTAATAAAATTGTGGGACGATTGATTATAAAAAGTTACAGAGGATACACTAAAAACACTTGGAAGCATCCTGCATTTTACACAGTGATCCTTGGCACTCTAATCCTAGTGTCTGCATATTGAGGTACAGTGCTTTAGGTTCAATGCAGTGTGTTAGACCACCTTGAATAAAATGGTATCATCATCTTATTTTCTACAATTGCTCAGTGCATTTGTGGTTTTTAAATGTGTTTTGAAGAGGAATGAGTTAGTGGTAACAGAAGGCTTTATTACTAAGTTTCTGGCTTTAATTTAGTGCAGGTATGTGCTTACTACCAGGCAGGTGCAGATACAGATTATAACATGCCTTATTTTGTTATTTGTGTGGAAAAAGTAGTTTTCTGAACTTCAGTTGCATGAAGGTTTTTTGTTTGGCTTCGTTTGTAATTAACGCACCTTTATCAATTAAAAAGCTTCAGGCCTGTGAAACTGAATTCTGTCAGAACGTCTTTTAGGGACTGTTGCTTGGCTCTTGAGTGTTTGCAAGGCACCTTAATGCTTCTGAGAGGGAATTCACAAGGCCCATGGAGCTGAACATCTCTGTAATTTTATTCAAGTCATTTTTGGAGGAGATCAGATGTTGTTATATCTCATGAGAAGCTTTTGTATAATGGGCTGATTAAAGCACGGCTTCTATAATTGGGCCGAAGATCACATTAGCTGAACCTTGATGAAGATGACACCTACTGACTTGCTCTGGGTTATCAAAATCAGCTTTAATGAGAAGAACTTATCTAACTTTCATTTCTCAGCTATAGTTAACTTAACCCTGGGCTCAGAAATTTGAGTGGAGTTGCTCAGTTATAATACAGTGGACAAGATACTGAATAGTGGAAGATATGCGTAGCTCGGTTATTTGCAATATAATTCTATTAGTGATCTAATTGAAGAAAACACAAGAAATGCTGATTTGAACTGTAGTTTGACAGACACATTGGTGGGATGTGTAGTTGCCTTTAGATCTTGCTCTTTTTTTGCTGCTAAAGTATTTCTTGTTGTCGTATGGTTTTCAGCAGTTTATCTGGAAGTATGATTCATCCTCAGCCTGGAAACAAAATTTATGGGTTTCTTTAAGTTTGAATATATTTTTCATAAGTAATTGAGTAAGTTCGTCCCCCACTATTTACAAGGAGAAGAAATAGTAATGAGTTTCCTTGGTTGTTAATGATCCCATTGTAGCAGAACAGGTTTTACAGTGAAATGGTTTCCTTGTAGAAAAGCTTTGTCAGAACAGTATTTTTCAGGTTGGAAAAGAAAGTGAGAGAGCTGTGGGCAGAAAAAGTTAATGGAGCTCTGAAAATTCCTAGTGCATGAGAGTCCAGGAGGAACAGACTTCAGCACTGGTGCTTCTCAGTTCCAGTCTTGTGGAAAATAATAAAATACCATATTTAGCACAGAAAAACTTTCTAATTTGATGCTTTTTTAAATTCTAGAATTATTTGTTAAAAGACAATATTATATATACTATGAGTATACAACTCTAATTGGAAGGAAGCTGATGAATCTTGGTGGGTAAGTCCATCAGTGGCTGTTGAGTGTGGTGGTGGTGCTCTGGATGCAGAGAGGGAGATGACTTAAACAACAGTTTACTGAAGGGATTCTGTTCCTGCTTGCTGTTCTGAAATATTTGTTAACCACTGCCGTTCAGCCAGTAGCAGTGAAGGACAAGGCGGAGCTTGACCTGACAATCCTGTTCTTTTAGAAGGTATTAGATTCTCTTGACATCCAGAGAAATGAAGATAAAAACGGTTTCTTATCTTCAGAAATTGAAATCAACTGAGAATGAATCTTTGCAGAACATCCTAGGAGGGTCTTTGGTTTCCTTACCCTTATTTAAAAGCTGTAGTCTTGGTGATAGTGTTTCTTTTTGACAGTTAGTGTAAATGAAACTTGGATAGTTTAAGCTGCTATTATGCTTGTGTGTAAACTGATCCAAAACAAATAAAATTGTCTCTGAGGACGTTGCTCAGAACACTGAGCAATTAGAGATAGTGGTATAGTCAGCCAGTGTACATGTAGGTGCTTCAAAGGCTCCTTTGTTGTAGTGGCTGCCAAGTCAGGTTGTCTGGGGAGGCTGCCGTTCAGAACTGCAGAGAGTCAGTTTGATTGATTTGGGGAGGATTCTGGAGGAGAAGGGAACCACGGGGAAGTGTACAGGTATAGTGTATCTGCTTCTACAGCTGACATGTCTTCACCCTCCCTGCAGTTATTTCCCCCTTGCTGGTGACTCTTGAACTCTACCAGCTTCAACCACATTTTTTCCAAGCTCGACTATTCCTGAGGAGGAAAGAAAGGGGGGTGGGGAAAGTGAGCACGTAGAAGAATATTAATATTCCCAGTGTAAGAGGTTGCAATGTGAGCTCAACCTTAACCCACATACGGCAGTGTATCTCTAGGTGCAGAAAACTAGGCTGTGTTGGTACTGATATTCAAGAAAAGGCTTGTTGACTTGTTTAAAATGCAGTTTGCTGGTCCTTGTCCTACTAGTGACCAGACAGTGCATGAGTGAAGGTCTCCTGACTTCTTGAGAGCGTGTGCCATCACTGTGTATTAATATACCTTAATTCTTAACCTGGGTGGAATAAGGTTAAGAATTAGTATTGAAAACTGTGCCTTAACATGGCTATGCATAAAGAGGTACAGTTAATCTTACTCCAGTTCTGCCTCCATGTGTATTCCTTTGGACATTAAAATGAAGGTGATGCAATGTCAGTTAATTTTAACTAATGTTTGATATTAAAAAGCAGTTGGTTTTGGGAATTTATTTTAGTAGTTGTGCAGCTGTGTAACAGTTGAGGATCTGTATCTGTTATTTAAAATGGTAGAACTCACTGGTCTTTTTTTTTTTTTTATAGCCTTCAGCTAGTGCTTGTAACAATCTTATTTTAAAGGCTTTGAGAAGCTCTTAATGTGTAAAGCTTCTCATAATCTTACCCTAATGTTGCTTGATCAAGACTTAACACTGTCTGAAGCATGTCCATGAGTAATCCTGTATGTAACAGGTAATTTAGAGATGGGAGTTCGGGTACATTTGAAACAGCAAAAGACTGTTCAGTATTAATAGTTACTGTTAGGTCATCTTCGTGAAGGCTGGAGGACTTGGTATCTAGAAAATAAGTTGTGTTATTTGAAAAAATAGCTTGTAGGTCGAAATTAATGTAGTACAATTTGTCAGATGAAAATTTAAGTCAAAGCTTGATGAATTTGAAAAGTTGGTATGGCATTTCATAATGAGTGTATGAATATGTTTCAGATTGGGTAACCACTTTGCCTACTGTAGCTGTGTCAGTTTAGGGAAATACTACTTCTGGCATTATTGTGTGAGGGTTTGCATTTTGACTCTGGGTGTTGTGATCACCTGCCCTCTTTTGCTTTCGTGCACAGTGCTGAGCTCTGTGACTCACACTTTTGGAGGATCTAGTCCAAGGAGCTGGTGCTGTTCATTGGAGAAGGCGCTTGGGTCAAGAGATATCTCATCTTTGCATACCTTGTTGATGGACTATGAAATAATATTCCTTTTTTACATTAGTTCTAAGTGAAAATATTAGGTAGTTAATCGTGCTTTTAATGGAGAAGTTTTTTAATTGTGCATGGATTAAATCTGGTTTGAGTTTATTTCCTGAAAATATGTTTTGCTTGCTGTGGAGAAATAGAAAATAGAATGGCTTCAAATATCTCTCCAGACTACAGAACAGCACAGGCATAGTGTCCCTTCTGCTGTGTTGTGATGCTAAGTAGAGAATTTGTGGTTATTGTCTTGGCAGTGCCCTTTGAGGCTTTTTAAGATTAAAAGAACAAATTATTGCACGTAATATATTTGTGATACTTGCTTTCTTTTTTTTCCCCCTGAACGTTTAGAGTAATAATGAAAATAGCTCTTCATCATCTTGTCATTTGTTGCTATGTACTGGTACTCAAACCAGGTCTTTGTTCTGGCAGTAGTTTTGCTCTTGGTGCTTTAAGGAATTGCCCGTTGACTGTATTTGATTCTTTTGTTTTTTCCAAGTAGTTCTTAATGCCCTTGTTTTTCACTTGGGGACTGTGCAGGTATTGGAATCAAATCAAAGTGGCAAATGCAATCCTTCTTCCTAACTTGTGCTTATGTGCAGGAGCAAAGGGATATGACTGTGCTCAGCTGCTCCGTGGCCCAGGATGCAGGATCCAGTTGTGTTGAGTTGCTGGAAAAGCACAGAGAGAGCCCAGAGCACTTTGCAGAAAATGGTTGCCCTTGGGAAGGAGATGGTTTAAGTCATATGGTCTGTTCCCGACAGACTATCCTGATAGTACCTCAGTGACTGTGTGTGCAAAGCCTCTGCATCCTGATTATGTGGGTGGGGAGCCCTATCTTTAGAGTTGAGTTTCAACTTCTCAAATGCAGGTTTGTTACATAATTGCATTTGACAACGAGATTGGGCAGGGTATTGCTTTCAAATTGTTCCAGAGCTTCTATTTTGTATTTAACGGTGACATGGACATTTAAGATAATAGTTAGGTCAGAGTAATATTATCTTTCCTGCTTTGCAGAGTTGTTGAGTGCAAGTTATTTACTTCTTGAGGAAGAATTCCACTTCACTCATTTTTCTGTCCAAAAATGGAACAAAAAGTTGGGGAAAACTGAATGAGGTCTGAGCATTTGGCTGTCTTAGGAGACAGCTGGCAGCAACCATGATTAAAAAGAACTGCAGCTGTGCTCTGGCTGGGTCAAAGCATTAAGAAACTGATAGGAGAGAGGGGGAAAGGTCTGCCAGAAAATATGTATGCCCATAGAATTTCAGTGTTATGAGGTTTGTTTGGAAGGCAGTAGTCATGTAGTATGTAGACAGATGGGTTTTATCCACAAGTCCTCTCTTCTTTAGCTGTTTTTTTATGTTTTCCCTTTTTGAGGATATCCCTTTTCCCCTTACAGGTAGAATTGTCTTGCTGTGTCAGTAGGCCAAGTTGAAACTGGTGTGGTAATTGTTCTCAAATTTTTTTTTGTTTGATGCTTCTTTGGTGGTGGCTTGTTGGTTTTCTCCTGGGGTGTTTTTCAAAGTCTGAAATGATTGAAATTCTGTTTATATCCCAGTGTTGATACTGGTTTGCTAAAATAGCAATACAGAAAAAAGATCTCAGCATTTAGGAAGGAATCTGATATCTGTAACGTATTTTTTATAATGACAGAGAAAATCATGTTGTGTATGTCCATATACAGAGCACACGAGACTTTCATCCCCTAAATCTTCCTCTTTCCCATTCAGCAGTGAATTTAGCATTAAATACTTTTAAAATCATTCTTTCTCTGTGGACTTGTACAATGAACAGTTAGTTTTTAAAAGATCATACTTTTGATTGCTTCTTAACTTGGATGTTTCAAAAGTTGAAATAACTTTGCATTTAAAATGTTTGGCGCTTGTAGAAAACAAACCAACCCTGTAAACCTGTGCACCTCTTAAGTGGGCCAAACCTGCAGGAGAGCAGAAACCCGTCGGTAAGGAAGCCATTTTGGGTTCAAACTGCCGAGATTTTATTACCTTTATGGAAAACCGTCTTCAAATTCAAACGTAGCTTATATTTGCTTTTAAAAAGCTGCTCCTGTGTTCAGTAAAGGGTTTCAACATATTTATGAGTACTGTCTGAATTCAGATTGACTTAGCCTAAGTATACATCTGTTTTGACAGTTATTAGTGCTGCTGTGTTATACTATACTTTAATTTTTTTCCGTAGAGACTTACCCTAGAAAAGCTGGTGAAAATAAGTGGTTTTGGCATGTGCCAGCACGTTGTGTTGTCCATGACAGTTAGAGTAGTTAACTTCCTGGATCAGCTTTGTCCTGCTGCTCTGAGCAACAGATGCTCTTGTGAGCTCCCAGTTGGAAGAATGTGCCTGTTTCCATGGGCTTTCCATCAGGGGTGACCACGATACAGCTCGTTCAGGCTCTGACAACTCTTGTGCTACAAAGTGTAGCAGCTCTTCTGCCCATTGCATTTGATGTTGTGCGATTTCTCTTTCTTCATGATTTTATTTTTAGATTTCTGAGACCAGATAACCTTGCTTGAGGTGTTGCAGAGTTCTTCAAAGCTTAATTCTTTGCTGGAGGACACAAGTCTTCTTTCTGTAGAAAGGGGTTTTAGCATTGTTTACTCAATTTGTTTTTTATTTGAGAGAGCTGTGGACTTTGCTAGTTGGGTGTGCATTGATACTGTACTGCACGATACGTTGGGTTTTTATATAATAGTGGTATCTGTAGAGTCACATTATAATTTGTATTATGAATATGGATAGATACAGATGTTAAAAATGTTAATAATACAATGTTAAAAAAAGTGTTGTAGAAGGGTTTTAAGCAAGAGTAAAGAGAATAATGAAGTAGTAGTGATAGTTAATCTATCTGTGAAAGGCAGGCTGTAAGACTGTAGGTGCAGCTTGGACAAATATACTTACCTGGGGAATAAAAAAAGTTTCATTACTGTAAATACGGTAGTGTGTCATCAGTCATGATAACAGAATATACCAGTTTGAGCTGTCTAAAACAATTCTCTGAGGAACCTGTGAAGTTGTCCAGGCAAAAAGGTAAGTAGCGTTACTTTGACAAAGCAGAGCAACTCTGACAAGCTGTGTCAAAAATCTGGAAAAACACTTCAGGCTCCTGGGGCCTCTTGTGCAACCTGTTAAGCTCCTGTCCAGTCCATAGTCCCCTATCCTTGCCCTGTTATGTGCTTGTTTTATGGAATAAAATTGGGGGGAGTGGGGAGGGAAGGTAATTCTTTTCACTCTGTCAGTTCCTGAAAGTTTTAGGAATTTTTAGACTTTCCACCATCTCACCAAGTCTGTAATTATATGATGTATTTTATTATTTAATATTTTGTGGGTGCGGAGATATTCCTTCTTTTTCTCATGTAGTATGAAGAAGAAATAATACTGCTCCGGAGGACTATTTCTGAGGGAATACCTTTTCAGGCATTTTTTCTTAAGGAAAACCTTTAAAAAAAAAGGGTGAGATGTGTTATAGGTAATTAAAGAAAAATGCAGTTAAAATGTGAGACACTTGAATGTCAGAATTGTCAGAGTTGTAGAGCTGAAGCATGTAGGTGTCTTGGCTCTAAAAAAAAAAAAAATTAATTTCCCTTTTTTAAAAGGAGGTGTGGTTTTCCTAAAGTCTGGAATTGCAGTCTTCGTTTTATACATTGTCTTAAAAATGAAAAGGAAGGAGGTAGTACCTCTATGGCTACCTGTGGTAGTCACAAGGCATTTACTGTTTTTGTTGGATGTACAGAATAGCATTTGTTCCATCTAGTGAGTGCTTATATTAACTATGTATTTTTTTTTAAAGTGGTGAACAGAATGTTATTTTTATATCCGTCTAGTCTAATTGATACAGGTCTAGGTGCATATTCGTTAAATGTTTAAAGTTTTATTACTGAAAAAGCAGTGGGATTTTGACAACTGTTACATTCCTGCTGTTTGGATGTTTTCATGTATGTAGAGGAGCAGAAACTCCATTATCTTGAGTGAGTTGAATATCTTGCCTTGTCTGAACTTGAAATTTTATCTCTAGTGGTCATTTTATAAAGGTTACTTGGAACAATAATCATCATAATCACTTAAATACAATTTTACGGGCTTGGTAATATGCATCTTGGTGTGTGTGGAAACATCTCATGTTTGGTGGGAAAAAGTAGAAGCTTCACGTGTTTGTTTTTTTTTCTTTTTATTCATCAGCAATCCTAAAGACATCTGTGTCTTGTTAAGTGACATAAACTAGAGCATAAAATAAAGCAAGAAGTATGAGAGTGTTTATCAGTTCGTGTTCCATCTAGACCTGCCAGTCATTTAGATTGGTTCTCTTACAGTCTGGTAATTAAGTTTAGAGATTTAAACAGAAAACAAATCATGATTAGCACAGAACATTATTATCGTTCCTGGGGATATTGTGCTTGTACCTGGGCAGGGCAAGGGGAAAGTTAAATGCTGTTGCTGAACTGAAATTACTTGGGAGACTCTTTCTGTTATTTGAGCCCCAAAAGAGCCTAATTGCAGTTAAAAACAGGAGGAGAAGTTGCATGTAGTCTCTTGGACTACAGAACATCTAATAATTCGCCATGAGTTCATTTTTTTCATGTTCTTCCTGCAGTCATGCTAGCTTCTACTGTAATAGTTACTATTAGTAAATGCTGTAATTTTTAAAATCAAGGTTATTGGAATTGCTGTTATTGTACACCTTTGGGCAATTAGCCAGTAATTTGCAGTAATTTCTGGTGTAGAAAGTTCAGTCTGACAGCTATTGACCCACTGATGAGATGAGAACAGTGGCTTGATGAAGTATCCTTAGAGGAAGTATTCCTCTAAATGTCACTGCTTAGTTTGCCGCTAATGCATTATGATGATCCAGTTTTAAAGCCAAACTTGCCACCTGGTGTGCACTAAACGGTTTAGTAGTTACATTTTCCATCAGCCTTGCTTATTTATTATGGGAGGTGGAAAAACCTCCCTGGTGCAATTAGTAAGACTTCTGAACTACTGTGTGTTTTTAAGATGTTGATGCCTCAAAATGAAGGGGGAGGTTAAATGCCACTTGTTTGCTGTTTAGGAGTTAACCTACTCTGCTGTATTAAATTACTAATTGAAAGTGAAAAATTATTTGCAACACTTCGTTGGTACTTTTGTCTGAGTTTTCTCAGACAACTCAAGATTCCAAGTTGCTCCTGCACATCCTCAGAATGTGGCATGGCTTATACAAAGCCAACAGGAGTCCTGCTGAGTACACAAAGAGTTGGTGGTGTTTGCCTTTTCAGATCATGCCTTGGGAGTGTGGTAAACCAAGCATCAATAAGGCCATTTCACTGGGATAGAATGAGTTTGGTAGTTATCAGTCAACTGAGCTGACCTGAGAAGTGATCATATTTACAGATGAAGAGAAACAAAGAATTCCAGGCTGGAAGCGTTATCTGTGTGGTGCTACTGCCTTAACCCAGTCTGTTCAGATTGTACTCATCTTCAAGTGTACTAATGCCTTGGAGTGCCTCTGCATTTCTGGTGGTTTTCATAGAGCTGGTGGAGACTGGCATGGAGGAATTAACAACTGGCTCAGTTTTCCTTGGGTTTGTTTTTGGGTTGTTGGGAACAAGCATGAGAAGGGCAGACGGGTTAGGCAGGTGTGAAACTGGAGATGAGAATAGGAGCCACTCTGGGAAGAAAAATGTAACTACCTCAGTAGAGCAAGTACAAAAAAAATGAAGTGGAGAAAATAGATGGGAAAATAGATGGAAGTTCTTATCCTGATGGATCTCTTAACTGAGGCTTCAGTTTGTCCAAATGTGGCTGCTGCAGTAAGAGCAGGATTTTTTGTTCCCTTAATAGGTCACAGATGACTAGATGGGATTGTGTTGTTTGCTTTGTTGCTTGTCCTACAAATATTGGGCTAATTTTAGTACCTTTTAAATTGTTCTAGAACAATTTGTAGAATAGGTTTTTTTTGTGTGTGTAACTACATTATCAAAATTAACTAACATTCACTCTTAATGGAAAGATTATCTGTTTGACTTTATGAGTACTTGGTGAAATATCCAGTGCGTGTTGGAAAAACCTTTTAAAATAAAAGCATCATGTTGATATAAATGTCATGTGAATCATCTTTCTTGCAGTGGCCTAGTAGATGGTGGCTTTACCTCTTGCCTACTGACAGGGTAACTTCCTGGCAAGGAACTGCAGAAATAAAGTGGCTTCAACTGCTAAACCTATGTGAAAACTGATGAACGGACAGAAGAATTTGGGAAGTGTTTTAGATGAGCTGATCTAAAGTAAAAGAGTTAAAGACACACTCCTTGAATATCTTTGCTTTTTGCAAGATAAGAAACCTGGAATTTTCAGAGAACATGTGTGGAATTCTGTGTTGTAGAGTAATTGTGATTTTTGTGATCTGCTGGTAGCAGAGTGCAATAAGCCCAGTAGACTAAACTTTTTGGGAATAGTTGATTAGCGTTTCTTTGGAGGCAGATTCCTTGATAATTTTTTCCATTAATTTTTTATCAGTGCTACTGATGTGTATCAGCTTTGGCCTCTTCAGTCCGTTTTCCAGGCTTGATGTGTTGGTCATGTTTCCAGCTTGAGAGTACAGCCTGTAGCTGAGATCATAATGATTCAAGAGAAGACAGTGTAAAGTAAAACTTCAATTTTTTTCCATCTCAGAACAGGTTCCTGAATTATTTGACCCTTGGGTTGTAATGCACATAAGTACATGTGTAGTCTATTTCATTCCTGGGAAGATGACATTTGTTTCAGTCCTGGTATGAAATGCAGCTCTTTTATGATCTTGGACTTTCTTAGGATGGGAAAACTATTCCTTTCCCAGATGCTCATACTGACAATTCAGTATTGTTTAGTGAGCCAAGGCAGCCGTATTTTAAATGTACTTATTTTAGTGTTGCTTAGACATTATTAACTCAAGTACGTATGCACTCAAATATGAAACAGAAAGGTCTTAAAATTATTTTAATTCAGTTTGCTGCTTTTCACGCTTAAGTGCTGTGGTAGTCTTTAGCTGCACAACAGCATCAAACATATGGGGGGAAAGGTACACTTTCAAACTCACTCCTTGATTACAGAAAATCATTTTTGTTGGGCCTCTTGGATTATCACAAGCATCAGATTGAAATGGGAATAATGAGACTTTTTGTATAGCATATTGATACTGAGAAAGACTTAACAAAGATTCTATCACTGGGGTGACAGGGGTCAGTTTTCTTGGTATTTGAGAATTTAGTTTTGCATTTCATATATTCTGTGAAGAGCTTTTTTTATCTCTAGCTGAGTATGTGTACTTCAGTGAGAGGCCTCAGCTGGATTCCCAGGAAACTTAAATGCCATTTGTGAAACACTACTTGTCCTGGCTCCCTGAGGCATTTTGACTGGGGTTGAACAAATTTCCTGCAAAACTGGATTTGGTAGTTGTTTCTTTTCCTAGAATTTTCAGCTTGTACCCTTAAGTGCTTCCATAAACCATACTTGAACGGTGCTGATGCTCACTTTCCTCATCAGGAGGGTTGAAAAGGGCAGACACCTTGGTTCTGGTGTCTGGTGACACTGTCTCAGGAATTTCCAAGAAATTCTTGTTTCCAGAAAATAACACAATTGTGTTGTTGGGTGTCTTTGTGTGTGTGTGTGAGGTCAACAGCAGAGTATGGCAGGAACAGTCATCGTGAAACTCTGTCACCAAATCCACTGAGCTTTTGTTGGGATTCAGGGAAAACCAAGGGAATGCTTTCCCTACCGGTTTAGGGGGACAACAGGTGGAAGACTTGGTACCGGCATCACTATTGTGTGGATGCTGGTCAGCTGGAAACAAAGCTCACATAAACTGACTGCTTACAGAGGAATCTGTTCTCTTGGACAGTGTAGGGTTGGAGAAGACTAATTTTTGGCAGCATCTCTTCTTCAGAAAAGCAGAAATTCATTGTAAAACCTTCATTTCAGAGTTCGTATGAATATGCAAACATAGCTAAGTCATTGATTCTTAGATGGTTTGTGTTTCTAATGACACTGCCCGTTTTCTTCAAGTTCTGCGCAAAAGTTAAAAGCACTTTTGCTTTGAACTTTCATCTGAAAGAAAAAAGGTTTTGCCTTTAAAGTTCGTCTGAAGCAAATCAGACACTAAAATCTATGTAATGTGAAACTTTCATTTGAAACATGAGTGTGGCTCACATAGTTTGTTGTAAATAAGGATTTTGGGGGAGTATGCTTACGTAAGAATAAAATAAAACAGTCTTATGACCCGTGTACAGGAAGGAAATTATTTTCTTTATATAATTAAAGAATGCATTGTAGTTGTTCTTTATCTCTAATTATTCCCTGTAAGTCACTTGTGAGTGAATCATTTGTAATAATCTTCTCTGAAAATGTCACTGCAGATTTTGTCTTTTTTGTGTGGTTTGTCTAGGGAAATAAGTTAGGGTGTATTTAGGGTTTACTGCTGTCTTTTTCATGATGTGCATGTTTTCAGAGTGGTGCTTGTTTTAAGGATTTATTTGCTAGAAATTATGCGAAGACTTTATTATAGTAAAACCTTTCAACTGCAGGGCTTAAAAAGTATAAACCTGATGGATAAAGACCTTTTCAATGTTTTTTGTCATTGATCACTGAATATTTGTTGTATATTCTGACTTTGAAAAAGGTACCCACAAGACTATTTTTTGTAATTGCATTTTAGTAATAAGTTTATCTTTCCTTGTAGATAAAATCCAGAATTTGAATGAAGATAATGAGAACAGTCATTTTCTCTATGTGAATGTTGAAGACAGTAACAAAACCAATGCTGAGACTACAGACACTTCTGGATGCAACATTGAAGCCAAGGACTTGACTGATTCTTGGGACTCCCACATCGGGAAAACAGCAGACTCTCCGTCAGAAACATCTCAGACAAAGGGGCCATTAAGAACTCACTTGTATGAATGGGAGGATGAAAACGAAGACACCAGAACTGGAGAGTATATATTAGCTTTTGACAATGAACATCTCTCAGAGATGAAGAGCAAGGATGAGGAGGGTGATAAAGAAGATACTGAAAATCCAAAGGAAGCCATTAGCGAAGAACTTGTCCAAACTATTCCCAGGCCAAGCAACTGTAGGACATACTGTCGATCCAACAAAGCAAAACTGCAGGGGGCAACAAATTTTGACAAGCTGATGGATGGCACTAGTCAGTCTTTATCCAAAGCAAACAGTGAGTCAAATAATGATGGTCTGAACCCAGGAAAAAAAGTGTCTTTAACTAGTGGGACCAGTTTTAGAGGGACGGTGGGACGGACTAGAGACTACACTGTTCTACATCCATCTTGCTTGTCGGTTTGTAACGTCACTATCCAGGATACCATGGAGCGCATCGATGAGTTTACCACGGCAGCCCCGACTGACCTGGGAGAAGCTGGGCGCTTGAGGAAAAAAGCAGACATTGCCACCACAAAAACCACGACCAGGTTCCGACCGAGCAATACCAAATCCAAAAAGGATGTCAAATTAGAGTTTTTTGGCTTTGATGATCAAGACGAGGGGGGGGGAGATGAAGGCGCCTCCAGAAGTTCTGGGAGTTCCAACTACAAAATCAAGTACTTTGGGTTTGATGACTTAAGTGAAAGCGAGGATGAAGATGAAGAGTGGCAGGTAGCGGAGAGGAAGGCTAACAAAAAACGAAGTAGAACTGTACCATCTTCTTCACTACAGTCAACCTCTGAGGGCAATGAAAACTGCTCCCAGGACAGCCAGCTCAGTACTAATGCTGGTACGTAGAACTCTTCTGGAATACATATTTAGCGTTTAATTTTAATTGGCCTTAATCTTTTGTTCTGTTTGCAGTATACCTGAGAGTTAGTTGAGTAATAGCACTATTTGGAAATCTAACAGTTAAATTCACTTATTTCTGCTGTGGGCATGTCTGGTGTTTCGTATCTGTCTTGAAGTATGCTTTATACTCCTTGATCTCTTGCCAGGGGTAGGGTTTTTTTTCTTTTTGAACAGAAGATTCTTACCGTACTGGTGTGTTGAGCGCACAGTGCCTATGCCTGGAAGGCAGATATCTTCCCACAGAAGCTCCACATCAACCCAGAATTATGGAGCCGAGTGCAGAAATTTAAGTAACTCTGAGGAGATGTGAAGTATCTCCTTGTGCTTTTGAATGTGTTTGTAGGCGGTTGGGACCTTTCTCAAGTGCCATCTTATCTGAGGATGCACAGCCTGGGAGAGGCTGTGGGGGCCCCATGGAGTGCCAGTCAGATAACTGGCTTTGGGAGAGCCTCTGTGTATTCATGTGTTTCTGCTCCTGCTTTCAGTTTTTCAGTATCTCCCCGTTCTGCACAGGTGGGGGGGGGTGTGTGTGTGTTTACTCACACAAAACCTGAGTAAAACTGTACGTGGCATTTGCTGAGCAAGTTCTGGTGATTGAGATCCTTTGAAAAATTAGACTTGCTTAGTTGGGTCCTGAGTAATAACTCAGATCAAGGCTGAGGTGTGTTGGTGAAGAACAGAAGGAATAACTCTGGTGAAAGGTTGCTTTTAGCTTTTTTGTTTTGAAAAAGTCCCATGCCAAGGAATCATGCATGTTGGAGTAAGTATCTCAAAACATTGACAATGTTCCATGGAACTTTTTGGTCCTCCATTTTGGAGCATGAAGCATAAGAGGTTTTCATCCATTCACAGAAGTGGTTACATTTGTAAGACTTTGGTAAGATGTTATTTCATTGTGAGGGGGAGAGGAGGGAACTCAAATCTAGCCTTGCAAATGTTGGAGGGTTTTTTTCCTTCAAATAGCTTCTGCTAATATAATCCAGAAATAAAATTTCATAGGAAAAAATGTTAATTTCTCTGTTCTAATTATAGCTGTTTCTAAAACCGGAATTTTTTGTAAGCCTTTTAATCAAAGGTAAATGTCACTGCTAGGGTTTTTGTTAGATTTCAGAAGGAACAAATGGATACTGATGTTCTATGAGAAGACTGTGTTTTTAACAAAAAAGACCTTGATTTTTTTTCATAAATTTTACTTATGATGAGGCACTTGCACTCCAGCCTCTTCCGAAAATGGGATTAACTTACAGGGACACTTAAGAAATACTCTGAATCCCTGTCTCTGAGTCTTTGTTCAGCCATTTACTCCATGGGAAAAAATTGCTTGTACAGTTAATGCAGCTGAGATGCTGACCCATCAAATAATCCTTTCAGCTGCTGTCCTCAGGAGTCTCAAAATATCTACAGTTTGCATTCAGCACTGCATTTACCAAGCAGGCCTTTATACTCTGGAGGTATCATAGATTGTTTCTCTGAAATATTTTCCTAAGAGACTTCCGTGGAACAGGTAGATGTAAATGTATGTTTTGTTAGTTCTTAATACACTTGTCCACTTCTCAGGTAAGAGCTACCTCTCAGTCCCTGTGCTGAGAGATGCTTTCCCTTTACTTTGCATCTCCTTTGCTCATTTGATTCCTATTTTGCACTGCTGTAGCCAGCTGGGATTTGACTTGCAGTTTTTCCTCTGAGATTTGAGAGGGTGATATCCTGTAGTACAGATTTTAAAAACAAGGAGTCTGATGCTGCCCTAAAGTTCGTAGGGCTCCCTGAAAAAGTTCATGCTGTCTTCTGTCAGGCCTTGGCAAATTTGAGCATCACGATCGCTCAGAACAGCCATATTAAGGTCCTTAAATATAGTGATGCTGAGTCTGAGAATTCTGGACTTCTGGATCTAAGCCTGAAGGTGCAGTAAAAGTGACATGGCTCTGAGATATCATCTTTACATGCTGAAAAAAGGGACTTGTGTGTCCATGAAAAATGCCAGCTTTGACTCCAAACCTTCAGAACATCTTGCACAATAAAACTTCCTGAAATGACAAACGGTACTGAGAGTTGCTAATGTCACCTGAGTTCTGTATGTGCTGTTCTTTTTTTGTACTAATGAATAAATGCACAGACGAAAATCCAGTGTTCCTGTTCCAGGTTGACAGGTGAGAAGCCAGATTGCCTCTCTGAATTTCATTCCCAGAAATTCTTAAGACGGATTTCGGTGTTCCATGCATAAGGAATGTTAAAAGGCATAATCAGTTCTGCAAGAAACTTGCTGCTTTCTCTGCTCTCTGTTCAGTCCTATTTTGCCATAATACTGAGTTGGTTACTTAGTGTAATCCAGGTGTATTTTTATGAAATGGATTTCAGAATCTTTGTTTAAAGTATCTTATTAAGATGTTGTAATAGAACAGGAAATGGACTATTCCTTCCAGTCGAGTAGTTCACAACTGAGGGAAAGTAAGTTTAACAGTACATATTTAAATGTTTCTACAAATGAAATTTAAGAAGGTGCAAAGACTACAGGGACAATATTGTTAGGGCAGGAAAAAAATGCAAAATAGAAAAATTCAATTTTGGTTAGACTGTCTTTCACTAAAATGTCCTTTCTGTTGCTCAATTTATGATAGGCTTTCCTGCTGAAGCGGTTAAAAATCTCCCAAAAAAGCCAAACAAATAAAACACCCAACTCAAAAAAAAAAAAAAAAAGAAAGAAAAAAGAAAAAAAGCTTTAGATTTTAAATTCCTAGATGCTGTTCACAAGCTTTTATTTTAATGAAAATACTTGATAACTTTATTAGCCTTAGATTTTTGCTGAAGCTTTGAGGTCTAGTTTAAGTTTATTCTTTATTTTGCCCTTGTCTCATTAGTCAGTGCAGCAGCCCAGAGAAGCAAAAGCTCCTTTGACTCGTGAGCTTCCCAGCTGTATGTTGCCAGAATGCCAGGGACTGGAAGTACTGGTGAGACTTTCCTAGATCTGAAACACTCCCTCTGTCATCTCAGTAGCCAGAGCACAGGATGACTCCAATGAAGAGGAGCTTTTAATACCAGGAGAAAATGCGTGTAGTAATCAATGGGGAGTTGTACCCAGGAGAAATCTCTATTGCAGCTTAGTCTTTTGCTTTGTAAATCAGTTCTAATATACAGCTTAACCTTTGTGTCATGCATTCATTTTTACTTTCAGTGATCAGGATGGGATTCCTATAATCCTTCTGGATAATATAGCTTTTGTATATCAGTATCTAGCACTCAGTTCATTTCTGGTGAGCCAACTTGCCCTGTTGTTTTTTGTGGTTTTTTTTTTTAAATTCCTTTGCATCTTTTCTAAAACCAAATCACCTTAATTGGGTAAATATTTTAAGCCAGTTAAAACTACATCAAAGTCCTCAAAGGCAGAGTCCTGTTTGGACTTCAAAACCTTCTGCAGAATTACTCTGAGACACTAAAGTAAAATTATGTTGTTGTTCTCCAGGAAATTTCCTGTGGTTGTTGCCTTCCAGTTGATCTTTGAACATCTTTCCAGTTCTAGCCAAGACGGGTGAATTATCTCGAAGATTATAAATGCCTTGAAAATGGTTGGATAGAGGAGCAAAGACCTTACATGCTCCTGTATTGAGAAAATGGTTAATATGCCCAACTTCTCCATGAGGGGGCAAAAAAAATGCATACAGGAGAGAACTTGTGGAAAACAAGGGTCACTGCTTACGAAACAATTCATGTGTTTGCCTCACTCTGTTAATGTTAACAAAACTCTTCTGCTCCAAACCCTGTTTAGTTTAGATTTGAAAGTCTGCTGTGATAAATGTGTGCAGAGTGCTATTAGGGTACCTAGAAGGCCTCCGATAGCACTGCCCAAAGAAAAGCATTCCTGATGATTTTACAAAGTTAGTAAGTGTTTGATGTTCTAGCAGCATCAGAAAAATCAGAATTATGCTATTGCAAGCAGGAGTTTTAATGTTTTTTATCAAGAAATTTCTTTTAAATTTAAAGTTACCTAATTTGAATGGGATAGTTCAGAATCACATAAGAGTAGAATTCAAACAAAAAACTTAAGATGATTTTAAAATTGTGACTTAGTTGATCCAGAGCTCTATTAATCATTATTGAAGACAGTGCCAGCTCCAACTCTTAGCACAGGGCACAAACTAGTGTGCTGGTTTGGTGAAACACATCTTGCGTTTCTAGAGTGACTTGCATGTTTGTTACTTTTCAGTTTTTAATCTGCAATAGGAAGGTCCAGTTCAGTTGGTTTGGCTTTCTTTGGGAATTAAATTTGGGGCCTGACTTCTTTAGAAGTATTTCAGGATTTGCAAGGATGTGTATCAAAAGAAATTTGTTTTTACTCCTTAAATTGTCCATCATACAACTAAACTGAAAACCAGTGGGCTGGGATGCCAGAGGTTGATTCCAGTAGAGCATCCTGCCTGCCCTGGTGCTGCCAGGCTTGTTGAAATTTACTGCAGTTTGAGAAACTTTTGGGCCTTATTTTAAGAATACTTATATCCCTCAGACAAGGTTTGTATCCTTGAGAGTGCCATTAGAAATTTACTTGCCTGATTTGCCTTTGCTTCCCTTCTTACACAGGTGCTTGGCCAATCCTGCTTACTGGATGTGGGTACACTTGGGATTACAGTAACCAATCCAACCTGCTTGGGTTTTGGCAGTGCAGTTTTCAAATAGCACCAGCTTTTCTGAAACAGATCGATTTCCTAAACAGTTTATCAGATGAAGCAGTGCCTCTCTGTGCCTGTCTCGATTTCCCTCTTGGTTTGTGCCAAGTAAACCCTTTCCGTTGTCTCCAAGGGATAACACTTCAAATACAACACAAGTTTAAAGAAAAAATAAGGAGAAAAATTTAATTAGATGAGTGAATTGCAGATTTACAGTCCAAGACTGAGTACTGGAATTACTGGTAAGGCAAGTATTGAATGCATTGAAAGGCCGTTTCAGCACTTCCTTCTCGCTGACTCCTTCCTGAGCTGATGACTATAGTTTTTTCTGCTTACAGCAGAATAAGCAAATACAGACAGGCTGCCTTCATGAGAATGAAGTAGGATCAATTCTTCAGTCCTATAACTGTAGTGTGAAGTGTTCTCCTAAATATTTTAATCTCACACTTTTGAAGAACCCAGTCTACTGTTTTATTCACCTGCTGCTTGGAGTTTTATCAGCAGGCCATAAGTAAGCAAATGGAAAAGGTAACCTGGGATTCACAGGAACATGGAAAGGGAAGGAGTAGCTTGATGCTTACCCAATGGACAAGAGGTGGTTGTGACCTTGTACCTTGTCATGCTTCTATGTCCTATGACGGTCCAGTCAGTAGACCTGAGCTCCAGCCTGAGCTGTGTTTGGCTTTAAAGCTGATTTTTCTGCTGAAGATTGATTGATTGTTCATTGTATAATTACAGGAGCTATACGTGTGGAATTGTCAGATCTGAGAAATGCTTTAGCAGTTCAGCAGCTTTCAACATGGTTGCTTCATGTCTATATTTACCTTTTAACAGATCTGGAGTTTTCAGAGGATGCATCTGGTGTGCTTGAAGGCAATAAAAAATCCACAAATAAACAAGGTGATAAATCTAAGGAAAACACCAGGAAGATTTTTAGTGGGCCAAAGCGGGTGAGTAATTACTGAGACTGAGTTCTTATTTTAACAAGCTCTTCAGTATTGATATTTGTTCTTATATATGTAACAGGGCTTTTGTCCCGGTTTATATCTGCACTTAAGATAATTTGTTGGCTGTTAATATTATATCTGGAAAAGCAGAACCTGCAAGTGCGAAATTTGTGGATGTGTTGCTGGAAGTTTCGCTTTTCAGATTTGCGTTGCTGTTGCAGAGCACCAGACTTTGGACCCAGATGCAGGTGATTTTTGTGGTGATTGGATGCAAATGATTTTTAAAGCAAAGCATCAGTAAATGCTGTGTATTTTATTTTGTGGTTTGTTGGCATTTGGGGGGAATTTGTTGGGTCTCTTTTCTCTGCTCTCCCAAGAAACGTAAATCATATTATAGAATTGAACTTTTCTGAAGGCTTCAAATTGGGCATTGGTGTAGTCTTTATAAGGGCAAATGCTTTTTTAGCATGTAGAATATTGAGATTTTCTTAAGTTAAAAAAAGATAATCCCTGATCCCACCTCGGTATTCCCAAACTATGTAGTATTGAGTACTGAAGATGGTACCTGTGTCACCATCCTGGCAATCCAGGACTGCTGCAGTAAGAGAAAGATGGAAATGAACTTGTTTGTCTCCTTTCCGTGTGAGTTCCATAGATTTTACAAGACCCAGCAGTGGCATGTTATTATAGAAACTTTCCTCTACAGATGTTCAGAATGTGTTCATCAGTCCAACAGTTCTAAGATTTCTTGTTTAATTATTTTCCTTGTTATTTTTCCTAAGGAATTCTAATAATTAAATCACTCCGAATTTCCCATGAAGCTACCTAATTACTTTTGTGACATGATAGTTTCAATTCAAGTAATTTTTCAAGGTGCTTTTTTTTTTTTTTCCTCAGTCTTCCAGAACCAGAAGATTTATTATCTCCCCAGCTCTGTTGGGACATAATTTTTTGTTTAAAAATGTGAGTTTGCTTTATTTCTCAAAACATGCAAGGGAATATTTTCGTGAGGGAGGATACATGACCAGTAAGTCCTGTCAGCTGTGATACCTTTTGGACAAGAAGTGTCACTTGCTGCCTTGGGACTGGGCAGAATGGGACGCTCTTGCCTCCAGAGTTTGAAGTCAGATAAGCGAGGAGAGTCTTTTCAGAACTGACGTATTTCTTGAAGATGAGAGTTATTCAGCTTCTGCTGATTAAATAATCATTTTTTAAAAATCAGCTTCTTATCAGAGAACATGTTATAGTAGACACAGAAACAGAAGTTCAGGAAGTGTGAATTTAATGGTACCTTTTTTGCTGTATATTAACAGCATAAAACAGCTGTGGGTATTCTGGTAAATACAGAAGTTTCTTTAGCATTGAAATACTTCTGTGCTTCAAATATTATTCTATAATAGCATTTCATGTGTTTCTTGTTTAATTTTTATTCTTTAAATACTTGAGGGTTTATGCAAAAATGGTATTAATTAATTTTGAATGCATATATCATGAAGTTATGGTGGGGGGAAACACAGCAATGTATAAAAGAGAATATTATTTCAACTCTAGAAAATTCTCAGTTGAGAATAAACTTAATTCAAGTGGGAAAGGTGATAATGAAACAGCCTTTTTGACCCTGTAGTGATATAATGGACTTAGAAGTGGAAACTGATGTAATTGAGATTCAGATTTTAAACTTTAATGTTCTCCAGTCATACGGCTGTTACATGGAGTTACTAAAAAAGCTTGTAAAGCTTGTTCTGATGGTAATTAGAGATGCTATAATTATCTTCCTAAACTATAGATATAGGCTCTTAATCTCAGTTGTATCTTAGGGGAATTTTCATTCAGGGAATGAAGGAAAAAAAAAAACCTAGAACTAAAAGTATTAACCTGACCATAATAACTACATGATCTAAAAAAAAAAAGTCTCTGGAACTTCTTCACTGTCTCAGCACCAATTTTTTTTCTTGTAGGAACTAGCAGATACAGCATTTATTAATTATTTTCTGCTAGGTAGTGATGTTAGAGGTGTGACACTTTGCATCAGGCTGAGCTGCCAAGTAAACAGCTCTGTTGCTCAGGAAGCAACAGGGGGTGTTGTTAAACTTCAGTAGATCCAGAAAGCTCAACTCTTTTTACCAGTGGTCAGCAGGACTCTCACCCATGTTTGTGCTTTTGAAACCTGACCATTTTCCTCTAGTGTCAAAGTCCAATTCTTGAAACTTGGAGCATATGTGTGATAAAATATTACAGACACTATTGACTTAGTGAATAACAGCTTTTCTAGACGCTGCTTTTAGTGTAAGGAGACTCACTGAAATCACTGCCTGGTTGCAGAAGCCACAAATTATGATGGGTATGTAAAGTCTTAACCAGAGTGGTGCTTTTAAGTGAATTAAAGCTCTTTATCCTGAGCCCGAGTTACAGGAGGAGTGTTACGTTCCATAGCAACATAATTATGTACTCACAGTACATAAATATTGGCATTACTTGACTTGCAAATTATGGGTGTGAAGCATACGTGAGTAACATCTGCAAAAGTTTGTTTGCAGCTGTTTATGGTTTTAATTCAACTGGTTGGATGACTCTTGCTCTAGCATGTAAGTCTGGGAGCTCTGGATACGCCCACCTGCTGGCCCCTTTGAGCTTAGTTCCCCTTCTGTGGTGAAACTAATTCTCTATCAGGCAAAACCCTGTAAGGTAGACAAGAAATTTTTAGTTGCTATGGTCCAAATCTACTCAGACTAAGGACTTGAAAATAGAGATCATAAAAATGACTTCCCGAGATTTCTTGCTCCTGTTCCTCTCACAACTGATTTTAGCTGGAGTCAGGAAATAAAGAGAATCAGTTTTTGTAGGAATACTCTGGAATGGTTTCCAGTGGTCTTATGCAAAATACCTATCTCTAAATAGGAACCTGGAAAAAACCAACTTTAAAGTGTGAGATAAAGAGAACCAGTCTGTGCCCAAATTTCAGTTAAAATATGTGTATTTCCTTAACTACTCACTTTTGCAATGAGAGTTAAATGTTTATTAATGAATGTAAGCTAGCTTAATTTTTTTTTTCCTATTCTCTAGTGTTGCTATGCCTGGAGAAACTTCTCTAAATTCACTTGTTGAAGTCTTAGCTCTAGAAAACCTGTCTGGTTTGTGACTCTATGCATCCCCACATGTGCACAGTGAATGGGAATACATGAATGTGCTTTTTTCTTCCTCTTGTTGTGCACAGACAGGGTTGTACAAGAAGAAGTATGGAAAAACCTTTTTGCCACTAATTTGATTATCATGGTGTCTGCTTCAGGCCACTCAAGTACTGGACCGTGGTGTTTCCTGTGTGTGCTGGTTTGGGCTGGGATAGAGTTACTCTTCTTTGGAGTAGCTCTTATGGGGGTGTTTTGGAGTGGTGCTGAAAATGGTATTCATAATTCAGGGATGGTTTTGTTATGGCTGAGCAGAGGTTACACAGAGTCAAGGACTTTTTTGCTTCTCACCCCACCCCACTAGTGAGGAGACTGGGAGTGCACAGGAGTTGGGATGGGACACAGCCAGGACTGCTGACTCCAACTAACCCAAAGGAAAATTCCATGCCATATGACGTTGTGCTCAGCAATATAAAAAGCTGGGGAAGAAGGGGGGACACGTTTGGAGTGATGGTGTTTGTCTTCCCAAGTAACTGCGAGGTGTGATGGAGCCCTGCTTTCCTGGGGATGGCTGAACGTCTGCCTGCCCATGGGAAGTGGTGAATGAACTCCAGGTGTTGTTTTGCTCACATGCATGGCTTTTGCTTTCCCTGTTAAACTGTCTTGTATCTCAACCCATGAGTTTTCTCACTTTTACCCTTCCAGTTCTCTCCCCCATCCCACCCAGGGGCTGAGTGAGTGCTTGGCTGGGTGGGGCTTAGTTGCTGTTTGGGGTTAAACCACGACAGTCGTTTTTGGCACTCAACATGAGGCTCAAAGGGTTGGAGATAATGACAGATTTGATTGGAATGTGCTAGATCAAATTTATAGCTGTTATTGCTGTTTAACTGACAGGTGTCTCTGCTTGCCATGGGACTGTGCTTGCCTTACTGTGTCAGAGCCCAGTGCTCCTTGGTGGCTGCTGAGAACATTTTGATAACAGTGCTTTTAGCAGTGGTATTGCTTGAAGGTTATCCCACTAGTGTGGAATGCATTTGTCAGGAAAAGCTGAGATCTTCTTGGATTATGCATTAACAAACAGCGACCAAAAAAACCCCAAACCTAACAAAACCCCATCTGCTCTAGGGGCTGGTTTTGCTTAAAACAATAACATTACTGACAGAAGCATTTGGTTATGCTGCTTTGCTCTCATTTTGCACCACCTGCTCGTTCCTGTTTTCTTGCTCCTTGAGTTTCCCTAAGTTGTGAATTACTATAAAAATAACTCACTAAAAAGGAAACATTTAACATAAATCTCAGTCCAGTTCACTGGGAGACTGTTAAGAATTGTGTCTACTCAGTTGAGGAACCCAAGAAGAGAGATTAAGTCGTCTTAACCTGGTTAAGTCAACACTGCAACTGAGAAATGCTCACTAAACACAGCCGGCGTTAGCAGGATTACACGCAGTACTTTGATCAAGTGACATCAGTAGAGTTAGTCATGACAGTAGTGTCCAACACATGAATGAAATCATTGCTGAATTCAGCCATGGCTTAGCCAACAGACTGCTGCTAACTCTGGATCCAAGAAAAAAACTTGGTCTAGTCATAACCCTGTAACTGTTTATTACTTTTCATGTTTTACTGAAGTTTTAAGAATAACTTCTGTACCCAGCAAAGTACAGAGATGTGTGCAAGATTTCCAAGTGTTGTTTTCAGACAGGTCAGTTGGAAGGAAGTGTTAAATCACCGTTCTGTAAAGAGCACTTACTTCCAGTTACCAAATGCTGAAACAGGAGAAATTATTTTTCCCTTCTGTGTGACTTCTGTCTGATCTGCAACTCGTCCATACTTTGTAATTTAATTGCAGTTTTCTTGTCCTATAGGCAGGTTTTTTCCATGAGTAGGTTATTTTCCTTGAGTTGCTATTCTCCTGTGATAAATTTTAGGCACTGTGAGAAACTATCAATACTTGAAACTAAAACTTACATGTGATGCTGTTTTTCCTAATAGGATTTGCAGTGATGCAAATGTACATGCAGTAATGCATGTGTTAAGGGTATAACCAGTGAGATCTTTTACAGGTTGATGGGACCTTTTTCCGCCACTGACTGGAAGGAACTATAAATGCCGGTTTGAAACAAATGCTGTGTCAAAGTTGATAAGAAGTTCAAGATGAAATGCTTATACCTGATCTTTGGAAGTGTTTTGAAATTGAAGAAGTACAAATGCTGGCTCTGGGTTGGCTGCGTAGTCCGACAGCTAGTGTGGCACTGACGTGTGTGTGGGAGGGGACAGAAACTAGCCTGAGCTGTGGTCTGTAGTTTTCCACTGAGCTTGTGTTATACTTTACAGTAGATGTTTATCAAAGACATCCTGCAAGTATCTTTTCATTTTGCTGGCCTGCAAATGAATCAGCATTTCCCTGACTTGAACTTTTAAAAATTTTTCTTCATTTTTTTCATCTTTGTAGATTTCAAGTATGTGAAGATTAGTCTCTCCTAAGTGCACAACCCTGTGTGGTTTTGCTTAATTATTTTTCCTTAGCTTATTTTAAGTAAATAGTCCTGAGGAAGCAGGAATGGAGTCATGATTCTGAAGTTTTGCTCTATCAGTCCTAGCCCTTTTCATAATTAATGGTAGGATCAGAGTAGACGGTCCAGAACCAATTTGAAAAAGAACTGCTTGTCTTCGTCTTGCATAACCTTTAGGAAAAGAGTGTCCTACCGAAAGGATGAACAGTTGTAATAAAGCATTTTTATCAGTGATATTAAACTGCTGATAATTAAACATATTGAGCTGCTATTTGCATCCTGATTTAGAAAGTCAAAATTGCATGTTTTTAATGGGCAGGATTAGTAGTTGGCATGAGCTGTTTTGACTGTGCTGAGGAGTCAAAGCCGAATGGCGACAATGGAAATATCCTGAGAAATCTGTGGCTGGTGTCGGTTCAGCGCTGAGCCCGCGGCCGGTCTGTCAGCAGGCTGACAAACAGTGCTGGCCAGGGCTGACAACCTGTGACTGCATGTTACTGCTCCTGCAGTACATTCCTTTCATTTGCTGGTTGGTGCTTCTGGCAGATCATTTGCCCAGTCCTGAACTGAAGTGGTTTTTGTGGGCTTTTTGTACAAATACTATTTGTTGGAATGATGCACGAGAGATGAGCTGTTCTAAGTGCCAGCCAATTATAAACAGCTCGTGTGTTGTAAGCAACTTTTATGTTGCTGGAATAAAAATCAATTTTAAAAAAAGGATAAAATATGACAAAAGGTAAGAATAAATCTGTTTATCAAATAGTTGATAAAAAACGCAACCTCATATTGATACTATTAGTTCACTTAACCTTTGCAAAACTAAATTCTTCTGTAAGCCCATTTAGTACTGGCTTCCAAATGCTTACCATGTAGGCATTTTTTATTATTATTAATGTAAATAGACCAAAACAAATTCTTAATGTTTCAGCTAATAAGAAGGATACTAATGAGGACTGGCAGGTTTTTAGATTAGTCACCTAAATGGAAGAGTGAAGTAGCCACTGTAATTTTACTGAGTTCAGCTGGGACGTTAACACCTTGAAACCATTTCAGAATGAAGACAAATGCCAGGAGTTGGTCTTCTAACTTCAAGGTAATCATTTGATTCTGATCAAAATTATTTTCTCCCCACTCCTTCTTATTAAACAGTGGGGCACAGGGTGTATTCTGGTAGATGCTGAGCTGAGATCCTTCAGCCTGGCAAAACTGCTTCCTTGGGTGTCTTCCATATGCCACTGTTGGGTAGAACTGTGGCAGCAACCTTCTTGGAAGTGCGTGTCGTCTTTGTAGTGCCAGTGGAGCTGTTACCAACTTTGTCTGAGAAGGTGGGGATGCAAAGTGCAACACAAAGGTAACATGCTTAGTCTTCATAGAGACAAGAAGAAAAAATGAAAAATAAGTGTGGAAATCCTTCTCCCCCCATGTGTACTTCAGCTTTTCAGGAAGTAGAAAAATCAAGTTGAATGGAAAATGTTAAATGTCACAGTGGAAACTTGGCGTTTTATACTTCCAGCTCCTACTGGCATTAGCTCTTGGGCAAGAAGCAAAGATGCATTAAAATATTTCTGAAACTAAATTCTCTCTTGTATCCTCATGTTCCCTGCATGCACACGTCCCCCACCCCCCCAGTTTTGTAGTTCCCAGTAATTAACTCAGTGTTTTAGTAATTTGGCAATCAGGATAGCTGAGTAGGATAAATGTTACATTGCACAAGGCCTCAGTCCTGTAGGAAGTTCTCAAATGGGAAAAACACTCCGAGATTAAAATATACCAGTTTCATTTGCCAGAGGAAGCTTAATTTATATGCAGATGAATATGCAAAATTGTCTTCGCAGCTCCTGTGTACTGTGTGAGCATGGTTGGTTCACTCAGCTCTGTGATGTACATGAGGGAATTGCACAATGCAACATGAGCACATCTTGAGGGTGAAATGGTTGAGGGCCCAGTGTCCTCATTTATACCCATGTCAAAGTTTTTACTTTGGGTTAGCAGTATTCTGACCTGATTTAGGCAATGCCCAGTAGCAGCTACCATGAGGTAGGTGCTCTCTGGAGCAGCATCTCAAGTTTGGTTATGTTGGGAAGGAATCAGGTAAGTGTACTCAGCCTCTGATACAAACCCCAGCGTTGCAACTGAGGACATGTGGGAGATTTATTTGGGCAATGGTCTCTTGATCCAAATGGAAACGCTTATGTGGGTGTATGCACACCCCAGCCATGTGCCCTCCGGAATTTCATTGCAGGTACAATTTTGTAGGGCTTTGCCCTTAGTAGATTGATACACTTTGGGTAGATTACAATTAACAAGGCGGGGGGGTGTGAGATGTAGTGGAAATGGGTGTCTGTGTCTGCGGTGTCTCTCCCTTTAGTAACCAAGAGGGCAGGAATTTTGTCCGAGTGACTTGTACTAGGATGTATTTTCGGCAGTGCAGTTTCTTGCAGGTGGATGCAGGTTTTTCTTTTCTTGTGATTGAAGCGTTATGTGTCCAGTATTGTGCTGATGCATCTGAACTCCGGTACCCTGTCCCTTTCGATTAGACTTAACATAGGTTTCAGGCCGAGTTAATGGCATAACCATATGGCCTCTGCTTCTGAGCTGACCAGGTTTTGAGTATACTCAGTGCAAGCAGCATACAGAACACCATCAGTTATTTCTGTTAGAGAACTAATCTCATGGTTATCAAACTATCCTGTTTCTTCAAGTTCAGTTTTCATATTTCACTTGGGTGTTTGACGCATTGTCTTGTGCCCTTGGGCCTTCTTTTGAACTTCAAGGAAGAAAAAATATTTTGCAGTTCTTCACAAGTTTGATCCAAGAAAAGCTGCACTGATGTTTGCTCACTGTGTTTGCTGCTGATACTCTCCCACCAGGTCGGACTAACAGCTTGTAGTTGTCTGGCTGTATGCATGCTTAGTGCATTTTGTGTTTAAATGGTATAGGAGCTCACACTTAAATGATCCATGGCACCCAGAGGTGACTTATTGGCACTAATCTACTATTGTGATCCAAGTAATGGAGATTTGGTTCACACTTCGAGCACTGGAAAAATTACTTGGTCCTGGTTTGCCTCTGGTTTTAAACTGCTGTTGGAAACCGCTATCTCACTGGAACCTAAATTAACTTTTTTTTCTGTTCCATACACATGGCTCAGCCTGTGCTGAATGGATACTCCATCTTCCTATTTGGAAGCATGACTTCTCTTTCAGCGCTCTGAATGATGTTCATTCCTCTCACTGTTCAAAGAAACAGCCCATTATGAATAGGTCTGTGCTGCATAACACGTTTGTTGCCTTTTTCAAAGTGAGATATGCAGGAGAGGGGAGTACTCCTACTGATTATGAATACTGAATAGTAAATCATAGATTTCCTTTATTGTTTTTTTTTTTGAACTTGTATTTTTGACAAGCATCTGGCATACAGTGTTACCGAATGCACTTCAGATGTAAATAATGCGTTTATCAGGATATCTTTTAAAAATATTCTTGGGTTTTCTTTTGCCATTGTCTTCTACCTTGGAAAGCATTCTTGCCTGCAAATAGCTGCTGTCTTTCTCGTTTTGCTCGTATTTTCTGTGTGACTCATATCCCTGGCTCTTACTTTCTGCTATTCTTACATCTGTGAATGGCAGTGCTGCATCAGTATGTGCAGAGTGCCAGCTCTTGAAAATTTCAGCGTGGAGGCTTTCAGGGATGGGAGGTTAAGCATGACCCATAGCTGATGCCATTTGGAGATGATCTTATAAAAGTGACAGCTCTGTGCATTTTGTGAAATCCCTGGCATTAGTTCTGGTTTTCTATCTCCACTCACCCCCAAAGAACCACATGCAGAGTCCCACAGTGCCATATGCTTTATACCCTCCCCGGAATATTTGCACTCCTTCAGACATGTATCTCTGTGTAAGCAGCTGTCAGTTCTATACATGTGAAAAAGGAAACTCTTCTGCTATTCAGCAGAAGCTCTTACAGCTGATTAATGTTACAGAACTTATTTGCCTTAAGAACACAGAATTCAAAGGAGTGATGTACTTCACTTGCATCTATTCTAAGTTAATCTAGAGAGAAAGACTTATTAAAGAAAAGTCTGCATTATTTGAATAACTGCAATGTCCTTGTCTTTAGGAGAAAGTAAGTCAGTTTCTTAAATCACTGCTGCTTAAATATCAGTGTTGCTTCTTCAGGGAAGCTTGTTATCACAAGCATTTGAGTTGCCTTAAAAAATCACCACCAACCTCTTTGCTTTTGTGATCAAGCACTTTTCTTCACTAGCATTCATGTGATCTTTGATGCTTTTCCTGCCTTCAGTTCTGTCACACAGTAATCCACAGCACGTCTACACAGTGCTCACCGGTTGATCAGTATTGGCACAGTTTCTTTGCAGTTGTTTGGGAAATTTGTCTTGAATTTTGTGTTGCAAGGGCCAATGTGAAGGTTACTTGAAGCACTGTTGTAAAGGAGGGATGTATTTGCCATGTTGAAGTCTATGTGGGTAGTAAGAGAGGCTCCAAAGTCTCTGCATAATGTGTTAGAACTGATTAGAACGTATTTCTTTGGAAAGCAGTGTTGGATTTTTGCAGGTGTTTTTGGGGGTAGAGCTGTGTGCAGTCAGTGTGAGACTGACCAGATACCGGCAGGTAGGAGCGCTGGGGAGCAGTGTCTGCTGTCTAGGGAGATATTACTGGGAAGGCATGGAATCACAGGCCTAATCTGATCTAAAAGTGGAAGATACCACAAGGGATGGTGGCTAAAACAATCCTAAACTACCTAAAACCAGAGGTTCTTGAGGTTTTAAATTATTACTATTTCCAGATACATTTCGATTCTGTTACAAGAGAGCTATTAAATGAAGATGTCCTTGTTTCCCAGAGCAAGCATTTATTGATGGCATTGCTTGTTTTCTTAAAAGAAATGTAGCTTTTGTTTCTTTATTGCACTGGTAATGCTTAAGCAAGCTGTAAAGTGCCATGTCATAAAACACTTTGGGACACCCTAGCTTTCGGTTCAGTAAGGGATTAAGGAAAATCAGGGAAGGAAAGCCCATTTTTGACTGTTAAATAAAAAGCATGCCATCTTTGGAAGCCTCTGAGCCCCGAGTATTTAGAAAGAATTTGTTTTTATCTGTTTGCCCTGTTGAACTCTTTCCTACGCATCAGCTGTTGCTCTCTGCTGAAGAAAACGCCCTGATGCTATGTGGACCTTTTGATTGCGCTGGCACAGCTGTTTGTGTGCTTTGTTCTTACTCCAGACCAGAGCACTGGCCTCGCTTTCTGTGGCTGTTCCTCCTCTCTGTGTGCCTGTGAGTGCAGCAGAGGTGCTCAGCTTGGAAAAGCCAACACTGCAGGCGCTGCTGTTGCATCGTCAGCCGGGGCCTGTCCCAGCTGCTGCCTTGCTAAGACAAGCTCCAATGCCAGTGTGACTCTGCTCCCCCCGTGCCTGCCTTATTGTGGAGCACAAGGTGTGAAGAACAAGGAACAGAGGCTCTGTGTCCCAAGCATGGCATGCTTTTCCCTGGAACTCCGGAAGAGTCCTGCAGCAGAGCCTGTGTGGATCTGTGCCCCCTGTTTTTGTGTGGGGCTAAAAGAATGCCACACATGTAGGATCCTGCTGTGTGGGTTGCATCGCCTTTCAGCATCTCGTGCTGGGTGTGCTGAGCCTGACACTGCTGTTGCAGGGACCTGAAAAGCTTCTGTGCAGCATGGTGCTCCCAGACAGGAAATTCAGGAATATTAATATATTAGTATCCTTTAAGCAGGAATAGAATACTGTTTGAGATTGTAACTGAGATTTAGGACGCTTAATCAGGAATATCCTGTGCTAACAGGACTTCTGGCAGCTGTAATGCAGTACAGTGCTGTCAGAACTGTAGTAGTTAAGCTTCCCTGCAAGATTAAGAATTATTATGCATCAGCTGAAACTGATATTAAATATACAGGCTGGATTGAGAGCAGCCCTGAGGAGGTCTTGGGAAGCTTGACGTGAGCTGGCAATGTGCACTTGCAGCCCAGAAAGCCAGTTGTGTCCTGGGCTGCATCAAAAGTGGGGCCAGCAGATTGAGGGAGGGGATTGTCCCCCTCTACACGTTGCTGACTGGTAAATGAGCACGGCTTTAAAAACATAATTTAACAGTCTGTCTAAGTTGTTTCTCCTGACCATGTCAAAGCACACTATAGTAGGGAAAGAGGCTTTTTGCTAGTCTGGAAACTCAAATGATTTAGTGCTTGACAGGTCTTTCAGGCCCTAAAACTCATAGCGGTTTTCATTCTGCTTATGTTCCTTGAAATTTTGTTAGTCAGGGCTTTCTCTTGGGAAGAATGGAAGGATGCAGCACAGTAGAGTTTTACTCTACAGTAATAGAGAAACCCTTGAGTTACAAAATCTGCTTTGTAGCTTTTGACATGCCAAAACCTTGTTATGCTTCACGGAGTGGCATTCACTGCCTGGCTGCTGCTGCTGGGCTTGCCTCACACAGCCCCTCTGTGGGCTGTACTTGAGCTGTGTTAGGGTTAAAGATTTGAAACATTATATTTTGACAGAAAAATATTTTTATTGCCTGTCTTTTTTTTTTTTAAATTCTTTTTTCCTGTTTAAGTGCTGTAAAGTGCTGTGAGGAGGCAGGCGATTATACAGTTTATTCCATACGTGGCATGTTGGGAAGTTGTGAAAATTGCAATGGTGTGTTAGTCTGGAATATTGTTATGCAAATAGATTGGTAAACTCAAATGCTAGAAATACAGTCTGTCTTTACATTCTCTAAGAATTATATTATGTTTCCCAGAAATTCAGGGACAGTAAATGTTGATGCGTTTTGATTTGGCTTGACACATTTTTCAGCAAGACAAAAAGAAAAGGCTTCTTTATTTATTCATATGGATTAAGGCATTTCATTTGAATGTTTTTATTCCTCAGAGCATCAAAGTCCGTATCAGTTCTGCATTTTGATTCTAAACTAGTCATATTTCTACTGACATAATGTTTGCTAGCATGTTTTTTTCCCCCAGAGCTGTCTGGTTTTGTCTATAGGAAGGTTGCAGACCTTTTGCCTTTGAATAAATTTTAAAGATTAAACAACTGAAAAATTCTTTAAATATGTACATATCATGTCTTTTGCCATTTGGGTGGGTCTGTATGTCTTTCAAACCATCAGATGCTGCACAGTCTGTCTGGTTTTCTGATGTATATATATATATATGATGAGAACTTGTGTTGCTAGGAATACAGAAGGGGGAAAAATGAAGCTCGTTTTCCTTGTTTGGCTACATTATTGCTACAGTAGTTTATGAAGTGTATAGTGACTACTGGTATTATACTTAAAAAATAACATTTATTTTTCTTTTTCAGTCTCCCACAAAAGCTGTGTATAATGCTAGACACTGGAACCAGCCAGAATCAGAGGCTCTGCCAGCACCACCAGCTTTGAAAACTCCCAGTGTCCCAGTAAGTAGGCTGTTGGTTTTTTACTCAAGTTTACTAGATCACCTTTTAGGATTCACTGATTTATATTTAAAAAAACAAAACAAACAAAAAACCCCACAAGTTCTTGTTACCTGGTAATGTCACAGTAATTAAGAATGAAGTCCACTTTGTGATGTGAGCCGTTGGGTATTTGCTAGAAAAGACACTGTCAGTGAAAATACTGTAGAATGGAATCTTCCATATCACTTCAATATACAGTTACCAAAAAATACTTTTAAGTTATGACCACAGAAATCAGCAAATTACAGATCAAAAAGGAGAAACTTAAAAAGAGAGTTAATTTCTTTTTCTAATGGAGTGATGTCAGTTGCTGACTGGATTTTTTAGATACTGTGAAAGAAACAACGTTTTCTCTCTACAGTCAGAAATCCTAATAGGAACATACTGGATATAAGCATGTCTACAGAAAACAGACAAGAAGTAAGAACTGTTCTAGGAGTTGTTTGTTCAAAAGTCAGTGATTGTTTGAGGCTCAAAGTAATTGTTTTTTAACTCTTTGAGACCCTGAAAAATCCAGGGTCTTGGGCTTTTGTGTGTAGAAGTTGTTACTGATTATGCCAAGAGAGGATTGTACATTGTCAGTAAACTTCATTTCATTTGATGCCTTGCTGGCAGTGCTTGCCTGAGAACAGAATATCAAAAAGTAAATCTTTTTTGCTGTGACAAGTCTTCAATTTTTGTTGTAGTCACCAATTTGTGGTGAGGTTTTTATGTTTTTCTTTCTTTTGATGTCTTTTTTTTTAATTCTACCTTTGTGTATGGTGTTCTGATACTGCCTCTTTGGCTTGTGGTAGGTTTTAGTTGTCTGCTCACAGTACTCTAAACAGCCTTCCCTGGATGCTAACTGCACAGTCTAGAAAATGCAGATGACTCATTTGGAAATGACAATTTATACTAGAGTTTGAGGACAGAGCAAAAATTTCAGCCCTGGGTTTTTCCTCAACCAATTTGAACTGAAGCTTTTGTTGCTTACTGAATCTTTGTATTGATACTGATTTTGTGTAGTACTCTGATAGCTGACTTAAAGGCACATTTTGTCTGAGTCTTCTCAGACAGACTTTGAATATAACTTCAAGCTAGGAAAGTGTCTGGATCATTCATTCAGACAGGCATTTTTGTCTTCTCTCAGACTTCCCCTTTGTAACTGCAACCATCAAAATATTAATTCAGGAACATGGCAGAGGTTTGGCTGAACAAACCAGTTAAGGGAACTTGTATCTGCTCCTCAGGTGAAGATGTGCATCTGGAGTTACTTCAGTCGCTTTTAAACTTTGATTTACATGGCTGTAAATTACATGTGTTAAAAATTGCAAGGTAAATGAGCCTTAATCCAAATATTCAGTGGTAATTCCTGTGCAGATGATCCTGCCTCTTTAATTTCTGTATAAATCTGTTACCTGAAGAGTGGGATAAATTTGTCTCAGGTTTATGGTCAGAAACCCACAGCAAGCCAACGGCTTATGCCAGGTACTCTCTCTTACGTATGGCCTCTCCAAGCTCCCTTGGAACTGGCTTTGAAGGGGCAGCCACTGACCAAGACTTGCATGAGATACTTCAGTGGACCTCGTGTTCACAGACTGATAAGATCAGTCCTGCAGTATGTGCTCTAAACCAGCTTTTCAGGGTGGTTCATTACCGGTTTGCTACGTGTCCTGAGTGAATACTGAAGTGCCACACACTGATAGAGGCAGAATGTAAAGAATACTCCATTAATAGAGCAGTTTGTTTTGACTTATGTTTTATTTTTGACTGTCAGTGTACAATGCACAAGAAGGCTTCCTCTTCAGCTGCCCTCTGGAGAGAGTAACAGTCCATGCCTCCTCTTTGCCTGCATGTTAATTCTGTTTTTTCAGTCACACATCAAAAATATTCTCATTTTTCTGTGTAAGGAAACTAAGTACATGATGTTACTGAGAGATTGAGGGTAAGTAAATGACCATTGGCATTGGCACTGCATTTAGAATTTGGCATTTGGAGGTCTGTTTCCTGTATGCCTTGTTTTCTGTAGCTTGTCTTCATATCTGAATTTGTGCCAAAGTAGTAATCTGAAGATAAGCTGACACTTAAGCTTGCAGTAGCCTCAAACTAATACAGCAAAGTAGGTTGAGGAGAAACCTGTAATACTTGCCTGAGATGTCTGGAAACCTGTCAATTGTTATTCTAGACCTAACATCAAGTTCTGTCCTGCTTGTTTTAAGTTCAGAACAGGTTTTGCTGTATTTTGTGCTATGATGTGTTGTTCCTGAAATAGTTAACAGCAGGAATAGGAGTAAGCCTTGTGTACAGAGAATACCATGAATTTACAAGGGCATGCTGTACCTGTTTGAGGCGTGCAACATGCCTCTCACTTCTCTGTGTGGCATTTTTTATGGTGCTACAAACTTTAACTGTTTTTAAACATTGAATTTGCTTGGTTTGGTTACACTAAAGCTGAAGGAACCAGTATAAAAGACTATTTTTGTATTCTTTTTTTTTTTTTTTAGTTTCAGAATTCTGCTGGAGCTTTCTTGATACTTAGGAATGTGATTTTTTGGTTTTGTTGGGTTTTTTAATTTATTTTTATTTAGGCATAGGTACATTTATCCCACAGCTTAGGTACATCCTGGTAGTGTAAGGCAAGGACTACATAGTCCCAAAATGTGAGGTTTTGACAATTGCACACCTGTACTGTTTCCTGATGTATTAGTGTATGTTTACGTGCTCAAAACATCTGCCCATTTTAGCACTTTCTTATTAATAGGTAAGGCTATCTTCAAAGGAGGCAATTCATAAAGATGATGGAGTTTTTAAGGCTCCTGCACCACCTCCCAAAGTGATAAAAACTGTGACAATACCTACTCAGCCCTATCAAGAGATAGTAACTGCATTGAAATGTAGGAAAGAAGACAAAGAAGTAAGTATTCTTAAAAAATTTTTAAGATAAAGAATTATTGGTAATCCTAAGTACTGAAGGAACAGTGTCAAAATGAAATTTGGCTTTCCTATTAAAAGTAATATTTTTATCTAAATAGTTGAATGGCCTTCATTAACTTCTTAATGTTTTCTTGCACTTAAAACTGAATAGATTTTTAAACTCTACTTGTTAAGACTATAATCAATCCCAAGAGCAACTCACCTAGGTCAAAATATTTGTCTTTTCCAGTTATACACTGTTGTTCAGCATGTAAAGCACTTCAATGATGTAGTGGAATTTGGTGAAAATCAAGAGTTCACAGATGATATTGAGTACTTGCTAAGTGGATTGAAGAGCAATCAACCCCTAAACACACGTTGCCTTAGGTAAGACCTCTTAATATAAAATACTGAACCTATATTTAAGAGATACTGAATGAAATATTCGTCAGAGAAGAGACCATGCTTTAAAATGTCATTGCCACTTACCTGGCACTTCTGCTATGAAGAATTAAATTGGAAAATAATAATCAAGATGGTATGTTGTGAATAATCAAAAGCAGTATAACTATGAAGGTGAAATAGAAAATTGTACCTTCAGAGACATCTGACTCTTGTTATCCTAGCTATAAATTTAAAAAATATTTTCTAATAACTTTTCTTTGTTTAGTGCAATCTAATGTACGGTGTCTGTTCTGTTTTTAATGTAAAATTCAACTCTAAAATAAAATCCTTAAGGCTGGAAAATTTGCTGATGATAATCTAGAACTAATGTAATACTGAGTTACTGCTTAAATCCAGCTACCTGTTCTTCTGTTGAGAAATAACACTGGAAGTAAAGAAGCCTCAGTGTTAATTGTAAGCACCCTTCAGTTGTCTTGGACTACTCATTGCACTCTTAATATTCAAGTTATACAGTATTGTCAAGTTCATATGAAAAATGTTAGTCTTGCTTTGAAAAAGTTTATGAATTAATATTGGTGTCCATTCCCTGGACACAAAAGTAATTATCATATTTTTAAATATAATAACAATTTATAATTTTTTTTTTAATACTTGTAAGTTTTCCTCTCTGTTCAGTTAAACTGAAATGGTAAAACTGAAATAATAGAGAAGGTAGAGTTTGACTGTGGCTGAGAAAAAACTTTATATGCCTTTAAGAGAGCTATTTTAAAATCTATTCTTTGTTCTTCCGAAGCTAGCAATGAATATTGTTGCCGGACTGTAAATACAGGAACTCTGTTATCCAGTTTGTATATACATTATGATAGGAATAAATTGCTACTCTAATGACAGTTTGGGGTATTTTTCATATTGAGTGCTCTTAATTTGCCCATATGGCCATACTAAGATCTTAAACTGAATTCTTTACTTTCCAGATTTATGTAATGGAATGTAACTTGTGTAAATACAATAAAAATCTTTTTTTTCAGTTAACAAATTAAAAGACAAGTTTTTTTGCAAAGGAAGTCAATGTGTAAGGATAGGAATAGACGTAAAAGAATGAGAAACTGGTAGGTAAGCTCTCACTGGTGCTGTTGTGACTGAAGACAGAAAGGCCCCTTGTTCTTTCAAGACCTTACTGTGTGAATCTCTTATAATCAGATTCCTCAGTAGTCATGGAAGACTCGATTGCAGAATCACTCCACATTACTGCACATTTGAAAGCAATTTATTTTAATAGTTGCTTTGTTTCACTGTGCTAGAAATGGCAGCTTACTGATAAAGCCAGGGGAAGGGCTGCATGTTTGAAATGAGCTGGTATGCTGGTCACTGATTAGACTAATATATTTGTCAGACTTTTCCATCAGTCATAAATGCAGCAATGAATATAAAAATGTAATGTAAAGGCATATGTGGGACTAGTCAGTCAATTAGATAACCATCAGATAGCAGTGGAAGTTCACATTTACCATTTCTGATGTTGCCTTGGTCTGTAATAAGCTCTCCCCAGTCTCTAAATCAGACCTTCACGCTTAATCTGTGAATGTTTTAATTTAACTATGGGGTTTGGCTTTTTTTTTGGTTTTGTTTTGTTTAAGAAGCAGGTTCAAGGTGCCCTTTTCAAATCCTGTTTTCAGCCAGGCTTAGAATAAAGCTGTCATAGTTTGCTGCTGGTGAGCAACTGTTGAATAAACCAGTGCTCTGTTCGCCAATTGCAAAGTTGCCTTATATAAATTCTAGAAGAAACATCCCAGCAGAGTTTGTCAGGGTCTGAGGCATCTGGTCACTCCTGTGTTGTGGACTTGTTTATCTGCTGTTTTTCTCGGTGTGAGCATTTCAGTTGTTCTAATCCAGAATTAATTTCCTCCAGTGTAATCAGCTTGGCGACCAAGTGCGCCATGCCCAGCTTCCGAATGCATCTGAGAGCACATGGGATGGTAGCCATGGTTTTCAAAACACTGGATGATTCCCAGCACCATCAGGTATGGATACATTGCGTATTTTGTTCGAGTTAGTTGATACTTGTCTACTGCGTGTGAATTTTGTGTGCATCTGGCATCAGTGGCTCCACTGGAGAAAACTGTGTCCTAATGACAAATCCCTCTTCCACTGTCCATGTGCTTCTGGGTTGGGAAATTCTTTTTTAAGAAACGATTTAAGCTTTCTTAAAAAGCTGACTGCACTTTGGATTGCTATTTTATAGAATTTGTTAAGCTTTTTTTCATTGTTTTTTTCTGTTTATGATTTCTTTCAAATGCAAAACATTTGAAGGGAATCCTTCCTTCTCATGTTTAAAGGTGGCTCTAAGTGCTCATCTCCAGACTTGCTTGCATGTGAATTGCCACCTTTTCTGTAGCTGTTGTGGAAAAGTTGTCATGTCTTGTGCCTGTCTCCTTGAGCACTGCTGTAATTGCAGCTGTGGGATGCCTTGAGTGTTCTATGAGAAATCTAGAAAAGGTACATTTTAGCTGCTTCTGGTACCATGACCTGAGAGTTAAACTGAAGCAGTTTGGGTTTTCCTTCTTATCAATGTTACCTCTGTGGGGTGTCCCTTGAGATCTTTTTGCAGATGTTGAACATACAAGATGTTCCTGGAAATGGGTAGTAGATCTGTATAGCCAGTCAGGTTTATTATTTTCTGTAATAGCTCTAGAAGAATGACATACAATGCAGAATGAAACTTTGCACCCACAGAAATAGATATTTCAGACATACTGTTTGACATCTTACTGTGGGTGGAGGGAAAAGCTGTAAAGTCTTAAGTAACTGATTTGGAGTAATAACTTATTTTTCATCTCCCTCAAAAATTAGAGATGGCTAACTGTAAAACACAGGCAGCAGATTCAATGAACGCGTTATTTTGTGAGCTGTCAAAGTAGTGCCAAGTGATACTAGAAATAAATTAAGTGCAGTCACGCTATTTAGGACAGTTGCCACCACTGAGTTGCAGGAGATGGGCAGAGGACAGCTACGGTTCCTTGGAAAGTGTACAAGCTTGCTGGGTGTATTTTTGGCTGTCTTTTAACAGTTACCATTATTCTTTCGTTTTCCAAAGTAGCACATGCAGTTCAAAAGGAAATTGCTTGCTATTATTAGTCTGCAGTAGCAAAAAGCATTGATTATATTCACTATTTTCAGTATATTTGATGAAACACTCCCTTTTGTCAAGGAAAAAAAATTTGTAGTTTGTTTTAATACAGTTACAGTACATTCTTGGTACAGGTTTTACAGTATCTTGAAATTACTGATTTATTAAACTACTCTTGATAAATGCTAATAAATGTGCCCTAACTACTGACAGTATATGCTTTAACGTGGTCTTCTCTGTATAAGCACGCTGTCTTTCTATACTACCATTCATTAATTACTTCACTATTCAAAATGAATAAAATTTGTCCACTAAATCTCAGTTTGAAGTAACTCAAGAATAATAAATCGCACTAGTCTTTGCAGACATGGCTCAAAGCCACTTTAGATGAGTAAGGACGGAGGGGGAAAATACACAATTATTTGATTAATATTTTTCTTTCAAGTATTTTGGTGATGGGAAAAGTGCCACAGTTGCATTCCTAATTGAAACAGATATGAGCATATGCTGCATTCAGTGTTCTGATACAGTGGAAGAGACTGAGAGTGGAGGGGACTCTTAACTTTCCATAAGGAGTATAAAATAGCAGTTGCAGATTGGCAGTTGGCATGTCTTTAACCAGCAAGGAGAACAAAATAACCAGCTATCTCACTGAGCTATGCCCAAAAATAATCACATGAAAATTACTTGTTCCACCAAATTTCTCTTATAGACTTGTGTTTAAGCTTAAGTTCTTAATTGACTTTGTCTCTTCAGTGATACTCTATGAAGGATTTGAAGTATTATTAATTTTTAAGTAAAAACTGTATTTTCATAATAACTGTCAGTAGTTAAGCAGAGAAACGTGGTTTTGTAATGTCTTCAGCATGTGAATAACTTAAAAAAAAAATAAAAGTGCATTAAATGTAGTGCTGAACCCTAGAAAATAACCATCTGTTCCCACAAGCTGGAGTATAAATAGAACAAGCAAGAGAAGACAAGGATGAGAGTGGGTGTAAATGGTCGGCTGTTTCTGGAGTGTATGTTCAGCGAGGATGTTTTCCTGAAGTCTGTAGAAGTATGGAGTGCAAATCCATAGTTAGATATGCCATAAAATTTCTGTCTAGAGCAAATTCTATTTATTTTAGTTTTTTTCTTCTCTCCACATTTACTTGGAAGCGGAATGTGCCTTAAGCATCTTGAGGAATAGAATGGGATGGGGGAAGCTCATCCCAAAAAAAAACACGCCTCTGTACTGTAATCTGTAAAGGAGGGATTTTAAGAGATTGATTGGATTCTTCAGCTGCTTTGTTTTCTTAGGACACTGATCAAAAATAGTTGTACTAACCATTTTCCCCTCCTTCTCAGCTCAGAATTCTGTGTGTAGTACCTGTAGGACATGAGAACTTTCAATCAGGGTGGTTAAACAAAAGATCAGAGCAAAATGTAGAGTTGTTTCATTCAAGATGAAACCAACTTGCTTATAGGGACTAAGAGAAACCAGTTTTAGAAAACTCATATCACTGGCATGAGGCTAAAGCAGTTTTATTCCATGTCATAACCACCATCCACGTTTGCGGTCCTTACTTTTACAACATGACTCTTTTCCTGTTGCACAGCAGCATTTGGAGGCCTGTTGGCCCAAGTCCCTCTTGTCCGTGTGCTGTGGCAGGAGTCTGGTGGTTCTTACACAGAGCTAGCCCTCTCCTTTTTGCTTTTCCAGCAGTCCTGCAGCCTGAGACCTTCTGCATCATGTCTGGGTCACTTCTGATCACAGTTTAAGTATTTTGTAACTGGGAGGCAGATCCAAAGGGATGTGCTGGTAGAGCTGATGTGGGGGGAGAACCATTACTCCCAGAATAATGGAAAGCTGCATGGGCTGAAAAGAAAGGAACCTGGGACAAGCATTGGCTTGGTACAGAGCTTTACAAAATGGGTGTGACTGCCCTTATCAGACTTTGGAGTATCGGTAAAGCATTTCTGAGGAGTGATCTAAGAACGGTCTCTGACTTTTTGAAATGCCTAAATATTGGCAACCGAGATTATAAATGCAGCATTTCCCTCTGTTAACTGTTGCATACTGTCTGGCTGATAGAAACTCCTCTGGGGGCTTAAGCAATTTTTTTTTTTTTTTTTTTTTTTTTTTAGCAGGAAACCCACCTAGATAATGCTGATCATTAGAAAACAGTTCTTCATAGATATTGCCTTATTAGGTCCCACATTAGCTGAACAATGATTAGTGGAGGAATCTTTAGTTTCTCTGGAATGCCGGTGCTCCTGTGTCATGTTTAATCACTGTTGTTCTGAAGAACCTAGACTTCCAGAGGCTTTCAGGAACCTGACATTTATTACAGGATAAGCCAGCTGCAAGTAAATCAAGAGTAAACATTTCTGTAATTAAAATTATAGAATTGCAAGGCTTACTGGGGAAAGTTAATAAAAATTAAGGGAGAACAATGTATACCCTGTCTGTGTAGACAAGTTGCATAAGTTGCTTTCTGCTTTACATCAAGGAAGGTTGGAGTGGTAATAAAAGGCTGGAGTAGTGATGTTCACAGCTAAGATTTTGTTGGGTGGGTTTGGTTTTTTTAAACAACGCTGTCTCAAGGTTGTATCCATGAAAGGAGCTGTGGATTTGGAAACTCTTGCTTCCTTCCTTCAGTACTTCAAATGCATCTTTGGTAGGTGGTCAGATGGAAGTCTTTATTCACCTGGGGATTTCCTTGGCTCAGACAGGAAAGTGTTTTAACATAGGTTTTGATGGACTGTCATCTGCCTAATCCTGTCTTGGAAGTGCTGATACTGCTAAGTATGACCAAGTATGATCATTACTTGCTTCTAAAATAAACAGCAGTTAATGATTGCTTTGGTGGTTGGCTGAACTCTAAACAAGATGTTAATCAGCTCTGACACAGAAATTTTGCTCTTTCCTGTTGAGCTGTGCAACACTCACATCCCAGAGTTAGTTTGTTTCCATTTTGAATTTACCTTTTACAAAAACAATTGCAATGGATACATGCAGCCTGTTGGCTCTTAAGAGAGTTGATCTCAGTAGGGCACTAGTACCCTACACGCAGCCCAGCTCTTATCTCCTCCAGTTATTGTCAGAGGTTTCTGAAAGTTTTGTGCCCAGCACAGCTCAGTTCCCTGGAACGTTCTTCTCTTTACCGTGACTTGGAGCTCAGTGCTCTCGGTGCAAGTGCTGTATTTCCAACACGGGATGGATAGCTTTGCTCTCCCCCTTTGCTGTCTTCCATGTCCCTTCCTGACAGCCAACTTCTGCCTCTGCTTTTCTGGATCCTCATGAAGATGAAATTTAATTCCTTCTTTAAGGAGGCTTAAACCTTCTTTAGCCTCTAAGAGATCCCTGTACACCAGTTCTGTATGAGATAGGGGTGATCAGGATAACAACATTCACATGTTAAGGACTGGTGGGAACAGGGCAGGGGGGAAGCTGTGATCTCTGTATTTTCTGGTGCTGTTACCAGTTCATCCCCTCGAACCAGAATGTTCACCCACCTTGCTGTGCACCCTGTGCTTTTTCAGTTTGTTCCCCTGCCATCTGTCTCCTCTGTAATACTGTGTTACTGGAGGTCCTGTTTCTTATTCTGTTTGCAGCACTTAGTCCCTCAAAAGTAGAAACCTGTGCTTTTCTACTAGGATTTTGTAAATATACTGAGTGTTTGTGTCTCAGCTTGATTTGTTAGGAGAAAGCATTAGTAACTTGCTAGAAGGGATTTGTACAACAGTGAGTGCTCATGCAAGTGCTGGTGTACATTGGGACTTGTCAGGCATTTTCTTTCATAAATCTTCAGCTTGCTTATGAAAAGTGGTGAAGGGTCTTCCTAAAGTGATTATTAAAAACTAACTGATCTCTTTCTTTCTCTCCTGCCCCAAGAATTTGTCCCTTTGTACAGCAGCTCTGATGTACATCCTGAGCAGAGATCGCTTGAACATGGATTTAGACAGAGCTAGTCTAGATCTGATGATACGGCTTTTGGAATTGGAACAAGACGCTTCTTCTGCCAAGCTGCTGAACGAGAAAGACATGAACAAAATTAAGGAAAAAATTCGGAGACTGTGTGAAACTGTTCACAACAAACATCTTGATCTCGAAAACATCACGGTGGGTAACATGCTTTTATTGGAAAGCCTTGGCAGTTGTGGAATGCTTAATAAAGTGGGACTTGTTTGTGAGCATCGTCTTTAATTTCGTATCCCCAGCAAAGGAGTTGTGACAATTTGTCAACCTTTGATGTAAACATGACTGCACTGCAAGTATTTCCTTTTTAAAAGGCTGTTAGTGGGATAGAAGTTATGGTCTTCTTCAGCTGTCTGGGTGTTCATTTGCTCTTGCTAAGGGAGCAATCACAAAGAAATACCGCTTCAAATAAGCGTGTGTTTAAAGACCATGCTTAGATTATTGGACTCCATTTCTTTGCCTCAATTTTATATATACTTTCACAAGCAAATAGGGGCTTGTGTATGGGAATAAGAGTGTTTTGTGTTAAATTAAAAATGTGGTACAGGTTTTCCCATTTCAAAAAAAGCTCAGCAACCTGTCCTACAGAAACTGATATTTCCCTGCCCAAAGTGTGCTGGCAGATCTCTTGATTACCATAAATGTGGATGAATTTTTTTTTTCTTCCCTTTCTTAACATACTTGCTTTTCATGAAAATATCTTCAGCTGCAGCAGAGTGAACTATTTTTGTTTAAAAATAAATTTTAGGCATGGTTTGATGTTAGCTTAGAAAATAAAGGGCAAGTTACAATGGCTTTTTAAGAGTGTATTTAAAGAACTGATCGACAGATTGAGTAGATAAGTGGTCAGAAATGACAAAAATTAGTAACGTCTTTGCATTCACCATATTTCAGCGTAGTGGATGTTGATGTGATCTTAATTTTTTAGCATCCTGTAATGCGTTCTTTTCAAGACTCTTGCGAGGTTTTTGCCATTTTTCTTGTAACACTTATACCTACCAGGAGAAGCTTCTGATTTTTTGTTTATGAAGGGAGGTTTTTAGACCTTTATCTCTGCCAGTAGTGTTCCAACTCCTGCCAGTAATCTGCAGTCAAGATTGTATTCCATATTCGGTTAGACTGAAAGATGATATGCCTTGTTGAGCTGGCATTTTCTTCTGTAGCTTTTGTGATTTTTGTGTTGCTTTAGGAAGGGTTTACTGTGAGGGGTTTTCCATCCTAATTCTGGCTGTGGGACAGATAGCTGAGTTGCTGTGAAAAGTCAGTATTATGTAGCAATAGCAAGAGCTGAATTTTGGATGAGGAAGATAGTATTGATGACATCATTCTTAATCTTGGTAATCAGTTTGTGGTGACAGTGGAGAACTGTTTAGAAGTTTCAGTTTTTTGTTTCCTGTGAACATATGAACATGTGCAGGTGGGGGGCTCATTTAAATTTTCTGACCTTGGAAATCTGCAAAGGAAGAATGAATTTGAGGTTATATTCTCCACTTTGTGTTTGCAGTCTGAAAATATCAACAAAGAATGAAATTTGTTCTCTAGGTGGTGATCAGCTAGGAATTGGTATAATCAGAGTCTTATTTCAGTGTTGTTTTGGCACTGAAGGCAGCTCACATAGCACACAGTTTGTCAGTGCCAGGATATCTCTTGCACTATAAAATGTAAGACAGCTCCCTTTATTAAGCATGGAACAGCTGGTACAGGTTCCTCATTGCTAAAGCATCCAGCCACAAAGACCACTGTCTCCTGCTTGAGCTTTTCTCATATTCATAATCTGATCTAGCCTGATGCTTTTTTATGAACTGTAATTCTGTTCTTGTGTTTTCTTAGGCATGGGTTTTAAAGGGAGAGGATATATCAAAAGGGACTCTGTCTCTCTGTCTTGTGAAGAAGCTGTTCATGAGTAATAATATCCTAGGCCATCAATTTCAGCTGTTTTATTTGTGGGTTTTTTTTCTGAGGCAGCTCTATTTTTTAAATTGATTTCGAGCTGTTGCTGTAAATGCACTGAATACTGTAGTACCTCACAGATGGAAACTGGTTTCCTCCCAGCTGCACCATCTAGAAGCAGAGACTATATAGTGTTCAGAGAATATTTGCAAGCCAAATGAGATGATTAGGTTCTCTTCCATTTTAAGATAGTAGCAATGGTAGGTTGAGACAATAATGAACTTCGCATGTGGAAGATCAAGCTGCTTTCGGATGGATCTCTGTCATGAGATACAATAAGTAATCTCTGTTTTGTACCAGATGACAGGCAGAAAATGCTAGCAGAAATGCAAATCTTCTGGGAGTAAAGAAAAGATCTGGCCTTTTTCAGATTCAGACATACGCCCTGAGAAACAGGAGGGTTGCAGCAAATGTTTTGATAACTCCAGTTTTTGCCTAACAAGTTACACTTACACCTTCCCTTTTTCAAATCTTACACAGATCAAGTGAAGACAGTCAATACTGGCTCTCTCTTCCCACAGACTATGTAGTTTGTGTGACTGTCTAGAAGCTAGGTTGGACTAATTTTTGACTATTCGAACAAGTATTCAAAGGGTTCTACTCTTAATATTAAAAACATAAACCCAGAAACTAAAAAGGACTTCTCTGTGGGTTGAATTTGTTTCAGGTTTTTTGTGCTGGCTTAGAAGAAGATAAAACCTGAAGAACTCAGACTTCCTGTTAGCAAATGGCCCCTGCCTGTCAGTCAGCACAGCTCTCTGGAGCTCGTGCTTGTAGCCAGCTCCTTTCTGTCACATCATAACAGGAACCTTCAGAAGTAACTTCTCTTTCCAGATGATGAAAGAAATTATTCTGGTTTTCACTGTCAGCATAAGGCTGAAAGCTTGAGGGAACCATGTTTTGAACCTTTGGTGTTAAAATTTTGTAACAATTGACATAAAAATTGGATGTCATGGACTACTTCCCCTAAAAGTAAAGGGTTACAAGGTTTCATTGGATTTATTATTTAAAAAAAAATTATGTTCTTATGGCCAGTATTACAAATATCAGATTATATTCTCCTGGGGATTTTTTAAGTCTTATTGCCCTTTGGCAGAAAACTAATAAACCTATTTCAAACCTTGTGTGGCCTTTGAGCTTTTGTGGTGAAGGTATTTAGAAAGTTAACTAAATCTTCTGTAGCTGTAAAGATCTCCAAGGAGAGGTTTTAATCAGCTTCTATCAGTCAGGTTTAGATTATGCATGATTTCAGTTACCCATGTTTCAAGCTCAGTCTGTAAAGTGAGAGGAATCACCTGAGCTCAAGCCTGGTGAGTGCTGTTATTCCCAGGAGGGGCTGAGGTTTGGACTGGTGTCCTGGAACGTCCTGCACAGCTCAGAGAAAGCACAGCCCTCCTTGGAGCACTGCACATCCAATCTGTCAGGGGAGGAAGGTGACTTAAGGTGATAGGTTTCAGTCGGTTTTAGTGAGATCTTATGGCTTTTTCTCTGACCTTTCGTTGTTGTATTTAGGCACCATATGTGAATTTCTTAAGCTTAAGGTAGTTCACACTTGCCTCTTATGTTTTCCAGGTGTTACAAGAAATCTGTACTAGTTGCTTTTGCACAGGTGTAAATCTGTATGTATACAAATGTTTTATTGGTAACATGTCTTTTTTTAGAGGCCTTTGGAAAAACAAGTTATAGTCTTGACTTAACAAATAGTGTTGGTTTTGGTTAAAGGCAATGCAGGTGATTATTTAGTCACCTAAAATCTCCTTTAACTTCCATTTGCGGGGAGTGAACTTACCTTTGCTATAGCTGAATTTCTAAATGTGTTCCTCTTTTTTTTTTTAAAAAGTAAATCGGTAAAATAGAGTGACATTTTTCTACAGTGTTTCAGTTTAATTGCTTATCCTATGGGTTTAAAATTAAAAACACAAAACACCTACGTTGGAAGCAAATGTGCTCTCCAAGCACAGAGCGAAAGTATCAGGAAGACAGAGAAGCTGTGTTCACTCTGGCTTCTCTTGTTTTTTGGTTTGGGTTTTTTTTTTCCTGCCTGGCTTATTTGTCCATTTCCTTCCTCCAGTTGTTTCTTTTGATAACAAAAGACACAAATGAAAGGGGTCTGCTTGGGTTTTCTAAGCTATTAATAAAATAAAGAAAGTTTGAAAATGCAAAAAGTACCTTTTTATCAATACCGACATTTTTTTTAAGATATGCATGTTTTTAAGTCTGTTCTTGCTCCCTCTGCTGGTTCTTCTACTCAGAATCTCTGCTGCTGTTTCGTATGGTGTTTGTGTGACGTGTATTTGTATGCTTAGATATATAGAGCTGCATGTGAGGATTTCACTAATTCCAGAACCTCCCTCTTTCAGACCGGGCATTTGGCAATGGAGACATTACTGTCACTCACCTCAAAGCGAGCTGGGGACTGGTTCAAAGAAGAACTGCGACTTCTGGGTGGTCTGGATCATATTGTAGATAAAGGTACATTGAAGATACTGCTTTGACAGTGTGAAAACATAGTGAATCATAATCAGATGTTTGCTTTTATTAATGTTCATTTCCTGTGGTTAAAAACAGGAAAAATTTATTAGCTGTGTTAAAAACGAAGTACACGATTCATTATCAAATTATCGGGAAATATTAGTGACTTTATTCTGTTGCATGTGGGATCGAAAGCAGTTTTAATGTTAAACAGAATGTGTATAATGTCGCATGTAGTGTGTGAGATTAAAAATGTCTTAAACCAGAATAGAGATTACTGTGTTACACATCTCTGTGTAACAAATACAGCACACTTTTTGTAGAGTAGATCTCCTTTGTAGTCTTCTAGAATTATATTCAGACCTAATCTTTTTTAACTAACTATCCCAGAGGAAGTCAGCCCTTCAAGAAAAAATGGTGGGGGGTTTGTTTTCGTTAATTTTTCAAAGATATGTCTCAGGTTTTTTTGAGCATCTCATAGGTATGAAAAGGGACATTTTTAAAGTGAATTCTTGAGCTGAATAAAGCTTGGTCTTAAGTAAGCAGAGGAGGAACAAAGGAACGACTGGAGAGATGAAAGTGTTCAACTTGCACATGGTTTCAGGTTATGGTTTCAGATTTGTGAAGTGTGGCGAGTGTGTGCTTGTTCTGTCTCTTTTCTCTGCTAAAAACCAGTCCATTACAGTTAAGGAACATAGTCATGTGCTGGATAATCTCTTCTTTGCCAGGAGAAAATAAAATACATGATTAGGTAATTTGTAGCAACAGTCACAAACTTGTAAAGCCAAAATTTTAAGGTTTGTTTTTTTAAATTTACTTGGAGAAATGAAAAATGTGTATCATGTCTTCATAATTGTTTCCTAGCATACATTGCAAGTGTGTAAAGTGTAAAACAAGGTTGATAGCAACTCTGAGTAGCTACTTAGTTTGTACAATTGGCTTTTGACCTCTTTCTGATAGTGAAAAACAACTTCTTTTTGTGTTTAGTTAAAGAATGTGTGGATCACCTAAGCAGTGATGAAAATGAAGAGAAGTTGGTTGCTTCCTTATGGGGTGCAGAAAGATGTTTACGGGTCTTAGAAAGTGTGAGTATGAGCAGATGCACTGCATTTCTGAAAACCCTTCTTAAGCAGACCTTTTCAGTGTTCCAGTCTTTCAGGCTATAGTTACATTATAACACTTCAATGTGTTGATTTTTTTCATAGACTGTACTAACTCTCTGTTTTCAGTATTCTGTATGTATGTACTGCATTCCACATTTATTTTCGGTAAGAATAACTAAATGTGACATGATGCTTTTTTCTTAAGTTCCTATGAAAAGCTGCTGTTTATGGAAGTTGTTTTTATGGCATGAGTTTGACTCTTTAGTGTGTGCCCATTAATAGCTGATCATTATAAAAGCAGTATTTTCTTAGAAGCAATGAATCGATGTATATTTTGAGAATTGCTAATTTGAACCATCGTCTGGCTTAGCGCTGAAAGAGGCAAAGTAGTCCTGTCATCAGTTAAACATGTAAATGGAGATGGTAAATATTTCTTTGAGAACTTTGAACAGCATCAAAATATATGGTACTTTTGTAGAGGTTAATTGCCAGGAATGCTGAGCGTGTGCTTCTCTACAGAGTTTGGTGTTTGTTACCAGTGTTACTGTGTTGTTACTGTGATACCAATAGCAAACAGGAGAACATTGTTAGGTTCTAGCAACACATCCCCGCCGATGAGAAAGGGACACTTGGGATCAGAGTACAGTGAATCTCACTGGACACCTTGAACTCAGTTTAGAGGGCAAATAGCCACAGTGGTAACTTCCTCCACTAAAGTAAAAGGACAGACCCAAAGACAGTATAAACACAAGCTAAAAACCGAGAAAGAGGAACAATTGTTGCAGGGTGTCTGCCTAGAAATACTGGTTATATGACTTCTCAAAGGTGAGAGAAGATTTTTCAGATCCCTTTTCTGCTTTTAAATTGGATAGGTGGAATTTCCAAGCAACACTAGAAGAGCCTTGTTTAGTGTTAGACTATTCAAATTTGAACTTACGGATGGTTTGTGATGTAGTAATGGACAATGAGAAGAGAAAGTTTACACTACATAATAACCAAGAAATATGGAACTAAGTAATAGTGAAAGGGAATGCTTTTCTTTCAGGGAAAGAAAACCCCTCCTATTTTTAATATTACTTTCTCCTTTTCTTTTTAGGTAACTGTGCATAATCCAGAAAATCAGAGCTATCTGATAGCATACAAAGACTCGCAACTCATAGTCTCCTCTGCTAAGTAAGTTGTAAAGAAAAAAAAAGACAATTTGGTGCAACACTTCACATGATAGGGGAAAAAATAAACAAAAGGTTATACCAGAATATTCTCGGGGGGCATAATCCCACAATTTCCACTGTTGCTTTCCATTAAGTAATGCTGAAGTTAATTTAGATGAAGGTGTGGGCAACTAACAGAGTACTACCAGTGTGTAGTGCTGCTACTGTGGGTTCTGTAGGAGCTGCAAGCTGTGGATTCAGCTCCATCTGTACCAGGTTTAGTAGGAACTCAGAAGAGGGCAGTTTTGAAGCTACACTTATTTGCTGTGTTTTCATTATGCTTATGTATTTGCTGAAGTAGAGCATAACAGAATTGACAGTGTAAGTAAGAATTAAAATAGTGAAATTCTGTTCTTGGCTGTTCTCCCTGGCAGAGATTCTTGTACTAACACCTCTAACCCATTTATCAATCTGGGTGAGGTCTCAGCTGGCTGGCAGAGACTGTCTGCCCCTTGTATTGCTCTTCATAAGAGAACAAATGAAGCTGAAAGTTTGACTTCGCAGACCTCATTGGAAACATAATTTAATGGTTGTAGCTTGGATATTGGAGTATTTTTTTTAAACTAAAACAAATGCTATTCAGACTATTATATACTTTGGACATTTCTAGTTTTATTTGTAATTTAAATCAGTGTAGGAGTTTAACATGAAACTGATGTTACGCAGTAGAATTGTGCCTGTGGTCCATTAGTGTTACAAGATTAAGATTTTACTACTAGAAAGTCACGTGTCATTTCTTACAGAATGGAAATAGCTCTGAGAAGAGAACAAGAGAAAGTTGAGATAACACTGTCAGAATCATGTTGTGCCTTGATGGCCAGGGGATATGAGAGGCTGAGTTTGTAGGAAGAGGAGATATATCTTCTGTAAGACCAAGTGTGGAAGCTGGGAAGGAAAATGAACTTTTGCTCTGGAAATACCAAGCTGATAAAGCTCTAAGCAACAAAGCTTTCCTGGTTTTTGTTTTTCATAATTTCAGTTGAGCTTATAAAAGATTTGATAGGTGATACGTTTATCTCTCCCTACAGACTGGGCATCTGGATATCAGAAAAATTCTGCATAAGCTCTCTTTGAGTTTTTTTCCTGGTGAAACAAGTATGAAGGTGGAATGTTCTGTATGTTATGGAGATAATTTTGTTCTGCATCTTCTCCCTGCAGAGCCCTGCAGCATTGTGAGGAGTTAATCCAGCGATATAATCGTGCTGAAGACAGTATCTGTTTACCAGACAACAAGCCTTTGCCTCACCAGAATGTAACTAACCATGTGGGTAAAGCAGTGGAAGACTGTATGAGGGCCATCATTGGGGTCTTGCTCAACCTGACAAATGATAATGGTAAAACAACAGTTTTTTTGCATATTCTCTGGTAAAACATCGAATAAGACATGAATATAAACCTTTTCTTGGTACTGATTAGGGTTTTTCCATGTGCAGTGCAGTGAAGCAGTTATGTATGGTAGATGCTTGCTTTAGAGCCATGGGTAATTTGTCTTTACAAGCTGAATGAGTAATTGCAAGTGTAACGTGTTTGAGGTCTGTGCTTGGGCTGGGGGAGACTGGCTTGTCCTTAGGGCCAGAAGGTTTTTATCAACGTGCTTATCGTTATGAACAAGAGTATTTGCAGAATTGAGCCTCTCAACTCTCTTTGTTTACAGAATGGGGTAGTACAAAAACAGGTGAACAAGATGGTCTGATAGGCACAGCAATGAATTGTGTGCTTCAGGTTCCAAAGTTCCTACCTCAAGAACAGAGATTTGATATTCGGGTGCTGGTAAGCTGTTGCGTTTGTTACATTAGCAGAAAATGATTTACCCCCTTCTTGTCCATTGAACTACTTTGGTTCCACGTTAAGGAATAGTTTCCTCTACAGTTTTCATTGTCGAAATATATATATATATATATATATACATATATATACACTTAGTGAGGTATTTAAAGTTTCCACGAGGATTTGGTGAGTTTGAGGGGGTTTTTTCCTGTGTTTGGTGGGGAAAAAAGTGCAGTGCTTGGTGAACGAAGAAGTTTAGCTAAATAAGACTGAATTACTAATTTTCGAACACCTTTTCAACTTTGGAAATATGATGTTATTATGTAAGATAAAGGCTTTGTCAGATGTACCTCAGCTTATGTAAAATGGGCCAGTGTGGCCTAAATAGCAAGACCGACATTGTGTATATGAAGGATCTCTTAAGAACATAATCTGAAGCTTGGATACATGAATCCCTAACCTGTAAATGAATTCTCAGCTCCAGAAATGTTTTCCTGTTCAAAACTGGAAAAATGGAGATGCCTCTATAAAAGTTCTCGTCTACAGGAGTCTCTGCCTTGTATTGCTTTAAATCCTGTCTTATCAGACTGTTCCATAAGGGTGTGGTAGTAAGTTATGTATCCTCAGATAAGGCCTAAAGACGACATTTATCTAGCTGGATGGTTTTTTTGCTAGAATGTCTTTTGTTAATGTGTGTAATCCTTTTTGACTCTGCAATTCTTGCAGGGATTGGGTCTGTTGATCAATCTGGTGGAATACAGTGCCCGGAACAGGCACTGCCTCGTCAATATGGAGACGTCGTGTTCCTTTGACTCATTGTGCACGGGCGAAGGAGACGAGAGCCTGAAGATAACTGGACAGATTGATGCTGTTCAGGCTTTAGTGCAGGTAAGAAATGCTTGGCCTCTGAGGGCTCCCATTTCTTATCATCAGACTGTCGGGGGGAAGGGAGAACTCGGAAATGAAGATGTGTCAAAATGTTTTTTTTTAGTATTTTGAGCAACAAAATAAAACACAGTGGGGGTGCTGCTCAAAATTCTGACTTTTGCAGTACTGTCCAGTGCAGAAGCAGCTTTCCTGGTTAAAGACAGTGGTATCATTATCACAGGCATTCAAAGGCTGCTCCCATGTCCATAAAGCTTTTTTTGTTACTATACAATATATTTCTAGTTTTATTGTTCCTAAATGGTTTGTTTCAACTTTTGTTTTAAGCCAGCTGTAAAAACTGTAAGCTACTTTTCTCTTACATACAGATGTCATTATTATGGATGTGAAACAGCATTCTTAAACATGGTATTGACTGGCTTGTTAAAAAAAAGAAATCCACCGATAATTTTTGTGAACGAGTTCCACCATGCAAACTAAAAGTAAAAAATGGAAAGGAAATGACAGACTTTTTATTTTAGTGGAGTTAATTTTGTGATTGCTTTTAGCATTTCTGTTTAAGTGTATGGAATAACTATCCAGCAGCAGACCCAAAAAAAATCAACAATAAAAATAATTATATTAAATATCCTAGTGTATAGAGTTTGGCAATATTTAAAAGTGGTCATTTTATGGTTTCGAAAATAATTGGCAATATATAAATGCACAATATGAGATTACTGGTTCATTCACATTTTTGATAAGTCATTTTAAATTACTCCTCCATACTTTTGCTTTTTGCATGTCAAGGTAAAGCTAAGAAAGCCGAGGGTGTGTAGCTAGCATGAGAAGAAAAGGAAAATTGGTAGATAAGACAGATGGACAGGAAATTATGGCAACTTTTAGTCCTCAAGCCATGTCTCAAAGAAAGCAATTAAACATTGACAGGGCCCAAGAGGAGCCTGGCAACTGGTTCAACACTGGACAGGGAGATCTTGCTGTGGAGCTGTTGGGACAGATTATATTTTCCTTTGAAGAAGAAATGGCTATTGTTAAGAAAAGTATTAAAGACTAACTGTATTAAGGGGTGAATTGTGAATGGGAAATAAACTTTCCGGTATTAACTCAGTGCGTTTAGAGTTTAACTTTATAATGGAAATTGTCCTGATATTTTCCCCGTTAGCTATTCCTGGAGTGTGAGCGAGCAGCTCAGCTGGCCGAGAGCCAGACAGACGAGTTGATTAAAGAAGCTCCTACTGCTCAGCATGACAAGAGTGGGGAATGGCAGGAGACAAGTGGGGAGATCCAGTGGGTCTCCACAGAAAAGTCAGATAGTACTGAAGAGAAGGTTAAGAAGGAAGAAGATGATGAAGAACTTGATCTTAATAAAGGTACGTTGTCTGGCTGGGATGAGCTCAGCAAAGGCAAAGAGCTGTGTGATTGCATGAAGTCCCAACTTGTCCTCTGCTTCCCATCTACATACAGTCTCTTGGGCTGAGATTTCTGCGTGAAACTGCTACAGACCATAAGTAGGAGCAGTTCAGAGCTGAAGCATGAGAAGTAGAAGAAATTATGCTACTTTTTATTCTTTTAATAGCACCTTTTATCAGCTTCTTAAAAAAAATCCAAACCAAAAGAGACCCAAAAAACCCAAAACCTTTCTAGGGACTTTTTTGTTCTTTTGAAACAGTCCTTGTAAGTTACCTGCCTTTATTTTGTTTCCCAGGGTTCTTGGTTTAAGCTATTTTTAAGGGCGGGGGCTCTTTTCCCTCCCCTCCCTATTTGCATGTGTGCCTCCTCTGTCCCCATCTTTTCTGTGTCTGTTTTGTCACTCCATCAGTGGTATCTCGGGTATTTGTGTAGTGCCTTGATGTGCTGCATCTTTGGTAGCTTGTCCCAGGAATGAGTATCTCTAAGCTGTGATGTAGTTTGTCTCTGGAAGAGACAGGTCTGAAACATCAGTCCTTCTTTAATCTTCCAAATGTAGGTGCAGTGTATTACTTCTAATAGTGTTTTACTCTTTTGTTCGTAGGTGTGGTAGATGACTTTCTCCAACCTTGCTTTATATCTTTCTTCCTTTTTGTAGCTCCACCAGCTGGTGTTGTCTGCAGTTATTTGTAGTTTGCAAAAAATGCTGAGTCATCAGCAAAAAGGAATGCTCAATCTGCTGTCCCTAACACTATAAACTGCTCTGGGTGGAAGTCTTACGGGCTTATAGTATCACATGAAACATTTACACTGGTAGTTCGGTGTGTTCAGCATAAAGTTTGCACACTGAAATGGCAGATAATAAAATACTATCCAGCAGAATGAGTTAAAAGTGAATGAAGACCATTTTTCGTGTTGTGAATGTGCTGCTGAGTCAGTAAGGAGGGTGCTTCCTGAGTCCTGCCTCTGAAATCTCAGTCCAAGAGCTCGTTTTGTCTGAGAAAAGAGAATTCTGGAAAGTGAGAATGAAAGATTGTACTTGAAGCAGTAAAAGATAGCAGCTGGTTAGAGAATACAATACACTCAGTTGTCTCTCTTTACAGCTCTTCAGCATGCTGGGAAGCACATGGAAGACTGCATTGTGGCCTCATACACAGCATTGCTTCTAGGCTGTCTCTGCCAGGAGAGTCCAGTAAGGGAATAAGTTGCTCTTAAGTCCAGTATAATTTTTAGTGAAGTAATAATTTGCTGTATTGAAAGAGGTTAATTAAATTAGGCTTCAATGTGAGCAAGTACATTGGTGAAGCTGCATTGATGTATACAGCTTTGAGAAAAGTTGCCAGGCGTATTCCATCCAAAACAAATTTTCTGAACATCAGTATGTTTCTCAAAAACGTTGGAATTGAATATTTAACCTCTTTTACCTCTCTCACCTCATTTGTAGCCAGCAAAAGAACTTATTTTGGAAAGGCAAAGGAAAATTGGCAAGCCTGCGCTTTCTCAGTAGTTTTAATAAGCAAGTTACCATCAGACTTGTTTATTCTTTATAGTCTGCTTTATTTCTTTCCTCCATGGAAGTGACATGAAATTGTGTGTGTCCATATTAGTTCAAGATGATTGCCTCAGATTGGAAAAATGTAATAGAACGCTGAAGTTAAAAGCAGAGAACTATAATGGCTGAGAACTTCCTCAAGTTTCCTATCAAATACATGCTCAAATGAAAATGAGGTTCAGACTTGCCTTCAGGCTTGACGAAATTTGCTGTGGTGGCAGAAATGGTCTTTAAGGTGGTGCTCTGTGCCTTTGTACTGATTAGTGTCCATACAATTGTAGCGTTTGGAGTGAGACTGACAGTAAATTCAGTAATTCTCAACCCTGAACAGTTGTAAAGGGGGAGGCTCTGCATGTCAGAAGGGTGATCTAGTGGGGTTTTTACTTCTTGAGAGTCTTGTGGGTCCTGGCGAGGTCTGCCAGTCCTTTTTTTTTTTTTTTTTTTTCTATTTTTTTAAGGCGGGGTGGGAAAAAGGCGCTGTGTTACAAGTAGTTTGGCGGAGGCTCTGCCAGGGAGG
>JAWMRA010000162.1:8065735-8103376 GCA_035584735.1 Pseudotriccus pelzelni | reverse complement strand
AACAAACAAACCAACAACAAAAAATATTTTAGCAGTTGTTGTTGTCTAGAAACATAAACACTGTAAACATATGAATGTTGCTTAAAAGAGACTTAAATTATAAAGATGACAGCAAAACCCATCTTAATAATAATCTTATGAATATATTTGTGTTATTGCATGTCACATGCAGAGTACTATAGTTCTGTGTTGAAAAAATGTTTCCCAAATGACAAAAGACTGTTTTATTTCTTAGATCAATGTGACTACTGTGAGAGAGTACTTACCTGAAGGGGACTTCTCGATAATGACTGAAATGCTCAAAAAATTTCTCAGTTTTATGAACCTTACTGTAAGTAATATATATTTTAAATTGGTGTGTGTAGATATTTTTATAGCTGTGTTTTTTGTTAACATTTCATACATTTTTAGAAGCATTATGTTTTCAGTTTTTGTCTTCGTAACAGCACGTGATGATACTGTCTCTTTAAATACTGAAGACCCATTAGTCTGTCCTAATTTTGCCCGTCCTTATATTGTGATTGGTCAGGAAAATATTTTTGATTGTCTGCCTGAACCCTAGTTGCTTTTGCTGATATATAATTGTCAATACTAAAATTCTGCAATTAGAATAGCCCTCAAATATTTTGACAAGGTGCTACAATTGCTTGTTTGTTACTTCTGTTTTCTGTTACATTTCCAGTGTGCTGTTGGAACAACAGGCCAGAAATCTATCTCTAGGGTGATTGAATACTTGGAACACTGCTAGATACTTAACTTCCGCTGCAGGCACTCTAATGCTGGAGCTACCCTTAGACAAAGGAAGAAGTCATGAAAGAAGTCCTTGAAGGATATACCAAGAGCATTCATCTGTGTCATTCGTGTTCGGATTTTTAAGGCTACCTGGTCTCTTAACCATGCATTCAGCATTTTCTAAAAGACAGTTACTACATCAATCTGCAACTATCAAAAATGAGGGGAAAAAGGTTCTGAGGAAAGTAAATAAAGAAACCTTGCTGTTTATGATGCAGTGCAGTATTTAAATATTTTTGGCAGGGTCTGCCCTCCCTATCTTTTTTTTTTCTTGCTTTGTTCGTGACAAGTTTCAAGGGGAAAAACTTGCTGCTGATAGTGCAACTGCTGTTTACTGTTGAGCCACTGTTTCATGCCAGCCAGGTGCAAAGGCAGCTTAGCTACTGAGGTATCAAACAAATGTTCTAATAAAGAAGTTCTGGACAGCAGCACCGCTCCTATTTGAGTTTAATTTGCTCTTGCTTTTTTTATTACTAGATAATTCCAAAATCATAAAATATAAATTTTTAAATACTTTTGTGATTTTAACTACTGTCTATATTTAAAATTTGTTGGAATCCAAAGAGGCGAGGATTGGACAGTTTATTTTTTATACTGTTTCGATTGAAATTAGGTCGTTGAACTATTTCTCAGTTCTACAACTACCATGGCCCATGTACTGTAACCTGACAGACTGTAACGCTTTGTAGTTCCAAGCATGCAGCCCCATCAACACACAAAGCCATTCTGAGGGTATGTTATCCACTAAAGAAAAAGGAACTGTAAAAAGTTGTGCCCTGTTTTAAAAAGCAAATCAAATAAAGGAAAAAAAATATTTAAAAAATAGATACTTAATCCCAGGGTAGTTTACACTTCTAATAAGCAGAAACTTTGAAATGCTGTTTTAATTTGTTTCAAGGAAGAACTCAAGGTGTGTTTTATAATGTTCAGTGCGGAGAATTTGGATGCTTTAGGGGGAAGAATTTCTAAGAAGCTAAAACACCAATGGGGATTAATGTTTCCAGCTGACATAATCTTTCTATTTCATTCTTCTGTAGTATGACAAAGTGGAAATGCATACAACACAAAGCCTTAAATTGCTGATATAGCTAAGATTTTGTTCAGTCTGAGGTCTAGTTCACAGCAAAGCATTGTGTTTGAAGACTGAAGTGGAACAAAGAATCCCAGAAAATACATGAGTTTTTTTAGCAATTTTTTTCTTGCACTCACTATTCAGACCAACAGAATTGGTAATTATTTTTATTAAGGTGGTCTTGAATATTTGCAGACTGTTCTGAGATCTGCTTCGCTGACATTTTTAAATACCTGTATAGGTAGTTACATCGTGTTACTCCATTGAATTTGTAAAACTTGAAGCCATAAGAATATTAGTTCTATGTATAATGAGGAGGAAATAACAGGAAATCTAACCTGCTTTTAGATCTTGTGTTATCTCCATGTATAAAGTTAAGAACTTGTGCTTTTGTATCAGTGCCAGCTGTAAATTTTTTACATACAGTGGCTGCCTTCTATGTCTTCCTATTTTTGATAATGCAGATTGTTGGGAATTCTGTAAGGAAGTAACTGATTAGCGGCAAAAATCTTATGTTGGTCATATTATTTTGCATTTTTCTCTCATCACCTTCTAAAACTTAGTGTATCAGTGTAACTTAGAAAAGTTTTTGAGGTTGTATTCCCCTTTGTTAAAAAACAAAACAAAGAAACAGTACTGAGAGAGAGGGAGAAGCTGGATGTAAATGATCTGTATCAGGAGGAAATTATTGATTATTTGGCCCATCTACTTTTCTGATTTTAGAGATTTTCACTTACATAATCAATTTGAAATCCCATTATAGTTTGCTGTGGAGAGATGGCAAGAGAAAAGAAAATTCAAATGTGATGATGGGGGACAGCAGGGACAACTACCTTTCTTTGTTACACTGGTAATTGTTTGGGAATTGATTTACCTCAGTGTTTAACAGTTTTTTTTAAATGTAACTAATTGTCAAGCACTGACAAATGCAGATACCTTTTTTTGAGGGTGGGGGGGAGAAATCACCCTGTGAACTGCAGTGCGTTTTTGTGTGTTAGACCCTCAAATAACTCTGCATTAAAGGGTACTTGAGGCCAACTTGCAAATTAAAGTTTTAAAGTAACTTTTTTTCCACTGTAAATATTTGTGTAAATACTCTCAATTGGAAATTAGAACAGTAGAGTACTTTTCTGAATCCAATCCTATTTTTATTTTATACAGTATTTCTCAGCTGTGATCTTTGGAGCAAAAGCCAACGGCAGGAAAAATAGTTTGTACCAGTTTCATGAAGTATGTCTTTGGGTTTTTGTAAATAATTTTAACTCAAATAAAATTGCTACTTTCAATACATATCTTGTCTTTTAACATGCAATAAAACACTCCTCTGAGTGATTGCAGCAAGAAGGCAGTGTCAGGTAAATTGCTAAAAGACAAAAAAAAAATAATAATAGTGGAGCATCCTGAAGGTGGTGCTTTGCTTTGCTCTTGTGTGTTGGGACAACAAAATTCAGTGCCTGGACCTGAGGCTGTGGTCGGTCAAACCAGCCAAGCCTGGACATTTTCTGGAGATGATGTACTGTGTCTCTTGATGCATTTTGAAGTTCTCTGCCTAAGTTGCCACTGATCCTTCAGTAACAACTCTCAGGATGTGTAGTCAGAATAAGGAAAATGTTGTAGAGCACAGGGGAAATGGGGCATTTCTGATTCTGGTGGTACTTTTCACATCAAGGGGCATGTTAATGGCTTCTTTATTCAGTGAAAAATGAGGAAATTACCGTGAGCGTTGCTCTGTTTCTCCGTTAATATGAACGATGCTTTAATTTCCGGATGGATTTTTTTCCCATGGATTTTTCCTTAATTGGTACAACTTGATACGGGTACAATATGCAATAATTCATGAGCTGTAAAGTGAGTTGAATGTGATGTGTCATCTCGTTGCCACTTCAACAAACTTCAGCATAATGTAACTATTTCTGTGCTGTAAAGGAACGTTACTGGAGTTTGAAATGCTGAGTGGTATGTTATTGGTATGTGGTACTGTAAGAAGGCAAATGCAGCTTTGTGTAAGCAAATGTTTAAAAAAAAATCTGGTAAAAGTATTTCCTCTTGTTTATTTTGTTGGTAGTTATGTAATGGAAACACTGTGTGTGGATGCTTTGAGATGACATCAGCATTTTCAGATTAACAGGACAATTGTGAAGCCTCTGCAGAAGATTTGGGAGTCGAAGCCTTTCACATAAATTGTTTCCCTTTCAGATTGTCTGAAATGCTTGATTTGCATAATAGCAAAGTGATCTGATTTACCAGGAGCTTAACCCAAGAGCAGGCAGTAGTGCTGGAGATGATTCCTTAAGCTGGCCTAACAGAGCTGTTTCTGTGCTGCCGGTAGAAGCTGCTCACAAAGGTATAAAAGCTTCTCTCTTCCCCCAAAGCCAGGCATCAGTGCCAAGCACACAGCTGGAACAGTGGGGGGGGGGAGGGCAAGGAATGCTGCATGTCCTCTTTGGGTGGGCAGGGTGATGGTGGGGATTCTCATACCCCCCTGTATTTTGAGTTCACAGATTTCACAGAATATTCTGAGTTCAGGGGGGCCCACAAGGATCATTGAGCCCAACTCTGAAGTGAATGGACCATCTGGGGATTGAACCCACAACCCTGGTGGTGATGGCACCCTGTTCCAACCAACGGAGCTGATCTCAGGGCTCTGGAGGCTTACACTGGATTAGGTGTTTCTGTAAAAGAATATTCTAAAAGGAGTTCTTGCTTTGAACCGTGTTTTTGGGCTCCAGTACCTCACAGAATTGATAAAGATGTTTTTGGTGTCAGATGCACTAGTGAGCATTCTGTCTTCCCTCATTTTTCCTTTCTGGAGGTCACCAATTCCTGCTTTTAGTAAGCAGAAGTCAAAGCACCAGCCAAGCCCCAGTAAAGTTTCTTTTCATGGATGTGGTACTTTTCTTGTTTAAAGGGCATGGAAACCAAAATGTGTACTGGAGTTGAAAAGAGAAAGAGGACTTAAGTAGCTGCACCAAGCCCTTCCTTATAGGATGGCCTGTTAATTGGGTTTTTGAAGATAATGAGATTGGAATTTGCCCTGAATTCTGCTAGCCAAGTGTTTTCAAAACCAGGCCAGTGTAATTCTTGATGCTGCTGCTTCTCTTCCTTTGTGTAATACGTTAATTTGTCTTTGGGTAAAGGACACTACTGGATTCTTTTAGCTACCTGGAACAGAAGCCTTTCATACATATTCTTTTTTACTTGCCCTAGAGGTCCCCTGCCTAAGGGACTGGAACTTCTTAAGCTGTTTGCAGCATCAGTATGTTCAGATAGTCTTACTGTAAATAAAAGTGAAACCCTTTATAAATAATGCAACTGCTAGAGATCCTTACCCAAGGGTAGATTGGTTTACTAGTGCCACAGAGTCTTTGTTCCAGCTGTGAAAACGCAACTTAGTTTTCAGCTCTGGGTTAGGCCCTGGGTTTCCATGCTCGGTATGATCCGTGTGTCTGTGACAGCAGGCACTGGTGATGAGAGGGTGGAGTTGGGAGCCCTGGAAAAAGCAGTTCTTGTTGGGAGGCAAGTGAACTACATTGGAGACCACCTGACATTTGAGAGACACACATGTTATATCTGTCATCCTCCTGTTTTCAGACTATCTCTAAGTCTCCCAACCCACAAGGTGAACTTGTGTGTCATCAGTTTGGAGGAGTAATGGCCAGAGAATTTATTTCTGTGTGTGGAAAGCTGGACTGCTGAATGTTGAAGAGCTGTACACACAGCAGCACCAAGTTCCTTTTATGCCACCATGTAGACTCAGGTGGATCAGAGTTATTTAGAGGAAGGTTCATTGAACTTCTGCAGAGTAAAATTAGGTGGTAGGAAAAAGAGGACTCTGCTTAAAGAATAACAGGAATTTTATTTAGATCTACTGTTTAGTGTGGGAATCCTTTTAAGTTTCCTGTATTATGACAGAAGATTTAGTTGTGTCTCTGCATTTAGTTTTTTAAAAGTGAGGAGGAGGAGTGTTAACCTGAAGTGTATGTAATGGTTTTTATTCTGCCTGTAAATCTGACCCTGTGATTGTATCCTAGAACAGCAGGTCAGTGTTGGTCAGATGAGTGAGTAATAATAGTCTGTGTGTGTCTGTTGCTCTCTTCCCTGAACTTTCTAGCTCTGTCATTTCACCCATTTGAGGGAATTAAATGTGTTCTCACCACTGAAAACAAGGAATAGAGACAATGGAAAAAAAGGGGTATATTTGACTGGGGGAAATATTTGAGTCAAAGATGCACCAGAGTGTTAATGTTTAATTGGGGAGATGAATATCTATCACCTGTATAAGTATTTCTGTTCAAGACACAAACCAGACTTCTTCAGTGGATTCTTAACTTGCATTGTTTTCTCCTTTTAATTCCCTAATGTTTAATCAGTAGAGACCAATACTTGAGCAAAACTGCAAAGGCTACAATTTGAAGTAAAAAAAAAAAAGGCAACAGACAAACACACAAATGCTATAAATATTTCTTTCCCAGCCAGTAACTGACGTGTTGAAATGTGTTTAAGTAGTCTGTTTGATGGGAGAAGGGCTTGTGAATGTGGCTGTGATGTGCCTTACTGCCATTTGCTGCTGCTGCTCGATGTCCTTCTGCGTTACAGAGTTCACTTGGTGGTTAACAAGCCTTGATGAAAAAACGTGGGTATGTATGTACATGCACACACACACATATAGTTATTTTTATCTCACTGTTACCAGTACCTAAGGCATGAAAATCAAGGTGAAGGGCATTACTGCAGGAGTTTGAATGAGAAAGGAAGGGAAGGAGTTGCTTTTGTATCACATGAGACCATTCAGGAGCAATGCACCCACCTTGCTGCCTCTGGGAACGATGCCCGAGTTGTAGAACTTGGGGTTTTATTCATGGATTTGTTGGCCTCTTATCCCAAACATGCTGCTCTCAAAAGCATTTCTGAGGCAAAAAGTTTTAAAATATCCAGCCTAAGTTGTTTTCTGATGTGCTGTTAAAGTTATAGCCCATGTTGGAATTGAAGTATAAATCATAAGGAAAACTTGCAGTAAGATCAGTTTGCGTCAGAGCTTTACTCTGAGGCATAAATTTAGGTTCAAAAGGTTGATAATCAGGTTACTGAGCCTCAAAAAGTAGTCCAGTAATGTGTTATATAAACTGTTGTAAAACATCTGTTGTCATTTTGTTTGGCTCATATTTTAAATTTTGTCTTCATTCGACAAGGAATTTCGAGGCAAAGCTTTCTTACCCAAATTAAAAATGTCTAGGGTAAAGTGCTGTAATGAAATTATACTTTAGCAGCAGAAATGGAGCATTTTAAATTAAATAGAACTGATGCAATTATTGTTTCTAGTTTCCTTTGCCCTAACTATTTTTAAAGCCTGGTGATAAATTTTTAATAAGAAAAAAATTTAATCTTTTTAATGGAAAAATCCAGTTGGAATTTTTTATTAGTGATACCTTAGATTACAGTGAGTCCTAGTGAGGATTTTGCAAGAACAAATTTTAAGCTGTTTTATCCCAGGTAACCATAAAAGTTCCTTCCTTATTTAGTGTTAGTTATGATGGACTTCAAGCCACTTTATTTTCTTGTAGAACAGAAGTTAAGATTGCTGGGGCAAACCAGTACTTTGATTTATTAGTCTAGTATACATCCAGTCAGGGATTGTGAATAAAAAAACCTAAATCAATTTTGATGCTCCTCACAAGAAGACACAAACATAGAGCTGTCCTGTTGGTGGTGTCCAGTGTTAAGAGGTTTATACAAAGATGAAATAGATGCTAATTTTCTGTCACACTTCTGATTAGCCTTCAGAAGTTCTCAGGAGAACTGGTTTGTGCTGATTGATTAACGTACATAATGTATGTTATTTAGCCCTTTTTAAGTTTGAAAATCACTTAGAATCTGCTTTGGTTTTTGAACTGTAGTACCTGGGACCAAATGAAGCAGCTCTTGAACCACAGGTGTCTACACATTCCTACCCTGTGCAGATTTTACCTGGACACAGTTTCCAGAATGCTCAATTCAAAGCCTGAAGTTACCAACCTTAGTCTGTCCTACATGATGCTGATGTTGTGTAAAGCTGAGCTCAGTCTGTGTCCCTTTTTCTGGGAGAAACCCTCAGAAATGCTCAGTGCTCAGCAAGGCCAGAAGTGCTCTTGCATCAGTGTGAGCATGAGGTCAGAGCTCGGGGAGCTTGGCTTGTGGCCAGGCTTGTGGACCTGGAGTCCACTGAGCAGGGGCACGGTGCCAAATGCATCTGAAGAAGTTGGCGTGTTCATAAGGGGTTTGCTGAGGTCACCGCAAGAGTCTGACTCGGCTCTGGCTGTTTACAAACAGCTCGAGCTGTTCACAAAGGGAGGGTCTAAGATGGAAGTGGGGGAGGGCACCTGCTCAGGCTGTTTCTGCTCAACACCAGGTTTTGCTGACACCAGAACCCTGCTGTGCTTCCTGGGCCTGCTTGCTGAGCCACTGTGAGCCCCGTTGCAGTGAGAGCAGCACACGGCACCACTGGGATCTGTTTTCTCTCCTGGGTCTAGCAATTCATGCATTATGATTTTAGAGAGGTACAACCCAAAGACTTGAAGGAGTTCTGTGAACCCAGTTTTCACTAACTACTATCATGTGTGAGATTCGACTTAGACTTGGTGAGTATGTGGCTTGAATTCCCAAGCGGGAGTTGTACTCATAGAGAGGTAGAGATCATCTCTCTTTCAAACAGGATTTTAGGCATATGTAAGAGAAGCAGATCTGGAAGAGCAGGACTGTTCTGAGCATCTTAGTCACGCGCTTAATTAATGAAGCTTCCTCAACACCAGTAAATGTCAGATTATTTCAGGAGTGTGTGAAATTGTTGGTGTCCTGGAGATAAAACAAGAATTCTACAGATTCAGACTTGTGAAAGAAAAGGATGTTTCAGCACTAGCATGCTAAAAACTTATCATCTGCCTGTAGCCAACAGGGGGGATGGAGAATACCCTCAGTTAACAGTCTCTCCCTGGAGATGCAATCAGAGACGGAGGTCTGACAGGGTGAAGAAAAACCATCATGCAAGTTATGACATCAGAAGCTGGATCAACATCTGGGCCTCCTGTTCTGAAGCATCAAGTATTTCTTAAAAAAACGAGGAGCTGCTGAAGGCTCTGAGGGTCTCCAGATGGGCCAGGAATTAGCCTGTGAGGGCCTTTTACTTCCCAAATGATATTCCAGGAGTACTGCATGCTCTCTAGGATGAGGTTGCTGTCTCCCAACATACTGCAAAATATGTCACCTGCAAGCAGTTGCTGTGGAGATCGCATACCCTGCTGCCCCATGAGCAGTGTTGCAACACTAAGAACTTTGCAAAGCAAGCCCAGGTCCGTGTCCTGCTCTAACTTTGGTGGTGCAAAGTGTAACATCTGCAAACATGATGTCAGGCTCCAGGACAACACTGGCACTAAGCTGCCAGGTGCCTTCCTTGGAAGCTGCTTTGCTTTCTTCCACTGAATGCAATTGAAAATTGTAGTATGTGGCCAAGAAATCTATTTACATCATTCATCTCCCTCTATCTCATTTAAATATCAGTGCTGAAGTAGGATTTTACGAGAGAGAAGTCCTTTGCAGGTGTACCTCAGAGTTGTTCTTTAGCACCTGGAAGAAACCTTCTAGAATTTCTCTTCTTGCCTGGGGGAGAGAGGGGAGGAAGGCACGGGAATCATCCTGATATACTGGAAAGACTCTTAAAATTGCTATGTTTCAGGATGCTGAGGCCTGCTTCCATCAGTCTGAGGTCCAGGCTGCTTCATGGCACCTGGCTTATTGCAGGGCCAGTTCCACAGACAGTGCTGTTACGAATCCTTAATTTTCACACAGCAGTATAAGGACCAGCACTGACTGTCTGCACAGTACCATGTAGTAGTAGTAGAAAGTAAACGGTGGTTTACTCAGAAGTGAACTCATCAGCCATGATGTCCAGTTGTAATAATACTTGCTAGATTATAATCCCAGTTGTTAGAGGTGTTGAGAAAGGTGTGAAACACATAATCTCTTGCTGTCAGTGTTTCAGAAAAACCTTCATAAGCATCAAACTGCAAGGAGCAAAAGGAAGTTTAGAAGTATTTTGCTGTTCTTACTTGCATAAGGAGAGAATCAGGAGGCCCAGGAACATTAACAGCACAGCTTCAAATATATCTTGCCAAAACAAGCTCAAGATCCGAAGTTCAAGAGGAGCAGGTATTCCTCTAGCAGGTTTCATGCCCACTCCTTCATCCTTTTAGGTCCACAGTAACTGCTGGAAGCATATTGTTCCTCTGACTCCTGTGATTGCCCCTGCAGTCCCCAGAAACTCTTGCTGAGTTTCTGTGCCTCTCGGGGCACTTGAAGGGTTGTTGAGCTATGTCTGCAGCCCTGTCTCTATGGTGCTCTGCTCCGTTGCCCTGGGGAAGAGCTGAGCTCTGCCTTGCTACGCACGTAAGGGCAGAGGAGGTAACTGTGTGTGTGCTTGGCTTCCAGAATGCCTTATTTATGCAAGGAGCTCTAAATGCACCTGGAGCCTTTCATGGGGGATGCAGCACAGGGAGAGCAGAGGAGTCCCTTGCTGTTCTGGAGCTGTTGTAGTGGTTTATGCTGCTCTGGTCACAGTGGCTGGAAACTCCTGTTGCTGCATTAACATGTACCACACTCTGGTCAGTTCTGGGGGTGTCAGGGGAGATCTTCTGAACATAGGATTGTTGGAAATACTGTGGGATTTGGGATGGGAATACAAGGTTTTATGAAAGGCAAAGTGTTCAGTTGTGTCCTGCAGAGGGTTAAATGAGAGAAGCCACCACACTTGCTGGAGTTAACAGATGACTTTATGAAAGAGATGGTGTGTGAATGTAGTATGTGTGTAGAGCTTCCCTTGCAGCACTGCTCCTTAAACACAGGATTTGCTAAGGAGACATCACCACCAGTGTCTGCCAGACACACTCTTGCTGTTACTCTCTGCAGAAGATCTGAAGACAGAGAGCACATTGATTAAAAATAGACTTCTTGGAAACTTGGGGGAGGGAGAAGTGTCAAGGAGGTGCCAGTGTCCAGGGAAGAACTGTGTAGGTATGAAAAAAACTGACTATCACTGACTCTCAGGCCCAACTGGTGTGGACCAAGAGCCCTAAAGCAATTAAGCCAATGGCTGTGATTTAGAATATGTCACAGTTGGAACTAGAGGAAAGACGGTGACCACAAGCTTTCAAAAGAGCTTCAGAAATAGTCCTACTAGCCACAGGCTAGCAAGTTTAGTTTAATTCCAAAAGAAATTGCTGAAAGTTAAACACTATAATAAAACAGGCAGCTGATGAGGTACCTCATATGAGCTTCCTACAGACCCTAAGCTGTGCAAAGTGTGACAACTCCTCTCTTGGACTCATAACCTTCAATCCAAGGGCTTAGAAGAGCTGAGCAGAAATAGCAATCTCTTCCCTGCAGGGAAGGAGGACGTGCTGAGTTCCCAAGGGGTGAGTGCTGTGCTGTTACAGGGGTTTGTGACTGACTTGGTGAGAGGAGACTGGTGGGTGGGAGGGGTGATGGACTGCAGGCCTTCAGCAGTCTGGGGGTATTTAGGTATTTGTGAGTCAGATATACACCTGAATGGCAAGAGATGGAGAGGCTCTAATGAATGACAGCTTGATGAAAAGCCCGATGAAGCTTGTCACTGATAAACATGAAAATAATGCACGTGAGGAAAAATAGCTCCATACTTAGGGCAGGTTAAACTGCAAATTAACTGTTCCCTAGAGGCTGTTCAATTTCAACAGAGGGCAGAAAGATAATTGTAACATTAGGTGTTATTAGCAAACAGAAGAAGAAAACAAGAGCCATTTTTGTATCACAGGATGCATCCATGATGTTGCCTTGTTTTGACCTCAGCATGGATTTTAGGAAATAGCAAGATGGGCAGACAGAAAGCTCAGCCTCTTTATCTTCCTTTCTTCTGCTTTATACCCTGAATAATCAGAATTATTAAGCTTGAAGAAGAAATAATGACTGGAGATATAGGACTGGGCAACCAAAAAAAAAAAGTGGAAAGTACAGATAGGAAATGACTACTTCTCCCAGAGCTCTCCCTCGTCCTTGTGACAGGGAGCCCAGTGCAATTACCGGGTATCAGAATTTAAAATAAGCAAAAGGAAGTACATTGTAACACAGCATGGAATTAAACTGTGGAACTTGCTCCCCCCCAATCCTGGGAACAGCTCACTCTGAATATTTTGCTGCTTAACAGTAGCCTTTGCATACCAGGCAGCTCAAATGCACAGCGATGCATGAGGGAGTAGCAGCAGTTCTCTGGTGTCTACAAGAACTGGTGTCTCCTTTCATCTTGCACCGGCCCCCTCGCAGCCGTCCCACTGTGCCCTTTGTTGGTGGCAGCACGTGTGCTCTCCAGGGTGCACATGCAGCAGGAGCAGCTTTACTGGGAGCCTAATTCCTCAGTTACCAGCAGTGTCCCAGACACCACTATGCTTCAGGATTAGCTGGGCTTAAAGGGTCATGTCCCTGGCTCATGATCCTGGAGTGGCAGACTGGCCAGGCCCAGGCTCCCTCATGGGGCAGGGAGAGGGTTTCCACTCCCACTGCCAAAGCACTCCACATCCTACAGAAGGATTTCTTTGCATCTGCTTGGGTGGCAGCATCAGTCTATTCTCATTTCTTCCATAATTTTTGTATGTAAATTTTCCAGAGCTCACTGTATACCTATTCATCCCCTTCCTGCATCTGTTCTCGCTCTAATTTCCCTTCACCTCTCTGCTTTCTCCCAGCCTTCACATGCCTACCACCTCCTGTATAAATAATTTGTATTCTTTTCAAAAATAGCCCAAGTCCCCTCTGTATAATCTGCTACACTCAGATTGCATTTCCAAAAATACTGAACAAATGCCACAGACAGACAGACACGCCATGGCAGCAGATCTTGCTCCCACTTTGACCCTGGGTAGAGTTCCAGCTTCTGCTGGCTGGAGGTGGCTTCAGTTCAGCAGTCACACGTACCCCCTTGAGCAGTTTGGGCTGGAGAGAAATCTCCTCACCCAGCCTTTCTGCTGCTCACTGCCCGGTGCATCACAGACGCCTTTCAGGGCAGCTCAGCTCTTCCTTTAATGCCATTTTCCCCGCGGCTTCCTCGGGGTGACAGGGAGGAAACTGTGAGATGGATGTGCGGCCACAGGGATTAGTGAGGGGGCAGCTGGAGTGGCCGGCACGCTCCCATTCCTGCTGCCAAGGGCTGGGCTCAGGGCAGTCCAAGTGCTGAGAACAGCAGTTCAGAGCCCCACGAAGTGGCAACGCTGAGCTCAGCCCCTGCACCATCACGTGCTGCTTGTTCTGAGCCTGTCCAAGGATGAGCGAGGCCTTCAGCGCAGTTAGGAAAGCCAGGCTTTAAACAGGACTCCTGAAACTTAATTGCATATGGAAGTGACACAGATTCAAAGAGCTGCTCCCAGAAATGGATACTGCTCTGCTGTAAGTCCAGCTCTGCGTTAATTATTAAGGAGTGGTATTTTTAGTCAGTATTTGCAATACATTCCACGTGTCTGAAACCTTGTCCCCTGAAAGTTCATCACAATGTCAAGTGTTTCATTAATTTTAACCTCTGTTTCCAAGGTGATGCTGCAATTAGTAGAAATGTTCCTAAAAACCTCTTTGATTCCTTTCCTGCCCCCTCACCATGGGGAAGGCTAAACAATGGTATAATGAGTTTTAGCCATGCTTTCTGACATCACAGAGGAGCAAGTTTGCCCAGGATATAAATATATATCCTTAGAAAGGGGGAGGCAGGAACAGTTGGTTTACAAGAAGATGAAGATTTTTTCAAAGAAATGTATAAATGTCTTAAGTTCAACAAATAATCTGCTATTCTGCTGAGGAAAAAATGTATACTTTAAAAAAACCCTTAAAAATAATTGCAACAGTTGCAATCTTTCTTACAAAAGAGATGAAAATCCTTAAACAGTTGGCAGCTCTTGGTATCATTTCCCTAAATTCACAGACTAATTTACATGTAAGAGTACATTACCATGACAACTTTTAAATTTTGCTGAATTATCTACTTACTACTTCTTTTCCTTTTTTTTCTTTTTTTTTTTTTTGGCTTTCTGTACTTTCTTCAAGAAAAGTGACCTGTAGTCTGGAATCTCCTCCACACACAAAGACCTGCATCTCTAGCTCTGAGTGCACTTTGAGTTGGACTGTGACAACGTAGACTAAGTTTAAAACATATTACCCTCAAAATCGAGTTTATGAAGAAAGAGAAAATAAATCATATATGCAAAGCCAAGAATTTATTGTTATTGTAGTTAGAATCTCACGTTTAATCTAAGAATCATTATTAGCCCAAACTTAATTGTTACAGAAAAAGAAAAAACACTTATATCCACAAAGAATTGAAATAATAATAATAACAATAACACAGCTAAAATTGATATACTCACAGTTCCTAGATTCTTCCCCCTTTCCTGGTGCTACTCTCATCCTGCCACTACTCCTCAGGGTCCTCAGGCTGCTGCCTTCAGTGCAGGGGTAGGGATCTGCTAAGGCTGGCCACCAGCACGTGGGGTCTTTAGGCTGAGAGGGATGTAATAGTACATCTTTCTCACTCCACGATTCACTTTGGGGTCTTTTTTATGTTTGCCAACAGGCTTTCACACCTTGCTGCTTCCTCACTAGTTTGCAGCCCACATGATATCCAAAATTACTGTACATGCTGCATCTTGCATGTGCTAGAAACTCGTTCTTTGTTCTGTTGTTCACGAAAAGGTGGTTTTGTCTAACTCCTGGTCTGTACTTTTTAATGGAAAACAACTGTTGTTTTGTTCATAGCTGTGGGGTCTCCAGTGGCAAGCCTGTCCCCCATCTGTTGTCCCCTGTGTCTCCACCTCTCCAGGCCTCTGCTATCACCCCAGGTCTGTGTTTCTCTGCACCGCGTCGTCATGTTGGTTGTAAGTACCTCGTTCCTCAGAGAACAACAACTTGCTCTTCCTGTCTGTACCCAGCTATGGTGGTACCATACAAGGATAAGCAAGAGTAAAAACAAATCATCCATGGCCACATGCTCAGAAATAAAAATGCTGTTACAGCCAAGCCAAGTCAAAAGAAAACTTGCAGGCAGGTCAGCAAATGTTCTGCCAAAGCAGGCCAGGCGTGACTCGGTGCTGAGGCCTTGCAAACTCAGTGGGCTGTCTCTGACAGGGGCAGTGCCTGATCCAGGGCTACAGGCAGGAATTGTTGCATCAGCAGGATGCAGTGACTGCTGCTGTAATGCTGCTGTGTCACATTCCAGCTGCAGTGGAAGCAGTGCCTGCTCTGCTGACAAAAATAAGGCTGTACAGGTGCAAAGCAGCAACATCTGGGATCTTAATTACTGCTCATACAATAAAAGAACCCAGGCTGGCATTACAGTCTTGCTCCAAGTTGACTTGGCAGATGCTTGAGTGGAAAAATAGCTTGCTGGTGAGATCAGCCTGTTCAACGCAGGGAAGTGAGAAGAGCCCTCGTTATGAAAATAGAAGGCAAAATGAGGCAATTCCTCTGCCTGTCAAATAATTGGGTAAATCTTCTCAGAGTCTTTGTTCCACATGCTTTTTCGGGTTTAGTTACCTCCGTGCTATGAGAGTAAAATATTTTTGGCAGAGAAAATGCTGCTTTCATAAGAACCAAGAGCCAAGCTTTTAAAAATTAATACAATGTAGAAAACACACTTTGTTTTTCTAAAAAGGTTGTCAAAACAGCCCAAGTTTCAGATAGACTTTTTTTAAATAATGTGTTGCTTATTTTCAGGAGCTATGCCTGGTTTTCACTGGAAGTATCAGGAGGCTGGGAATCTCTCCGTGGCTACAGCTGGAGTTTGTATCCAGGGGTGGGAAGGTGATGTGCCTCCAGCCAGGAGGGGCCGAGGCACAGCTTGGCAGGTGAGAGACTGTGGTTTGTGCTTGGCCAGAGGCCTCTCAAGTAACTTGGACCAAGTGTCCTTTGATGTTCCCCAACCTGGGGTGCTCCAGAAAGTCCATCTAAGTTAATGAAAGGCAAGGCTGCACCAGCTAGGACTTCATTAAACCTGCAGCACGGCTGCTAAGCCCATGCTTTAGTTTAATTCACAAATGGGATTGAGCCAAGCATTTACCAGCTCTCCCTGACCCCAATCCCCAGAGGCTCACCGTGTTCGAGCTGTGAGCTTAAACGTCTCTGCAATCCCGCTTCCAGGCCATGCTGGAAAATGAGGACGTGCGTGTTTCCCATGGCAGCGGCCAGGCCCCTACGCGAGGTGGCAGAGGACCTGTGTCCTGGTTTCAGCTGGGTTAGAGTTAATTTCTTCTCTGTAGCTGTTACACTGCATTTCGGAATGAGAACGGTGTTAAAACACTGATGTTTTGCTTTTTGCTGAGGTGTGTTTATCCTAAGTTAAGGACTTTTATTTCTTGTCTCGTGCTCTGCCAGTGAGGAGGTACCCAAAAGAAACTGGGAGGGAGCATAGCTGGGACAGGTGACTCCAGCTGTCAAAACTGGTATTCCCCACCAGGGAATGTCATGCCCAGTATGTAAACTGAGGGAGTTACCTGGAAGGGGGAAGATCTGGTTTTGGGAAGGGAGTCTGGCATCGGTCAGCAGGTGGTGAGAAATTGCATTGTGCATCACTTTTTGGTTTTGTTTTCTTTTCCCCTTTCCCTTTTTATTATCATCCTTATTATTTAGCATGATTACTGGATTTTACTTTGTTCTCAGTTATTAAACTGCTCTTGTCTCAACCTACAAGTTGGCTTTGATTCTCCTCCCCGTTTCCCCGTGGTGAGGGGGAGTGAGAGGGGTTGAGCAACCAGCTCAAGTGTGGCGCTTCACTTGAACCCGCCGGCCCTCGCGCAGCCCTCACGGCCCGGCCTTCCTGCTCTCGCCCAGCCCGGCAGCCGCTTTCTGCGGCGCGTGGGGTGGGCACGAATCCCACCCAACCCCGCCACGACTCAGCTGCAAGCAGCCCCTCAGGGAGGGACGGAGCCGAAACGACCCGCCAGGGAGAGGTGGAAGGAAAAGTGTTGAGTGTGTTCGTTCAGTTCAGGTTGGTTTCTGGCTGCTGCTCCCCTGAGTCGCGGGGAGCGGTGTGGGGCGGCCCCGTGGCCTGAGGTGCCCCCTGAGCCCTGAGGGCGCCTCACGGCTGTGGCCATTTCCGGCCACGAACCTTCCAGAAAGGTCCTCAGCTCGGGCGTGGCGCTCGTGGCGTTGCAGGTGCCGGGCAGTGGCTTTTTGCCTTGGGTTTTGGGGAGAGGTGGCGGCCCTACGCCAGCGCACGTGGAGGAAAGGGCTTTGCGCTCTTGCCCTTGGCTGTTCCCCTGAAGAGGACCTTGCTAAGCTCACCCCGTGTGACCCCGTTAAAAGACTCAAAAACATCCAGGTGTTCCCCTTACTTATATTTGCCTTCAGTAGCCACCAGAGGGTGACATGCTGAAATTTTAACTTCTAAAGTACAGGAGTGAGGCATTAAATCCTTTAAAGGTCAGAACTCACGATAAAACTCTGCAGGTTTTTCTTTTATTGAACTATCTATTTTCTTTTATGAACTATCCATGAACCAGCCACGTGCCTGCTGCTCTCCTGGGCTGTGTTTCGGGCGTACTAGCCCCAACTAGCTGTGAATTTCCTATGGAAACCTTTTCCCTTGTGCAAAAAATAATGATCATCTCCTACAGTTGGAGATGGAACTGTAGGAAAATAATATCAAACACTGTTGTTCCTGTAGGTTTGAGTTCTGTGTGAAAGGACATAAGCAGCAAGCTGCAAACTAAACATGAAACAGACCCTGGGCCCTATGAATGCACCAGAGTTGAGGAAGGCACAGTCCTCACCTCGATGAAAAGGGAACAATAAAATGAATCTTGAAATGTTACTATTTGGGCCTCTAAAAAAGTTGATCACACATGTGTAAATAAAATGATGGGGTACTCAAAAAACTCTCAGTTAGTTGCTTTGACTAGTGATCTGAATGATTATATCGTGTAAGACCTTTGCATAAAATAGAAAATTACCTGATTAATCATCGCAGGAGCTAAACAGGTGATGGCTGGAGCTTAATCAATTAATAATTAAGAAGCAGGAGGTAGAAGATGCTGCCTGAGAAGAAAACTTGCTATGTAATGCAGAAGTGACTGCTGCAGTGCATACACAGATGGGGCTTGGATGCTTTGGTTCTGGGCAGCACTTTGTTAAAATACAGATGTGTTGCAGATTGAAGACTCCAGTAGGATGTATAAATTCATAGAAAGGAATTGCTCTTTTAACTGTATTCTTTACTCAGTTTTGGAAGCTTAGGAGGTTTTGGAATTCTGAAGGACTTGCACTGCCAAAATCTCTTTCTAATTTCCGTGTTAGACAACAACTTAGATGGAATACATACCTTGCTTTGAGTTTGGTGGGTTTTTTTTCCCTGCCCCTGTCCATTACACAAGGAATGAAGAAGGCTGTAAGCAGTTCCTTGCTGAAATCCAGGCATGCAGTTTCTATTTTAAAACTCAAGTATTTGTTTTTATGCTACAATACTGCTGACTTTGCTATAGCTATACATAGTTCCTTGCCCTCTGCCCAAGACATTTTTAACTCCCCTGTTCTGTTTTAAAGAGAACTGAATTGGAGAAGAAACATGCTTATAATTCGGTCATTTTTTTTAGCTTCAATGGAGATGAAAATTGAAGTTGTTCTTGAGGGAACAGTAGTAGATGGACCAGAACTACTTAACATCAGTCATAATTCATGCTGCTCACATCTTGTCATAGAAATACAAACTGTACTGTTCTTGAAATGTCAATGCTTTTTTTCCTCATTTAAAACAGGGATTCTATCTCTTCATTTTGAAAAAAGAACTTGATGTCTTCACTGATCTCACAGTGTACAGTGTTCATGCAGAGCCTGACTTCTCAAAGGACTACGAGGTAAATGCTAGCTTTATAGTAGTAATTTAATAAGAGCTTTGTTTCTGCAGATTCAGTTCTTTTTTATCCTATATTTTTTTTATAATCAAACAGTTTATTACTAACTTTTTGTGTGCACTTACAAGTATAGGAAGGCTTGTGAGTGGACTGCATTTGCAAAATTCAGCTGGAGCTGAGCCAGGTTCCTAATTATAGCAATTTAATTGGTATAATTATGGGATCATCCCAGTTGCTGTATGAACTTTAGATAGACCCTGCCCAGTGGCAGATTCTCAATAGCCTACTGATTTAAATAGGAGTTTCTCTTCTAGTGAAAATTATGAACATTTAAAAAAGGAAGAGGTCATCCCCTTGTGGATGTGCTATGTGGATCTGCTAATTGTACTGCTTCCAATTGTTCATCTTTGCTCCCTGGCTATACTTTCTTGCCTTCACAGCTTGTTATCCACTGACAGCCAACTGAGCAGTCCCTGTGCAGCTCCAGTTCTGCTTCAGAAAAAAATGTTATATTCACTCTGACCTCAACGAGGAGTGATTTCATCAGCTCTGTCCGTCACGGCTAAGACACGTAGCCACACTCTTCTCCCTGTTTTTAACTGACATAATTGTGCTGTCAAAATGTTGTTGTGTAAATCAAGCTGCAGTGTGTTTGCAACATCAGTGCTAATGTGGCTGCTCTAACACTTCCTTCTAATTACAATTTGCATATTTGCAACAGTTGGCTGAGCTGCAGGAGGTGGTGAGAAGGGTGAGAAACATCAGGGAGGCTGGGAAGGAGTTGGAGAGATGGTTCCAAGTGCAGCCTGCAGTGATCCCACAGCCCATGGCCAAACAAATACATGTGCCCCCACCAGCACACACAGAAGGGCGGGAAGGAGGGAGAGAGAGCGGCAAGTGATGCAGGAGAATAAAAACTTGCAATGGTAAGGACCTGCACCTCACCCCAAAGCCTGAGGTGCCCTTGCAGAACCACTTCACCACTCTGCAGGCTGAAAAGACCCTTCACATCATGAGAGAGGCTGGAGCTGAGTAAGACAGCCCCATCTGCTCCTCGGTAACAGCCAGCACAACTAAGAAAAGACAACAGATGAGAGTAGCAGGTGACTCTTTTAATAAACGTGGAGGTACCCATTTGCTCATCTGACCTCTCTCTAGAGAGATGGGCTGCCTGCTGCGGGGTCATGTCAGGGTTGTCACTGAGAGGCTAACAAGTCTCACAGTCCACTGACTATTATCCACTACTGTTGATTCACATAGGCACCAGTGATACAGCCAGGAGCAGTTTGAGGAGTACCTGAGGAGTATCCAGCACAGCTCAGCAGGAGAGCATCTGAAGAGCAGCACAAAGGAATTTCAGCCACCCTCCAGCTTCACTGGGAGCTGAATTTTCCTCTGTGCAAATGCTTGTAACATTGGCAATAATTAAGAGCAGTTAGAGGTGTGCACACTCCTGCAGGACTATGATCTTATTGGCATCACGGGAATTGGTGGGATGGCTACTGTGAGTGGAGTGTTGGATGGAAGGATACAGGCTCTTCAGGAATGACAGGCAATAGAGACAAGCAAGGGATGTTACCCTCTGTGTCAGTGACCAGCTGGAGGGCAGGGAGCTTTGCCTGGGAATGGATGAGGAGCTGACCGACAGCTTAGCGTTCAGGATTAAAGGGAAGGTAGGGGCAGGTGACATTATAGTGCTACAGGCTGTTCAACCTGAAAGACTGAATAGACAGATAGGAGTGACCCCATCTTCATGAGTCCTGTCCTCATGTACTACTTCAACCATTCCAATATCCCCCACAACGGGGAATAAGCAACCGAGGAGGTTCCCAGAATGCATTGATGATCACATTCTTCTCCAAATAACATAGAAGCCAATGAGGAGAGGTACTATGCTGGACCTTGCTGTCACCAACAAGGAGGGACTGGTGGGGAATGTGGGGAATGAACTTGGCTGCAGTGACCATGAAATGGTGGAGTTCAAGATCCTCAGGGCAGTAAAAAGGGTGCACAGCAAACTCACTGCCCCGGACTTCAGGAGAGCAGACTTTGGCCTCGTTAGGGATCTGCTTGATAGAGTGCCATGGGATAAAGCCCTGGAGGGAAGAGGGTCCCAAGAAAGCCAGTTAATATTCAAGGGTCACCTCCTCCAAGCTGAGCTGACACTATGTGGAACCCCTTGACAGAGGCAGTACAGTTTCTTAGCTGCTCTCTCACCCAGCCACAGAGATCCCACAGAAAACTAGAGGCCTGTAGAGCAGATTATATTAATGGTTCTGAGATCTGTACTACAGCACTTCCTGAAAATTTGATGCAGTACAGTATTCGAAGCAAACACTTCATCAGACTTATAGCAGTCCTTAAAGAGATTCTTTGGGAATGGTAGGGAAGATGTAAATACTTGCCCAGAGAAGCTTTACAATGTCTTTTGTCACAGGTAGTGCTCAGCAGAAAGAGGAACCAGACGTTTTTCTGTGATAACCATAGATTCTGAATGAGAAACAGCAGGTATGAAAATTCAGCCAAAGGGTTTATCTAACTGCTGTATCCTCTCAGAGCTATGTCTTCGTAACTAAAGTGTTACTATGCATAGGTGTTGTTAAGCAAAGATGCAACTCAAAGAGTTTTTCACTTCGATGGCCCAGACTGATGTTTTGCATCAGAGAATGCTGGAGTAGAGAGCACTGACTTTGGTTCCTTTCTGCTTTGCTCAAAAATCTGCAAAGGCTTTATGTTGTTAAGTGACTCTCTAAATTGCAAGCATCTATTAGCACGAGGTTTGTCAGCAGACTAATTTCTGCTTTCCTAAGCCCCTCTGAATCTCCAATATTTAATTTTTATAAATCTTAGATCTAGATCTTAATCAAAACTCAGCTGAGGAACATGGTACATGACCATTAACTGCACCTCTAAATGCAGCTGTTCTGTTGAAAAGAAATGTCTCAGTTCTTCCCCTCCTCACCCCCACCCTCAGCTCAGAAAGGCAATATCCAGCTTTTATGGTTAATATAAATTACAGTGTCCTTTTTCAGAGCAAAGTTGCCGAGAAGTAGCTGCAAATACACATTTCCTTTATCGTAAATACTGTTGGCCTACAGGTCCCAGAGCAGTGGCAACTACTGAGAATGGTCTCTGCTGAGACCTGGACAGCTCCTTGTGAGCTCACTTGGCTTCTCACCTTCCATGTACATACCTGGGAATTCTGGGGAATTCAGGCAGATGTTCCCTAATGAGATCCACCGGAATAAGAATGGAGGTGGTGCAGATGTGCTCCTGTGTGGATGTCCCTCTCCTACCTTTCATCTCTAAATTGCCAGCTCCAGAGCATAAGAACAAGTGATTGTAGAGAGAAAATGGGATACAGAAATGCTAAATGAGAAGCTCATTGGTAACCTGTTTGTTTGGGGCAGACATTATAAGACTAATTGGCAGTGAAGCAGAACTGGCTGGCAGGGAGCCCCATAATGCCCTGCACCCTGGCCCTTTCTGCCTTGCTTGGAAGAAAACATGGTAACTCACATCCACGGCCTTGAAATTAATCCTATTAAGCACTCTTTTGAAAAAAACCAAGAGGCATACAGCTTTCCACTTCGATAAATCCAATGTGGATCTATTGTAAAGACAACCTCTCCCATCGTGCTTTGTATTTCTACGTGGTCTTGAACAGAAATGAGCTCAAGACTGTCATGAGCTTCAGCTGTTTCAGAAATCTAGGAAGCTAGGAAGTGGATGTGACAGCCGGGCCTGTTTTGCTTATCCAATTAGCAGACCATCCAGGGAATAGAAGAGTTACAAAAGGTCAAAAAAGGAGCTGTCACTGTCCTTGATGACCCCTGATGGGAAAGACTTTTCCATAACTGAAACATGACAGCTACTCTTTGTCCAGGCCTGTCCTCTTTCTCAGAACCATCTTACAGCAGGTGGATATTCATGGGATCTCTTCTCAGCTACAGACTTGCTCACCGGTCCTGTGGTGATTTACTTTTCTTTTCTGCATTAAAACAGAGGACCAAAGGGTGAATAAAAAGCTTTGGAGCCCCTTGGTGGGCTGGGAAGGGGTCGAGTTTTCTTAGTGAACTTCCTGATATTAATGGTTGTAGCTCAAGTAAGTGATGTGTATGTTATTGCACTGTCTGTCTGCTCAATTTTTCCTAATACCATTTGAATCCATAGGTCACATTGAACTGAGTTGTCTCTAAGACATAGTCTCCCTGAAGGCCAGAGAAGATGGTGGCTCAATAAAGAGGTAAATACTCCGAGGGGTAGTTTCACAGCTTAGCAGGCAGCACAGCTTTAGTCCTTGGCTGTCCCCTCCTGTGGAGTTAGCACGAGAAAAGATGGAGCTGCTGCTGTTCCTGCTAAGACTGAGGATAGTGGTGGTGGCCCCAAGTCCACATGACACAAATGTTTTTGATTCCACTATTCTTGTTGTTTCTCAGGGAGCAATAACCTCTTTTGAGCTACTGAATTCAAGAATTCAAAGTATCTTTAAATCAGCCATGCTAACAACTTGTATGTTTCCACTGTATAACTCTCCAGCACTCAGAGCCTTTGGGAATTTCAGTTCATTTGTTTTTCACCAATTAATTTTGTCTGTTATGCATGGCTGTTATATAAATAAGTCCTTAGGTTAAAAATAATATGAGAATTACATGAGTGAAACAAACACCTTTGAAACATACTCCTAAATTAGAGAAAGCCCTGCAACTGCAGAAAGTACTAAAGACTAAGAGGAAAATAATGAGATTAGGAAGGGAAATGTTGCTTCAGTATTTCTGCCCTGAATATGAGGCGTGAGACTCGCAGAACCTAATTGTAGCAAACTCACAGACAAACTCCACATTTGCAGGAAAGTGAAAAGAAATTATTTCAGGTCAAAGAAATGGATCACAGACCCTGCTATATCTGGCAGGTTTACTGGCAGCAGAAATATGGTGATTCTCTATGTGTGCAGCAGAAGTGATAAGAAGTGGGTGTATCTGCTGGATTTCAGTCCATCCTCATTAGCTCTGCTCCTATTACAGTCCCAGAAATGTAGGACTTGGGAGGAGGCAGTGTTTGTGTTTCCCAACGCCCTCTACAGGGTCTCAGAAGCAAAACACCAGCTTAAAAATACAGAGGTATGTTGTATTAAACGTTACGTAACAGCAACTTGCACGTACAAGGAAGAAAGCCGAGCAGACTTTAAAATGCATTATTTACCTCTGAACAATACACTGCTACCTTGCTGTGGCTAAGCTGGAAAATTGCACCTGTAAGTAACTTATTGATTAAAGCAGCCTTTAAATAACCACAAAACACAGTGATCCCTGCTACTTACTGTTATCACTGGATGTGTTGCAAGCCCAGCAATACTCTGTGTTTTGTGAGCCTGGAACAGGCTCAGATTGCTTATTCCCCCCTCTCCCTGGGCCTGAAAACAGAATTCAGTGTTTTTGTAATGCTGCCATTTCAATCCTCACAGTTTTGGGGAAATCAGCATATTCCTATCTGTTAAGCAGTGCTTTTTAGTGAATTTGGCTCCACTTCTGAGGAGACAATAACGCTTGAATTCATTCCAATTTCCATTGTAATTCACGCTTAGAAGTTTAGCTGGGTTGGAAGTCCACACCATAGCTTGGATTACGCGGAAACAAACATTGCAGAGCTGAACGAGAGTCCCTTAAAATCAGTGGGAGACTTTTCCCATAGCCTGCCGCAGGTCTGGAGTCCGACCATGATTTGCACCCTCTTTGGATGAAAGGTTTCAGACAACTGCTTGCACATTCATGTTTGTGCCATGTTCAATAGGTCTGTGCTGGGCAGTTGTAAGGACAGGGTGTGATTCAGTTCTGCCTCAGCATTCTTACAGACTCGATCTTTTTCCCAATATAAGTAGGGCTGATATTACTTAGTATTACTTACGCCAGTTACTGGGAGCATTTGTTTAGTGCTCTATAGCTCAAATAAAACATTCGGTCAGAAATTTTCTATACTGATGATAATTTTTCCTGGAATAAAAACATTTTTTAAAAATTTTTATTTCTTTCTTTATTTTTACTTTTTGAGTAATCTCTTATTTTGAATCAGAGACTTATTGTACAGTAAGAATGACGCTTCATATCAGGGAACCCGTATAACTCTGTACCAAATTTTCAATGAATTTTTCATTATCAAAACGCTGGGAATTTATATGTGTTTCAGCAAAGACTGGCTAGAGCTTAACAGTTAAAATTCCTACCCACATTCAGACTTAGTTTGTAAAGCAGTCAGTGAGCAGTAAATTCACACCCCTCCCATTTTGAACTCATGCCCTGTCTCATCAAGTGCTGAGTCTGCTGTAAATCATGTTGCTTATGAAAAGAGAGGTCAGAAAATAAAAGTCAGAAAAACATACAAATGGGAAGCTCTAAGCAGCATGATGAAAGGTGATGTGTCTGTGGGCACAGGGCATTTTATTGCCAGGTATTGCTATAACATCCAAAGACCACTGAAAATCAACACTAAAATTGGATCTGATGCCTACCTGCATGTTCTTTTATGTTTTGGACTTGAATAATATCTGACCATTTAAAAAATGAAAATTGGTTGGTTGCTGGTTTTCTTAAAGCAGAGTTTTCTTTTCTCACGTGGATGAATAATTAAATATGCATGTGCTTGTTCTTAAATCTCTCGGAGCAACTTTGTAATACTTCCTGTGTTTTTGGCAAAAGCTTCTCTCAGCATATGGGCAAAAAGCAATAGTGCCCTTCAAAATAACTGTATCTATCATGTTGCATCTGTAAGAGAACAGGCTGATAAAATGTGTCACTCTTCTATCAGAGAATTATGTAGATAAATTACTGTTGACCTTCTATCATTGTCAGTGATCCACTTTTCTCTCAGGGAAATGGGTAGGTGCGATTTCTCTCTCAGGAAAGATTTAATGACACAAGAGGCAGGGAAAGAATGAACTAGTCTGTTGGTATTTATTTATTTCCTGGCCAGTTTTAATCCTTAGGTCACTCATACCCGTTGCTGCAAGATATTTATCACAGGATTTATTTTTCCGTTTCAGTCTGTGTGAAACTGTGATAATGAGTTTATTTTACTACCTTAAAGTATTCAGAACACTTAAGTTTAGAATTTGCAAGTATTTAATTCAGGATAGTTTCAGAAGAGCAATTAAATTTGCATTTGTATTTTGGAAGACAGGATCATTGTATATATTTTTCTTATACTGTAATAAATAAATGTGACATAAGTCTTCATTTCCATGTGATAACTCTCTTGAGAGTGATATTGCAGATAACATTTAAACCAAAGTAATCTGTAATGCTAAAGTTCAAATCTTAGGTATCAGCTATGATGTCAGACTTCTACCTTTACTTTGGGTATGCTGGGATAAATTAACCTGCATGTTGCATTCTGGAATCTACCTCAATTTCTATGAGGCTTTTTATACTGTACAATAAGTCTCTGATCCAAAATAAGAGATTACTCACAAGTAAAAATAAATAAACAAATAAAAATAAAAAGCTAAATATGTTTTTATTCCAGGAAATATTATCATTGGTATAAAGAATTTATCTTGATTTTTTTTTTCTTTTTGACCTTAATGGTGGAACTAACTGCTAAACCATTATTTCTATGGAATAAATGACTCTGCAAGTTCTGTTACATTTTGTTCCTTTTATTGACACAGTGCTTACTGAAGCTGACATACAGAAAGCCATACTCAGCTCCTGCCCTCATCTGTAATCAGGAAGATAATAAGGTACCTTTAAATGTATTTCTTTCTCTACCCCTCTTCGAGATAAAAGTGGATCAATAGGGAATTCTATAGCAAGCTGAGCCTATTTTGTAATTATAATGGCTACCAGTTGAATCAGGTAAAATTAATTCACTCCAATCGCTCTACAAAATGTCTCCTCACATGAACACATTTTAAAGGCAGTATGACAAAAGCATTTTGTGGCATAAAATGGGTTTCTTTGGCATGGGGGTGACAGCTGAATGCCAGAATGGAACATTCAGTAATTGCTCACAACTGGGGAAACCCTGGTGGTCCCCCTGGGATCAGTTACAGAGTTCGGGTCATTTGCCAGATGAGTGGCTGAGTAAGGAGTTAATCAGGCATGTCCACTAATAACAGGAGACCTCTGTCTCTTGGAGGAGACTGAGGGCACGTAGTGGGCCTTGTCCCACTTGAATAGTTCTTCCATTAAAATGACTGCATTACCAATTAGACTTCTCTAAGCTTGTTTTCTCTTACATCAATATCAGTTGTGTTTCCCTTGTCTTTTAATGACCTTACAATTGAGGTATTCTCTCTTTGATCACAACAAGCTGACCAGGCTGGGGTAGGGAGGGTTCAGTTTTCCATTGCAGTCACCTACTTGCTGGTTTTGCTTGATGATAATTTCCTTAGATTCCTTATTACTCATTTCTGTTAAATTGTTTTAAGTCAGGAGATCAGTAGCAGAGTTGAATTCAAATTTGTACCAGTAATTAGGAAAAAGATAGAAAAAAAGAAAAATGAAGTTGATCTCATATGAGTTGTAAAAGGTAAAATACAAACTGTGACCCTAGAGTAATAAGTGTGGTTTCTTTTTTTTTTAAAAAAAAAAGCTTACCAACATTAGTTGCCATTTCAGGCTTTGTATTGTATTATTTTTGATGGTACCAGATGAATTTGTTTCCCAGACTGTTCAGAGATGCTGAACTAGTTCTGTTTAGCCTACAGAAAATTTAAGCTTTAAGAGAAAGTTACTAATCTGACCATCCAGTTATTCACCCCAAAAGATGGGTAATGATGTGGGTATTCAGTGTGTATTCACTTTGTAATTAAACCCTCTCTAGCCTGAGGTATTGGAATATCTGTTTTACCTGCAGCCTTTTGTCATCTTTCCTTCTTTCACCTACCCTTCATACAATTTTACCTGACTTAGGACATAATAGTTTTTTAATAAAAACCCTCTTAAAAATCTTTCTCTTGAAAACTAGTTTACTTTAGGTTTGCATATTTTTCTCTTGCCTAAAATATGGGAGAGGGTCTCTGGGAGTTGTTTGCAGTAGCTGTATAGCTTGCGGAGTCGTGATTTCCTAGGCTCAAATGACTGTTGCTTCAGTAGGTGTGTTTCTGTAATGATTTTTTTTTTTATTTTAACCCTGTTGAGTTTAATTAATAATCTAGACAGTTCATTTCATGTTTTTGTATTAACAGACTTTCAACAATTCACAAATGTACAGACTGTGCTAAAGGATGTTGCTTTGCTGGAGAAAAAACACAGTTATGTCTCAAGAGGGGAAAAAAATGTAATCTGTATAGACCTAGTAATGAACCTGGATAAGGCAGTCAAACTGAGATCAGTGAGTCTGGGCTCAACTCTGTCAGACAACTTAATTTTTAAACTTGAGACACAAAGGAATGAAAGGCTTCGTGTTCTCCACTGGGCATGCTGTGTGGGTGATCCCAGCTGAGATCTTTAAGGTTTTCAACCCTACCACACCTGGCCACTATTTCACCTTGTGCGCTGGTGCCGCAGCCTTGGTGAGCATTGTCATGTGGGAAAGCTGAAAGGTTAGCACAACAATCTGGGCTCTTCTGATCTTTTATGATTCACCTCCTCTGCCTTCTCTGTATTATTATTCTGAAATGCTCAGTAGAGCTGAGGAATTCAGTATTTTCAGTAGGGTAAATTTGATCCAAAGTGCTGCCCTGATGTGTGACAGGGAATAAAGTAGCTGATGTTCTATTCCAAGCAGTTCACAGTTTCTTCTGATTTATGAGTGGAGATTTAAAACTACCAATGAAACATTTCTCCCACTCACTCTTGGCTTCTGCTGATCCTTCAGGGTCAGTTCCCTGAATTCTGGTGTACTTACTTACATGTGAGCTGGGGCAGAATAAGACACATAAACATTCTGTTGTTGGGATTTATGATTACCTTACAGGAGACAGTGAATTTTATGTGTATTCTCTGGGATTCCTTAAAATGTGCTGATCAGCAAATCTGCATGTCTGTAAGCCAGTTTAGTAGAACGATTGTGAAATAAAAATACAGTAGAACACAAAGCAGACATATTGTAGGACTGGGGTTTTAGAGTTTTCAAAAGCCTCTAGAGAATTTTGGAAAACAAATCCCATTGAGAGTCAAAGAGATTTGTGTGGTTAAACCCTTCAGCCACTTCGGAAAGTCTTCTCATAAATGAATAAATATAGGGAAATTGTACAACAAACCAGTGTATGCACTCCCAAAGGAAGAAAACAAGTTTAGGAAATATATAGGCTTCACATGGCAGCAGGCAAAGCAACCTGAAAAATTTTAGGTGATACAAGAAAAAAAGCACATCTCTGAAGTTTTTTTGTTTGGGGGGGAGGTTTTGTGGTTTTGTGGTTTGTTTGTTTTTTTTTTTTTGTTTTGTTTGTTGGTTTGGTTTTTTGTTTGTTTGTTGGGTTTTTTTGTTATTGTTGGGTTTGAGTTGTTTGTTGTTTTGTGGGGTTTTTTTTTATATTTATTTTTGATGTTTGGATTTGTTTTAGGAATATTTACTGTAACCAATGGCTAAATGCTAGATTGAGCCAAAGTGCAACTGCTGTGACTTCAGAGGTTAAAATTTTACCCCTGATGTTTTAGGGAAATAGATTTGGAGCTGGCTGGAGTGTGTAACTCTGCATTATCCTGCAGCAGATGTTGTCTTCACTGCTGCCTTTCATTTAACGACTGTATAGCACTGTGGTATATCCAGCCTATTCATATAAATTGCTTACTTGGGAAGATGATGTTTTCATAGGTGTTTGCCTGCAATCTGTCAGGCACAGTCTAACTTGGATCATTTGTAGTCTGATACATCTGTACCTTAAATCCAAGTGTGTGGGATGGAGCCCTAAAGCCCAGCAGAAGCTCCGTCAGATGACAGGTGAGGATGCACCAGCTACAGCTCTCAAAAGTACTTTCTGTAGAGATTATGTTTCTGTTCCTGTTCTCAGTGCTGAAGAACTGGGATGATCATCATTCTGAGTTCAGTGCTGATTCACCTCTTACATATTGTTACCACAGTGCTGGTAGTTCTCTCTGCAGTTCAGGTGGCTAAAGCAATGGAAGTATATCGTACATGTTCTTGGATAATTTTTTTAAATATAACATCTATTTTTATTGTCTGTATTCCAGGAAAGCTCTGCAGAAAACCTGGGATTTACATATGCATCTTAGCTTCTCTTTCCCTTCTTTCTGAACCTGTACAATGTAATTTCTTCATATGTTCAAATTTCATTTCAAATGCAAAGGGTTTCATTCAAGTGAAGGCCAAAATTTCTAAGGGATAAGAATCTAAGAGAAAAAAACCCCCAAAACAAATGACAGTTAAAAAGATGAGAAATCAGGATAAACCTCTGCATAGAAAGGAATTGTTTGGACTTATTTTTTCCTTTTGCCCAAATGTTGTCCTTGTAGCTGTTGTGGTAGTTAACCAGGTAACAGTTTTGTTGGAAGCAAGTCGAATCAAAATTATACTAAGATCCCCAGGATATTATTTTTTGTATGGGGTGTGATGTGGCATTACAGGAGATAAATAAAATTATTATTATGACAGCTAAGTATTAGCAAAGCCTGAGGGATGTCTTCTGTTCTTCCCTCCTCCTGACTGGTGCTTGAGTTATTTCTGTCACCTTATGCTAGTATGAGGGACTGTTTTCTCTGGTGCTCTGATACTTTCATAATTATTTAGATTATTTAACAGAAAAATAAATAAACACCCCCCAGCTTAAATTAACTAGCCCCCTGCAGCAGTCCCTGAATCCTAAATATCTACAGAGCCAGGTGAAGAAATACTGTGAAATAGAAGAGATATTCTTCCATCCTCCCAGTCAATAACGTAGTACAAGATAAAGTGTATGGAACAGACCACTCACCTGAACAACCAAAAATAAAAAAAAAAGAATATTTTTCATAAATTTGGAGTATCGTACTCCTTACCTCCAGAATAAATAAAATGAATAGAATTGTTTCTAAGATTGGCAAATCTAGCAGTGTACTGGCTGGGGAGATGTGACACTGCAGCCCTCCCAGACTGAAGAATAAAAGAGGTGACAGTACGTTCCCAGGCATTTACTGCTGAGAAAGCTATTCACCACCTCTTTTGAATTTAAAGAGAGGATACCTGGCTGTAAAACATGAAATAAAATAGGACAACTGCTGTCAGAGTCCAGTAATAAATGGAAGAAAGGAAATATTTGAGAAAAAAAAAAGTGAAAGGAATAGGGGAAGGCACTTTTAACCTCAGAAATGAGTAAGCTACAACAGAGCGGTGCAGTTTCTTAAGACAAGCTGTAGTTACATCAGCCTGGAACTGAGATGTTCTGGGGCCTGGAGTTTGTAGAAGGTCTGTGGGAATTTCAGGCAACAATAAAAATGGAGTTAAAAAAGCAGAAATGTAAATGCATCACATTGCCTACCTGAGGGCTAAAGTTGAGAAAAGAATGTTTTGAGTGAGAAAGATGGACTAGGACTGCAGAAGGATGTTTCAGTTTCCTTAGCTCAAAGGGCTGATTTCACTCTGAGGGAGGGAGGGAGAGAGGGAATAGTTTTGAGAGATTGGCTATGCACTTTTATAAAGTGAGGAAACAACAGGATCAGAAAGAGTCAGTTGGGGAAAGATAGAATCTGTCTTGAAGGTCTATGAGCTTCCTTTGTGACTTAAAGAAAGAGTATAGTAGTTTCTGTGCTAAGTCAGAATAGATGGAATCAGTAGTTTAGAAAGAATCAGAACTGGTCAGTGATTAAATCCACAGGACTGAGCCACTTGATTATCACAGAAGTATCTCTGTATGTGCTCCACAATTTCCATTTTAACTGAATATTCACTATGCAAAAAAAAACGTTTGTTGAGGACCTGCAGAAGTATAAGTCTGTGAAGTCTCACTTTCCTCCACTGAGACACTTATCAAAAGCAAGGAGACCAAGGGAAATTGCATTACTGAGGGATTTTTACATTCCTGGGGACAGATAAGGTTGTGAAGCAAAAATCTGCATGTGGCCTGGGTCCATAGTATGACAAATCTAGAATACTTTTCACTGAGGAGATGGAGAACTTTGGATTTGTAAGAGGAAAAGGCTTAAACTGTGTTCTGGACAATTACTTTGGTGGTGCTGTATCTTAAAATGAGCTGTTTACCCACGTGATAGAGACAGCAGAGGCATTATCAGTACAAACTACCCTGCCTGCCTGTACCAGCATGCCCTTACGCTACTGTAGAAAGGGAGAACCTTTCTGGAGGCATGGGAGCAGTGAGTTTTCAGTTCCCTCTGCCACTGGCAGCTTGTCTGAGGCTGCCAGGAAGTTCTTAACTAGTGCCAGCTGTTAGTCCTGAGAGGCTCTTCAGATCAGGCACCCTAAGCCAACATAAGGGGACTCCTTTACTTGCACAGCAGTTGTTCTGAATGTATTTTCATTTATGCAGAGGGGGTAAAACTGCATTAGCTATGCCAACAAAAAAAGGGGCAAGGAGTTGTTTATCTAAAATTCAAAGGGAAGATTATCTGATAACAGAGGCACATAGAATTACAGACAAAGGTACATGCCTGCGTATGTCGGACCTTTGACTTTCTAATCCTGCCCAATTGCTGTAGTCAGAATCGTTAAGATTATTTTTTGTGAGCTATTGCTCAGCAAAAGCAAAACAGATCAACCATAGTTTGTAGAATTACATCAGCCCTGTCCTGAGGCACCCAGCACAAAATACAGAGCTTCTGGCAAAAACAGAGAAATATAACCAGCTTGTCCTCCTTAAATCTAAGTGAGGAAAGTGCATCTGGTGTAGCCATAAAATCAGAAGTGACTTGTTTTAAAAGGAAGAAAAGCATCAATATGTCATTCTGGAGCTATGTTTTTTTTTGCAGTGCAGAATTGCTGTAGGGATCAGAGCATTCAGGGATAGAGAAAGACTATTAAATGAGTCTACTCCCCTGCACTCATGGACATAATCCCTTGATGCAAATACATGGTTTATTAAGGTTGCAGTGTACTTACTATGGGAATCAGACCTCTAATAGCATCATCCCTGGAGCTCTGGAGGAATAATGCTTCTTCTCTTAGATGTGTGCTGTGGACGGTTTTGCACCAATGCTATACACTGGTAAAAGTGAACTCGCCTTACTGCTAAGAAAGACCACTTGAAAGGAACTGTAGATGTTCAGGTTATCTGTGAGAATTAAGTTTCTTCAGACAAGTCAGTATTTGATGAGAAAACTGAAATATGTTTCTTGAGACATCCTTAAATTCTCCCAGCAGATGTTGAATTTCAGATTCTATTCTAGTAAACTTCAGCCTAAAGGGGAAAGTTCTGTTGGATGACACAGGAAGTTTGAAGAACATGTGTAAGAAGAAGATTAAAAAATTCTAGTGCTATTGGAATGTCCATCAAATAGCTAAATAAAAGACCAAAAGAAAGGTTCTAGCAAACCAGACTGAAGGCAGGGAAGAAACTTAGAGAATCAGGTAGCTTTGAATTTATTATGGATCATACTTCAGTAAAGACTTTCACTGAGTTCTCCGTCCTCTTTTCTCCTCTGTGTGATGTAGCTTTTGGTCTGCATCTTAGCTCCTAACAGAAGAGTTGGAAACACAGCCATGTCATACACAAGTCTGTGGCTGTGTCTGGCCCAGAATTCCTTCCTCCTCCAGGCTTTTGCAGCTACTGTGACTCTCATCTACACCAGAGACATCAAACGATGGGTATAAGCTGCTGTGTTTGTGTATTACAGTGCACATAGAGAGCCTAAGCTCGGAAACCTGGAGATAGCACAACTGCATAAATATCTAACTAGCCTCAGCAGAATGAGCTTGTGCTACATCCCTCATTTTTAACTGAGCTGATGTTTTCTTTATCACAAGGGATTCAGTTCATCACAATAAAAGTAATTCATCCTTCACTTGCCTGCCGGATCCTTGGGGCTGCTTCAGTTTTTTCTGTTGTGGGAGATGATGTCTTTGCAAAGGCAAATGAGATGCAGTTGAGAATAGTAATTTTTTTTACTACCTGTTATTTACAAGCTCAATGTAGCAGAGGACAGTATAGAAGAGAAATCTTGAAATTGGGACTATTGGTTTTCTTTGTATTTTGGTTGAGGTTTCTGGAAGTTGTAATTCATTCTGGGGTTTGTCTTGCTTCCAGGATCCGTAATCCAGGGAAGAAACATCTAAACCCTCAGAAAACAGCTTCTTGTGAGGATGTTAACTCGGTTATTCAAAAATCAAGACACTTAATTGCTAATTATTTTTTTGAGTATTGACCTTGTTATAAAGCTTGCTGCTAATTGTTCACCTGTGCATATACACACAATATTAGAAATAGCATCACTTTAAAGCTTTGATGTTCACCTTTTATAAAATTAGTTACAGTAATTTTTCCCTTTCCTAAAATAAATGTGAGAGGAAACATCAAATTAATCATATATACAGAGACTGCCTGTAGTGAGGTAGCTCATTAGGCTTCCTTTTCCTATGTTTCTTTCAGAATTTTCATCTCCACAGCTTGTTTTGTTTTTGTTGGAGTGTGTGTAGTATTCTGTAACAATGAAATGCTTTACTGAGTCACTTACCATCCTTTGCCTTGAAGAAAGTCTATCTAATTATCTTTGTGCTTGAGTTACACTTTAAAGTTTAGAACCCGAAAGTGTAGGTGTCTGCAGGCTTTTAGAATTTGTGCAATGGAAGATGCGTGTTAGAGAAGCTTTTATCATTGCTTCTGAAAGCTCGTACTCGGAACTCACGTGGTGACACCCCCTTGCACAAGGTAAACTTTATTTCCCAATGCCGTTCTCTGGCTCACAGCACCACCTACGAGGCACTTTCGAATTGCAGATGCAGGGTGGTATCTCACGTGTTTGTGTCTCCCCTTCCGTGATGTAGCTGCAGGTGCCTGCCCACCCTTCTGCAGCCTCATGAGAGCATCAGTGATTTCAGCCACAGCAATTTGCTGCTGCTAAGGACACTGTGGTGCACTGGTTTTCTGTGTGTCTCAGGAACCACTGAACTTCACCCATTTCTGCATCTCAGTACCAGTCTCTGCATCCCATTTATTCCTCAGCTCTGGATTGTAATGAATGGGGGAGGAGGAGCCACGGAAGGGAGTCTCTGTTGGTACTTAGGATAGACTATATGCCAAAACTTAGTAAACTGGTGTAGAAGGCAGTGATCAGGTCCACTATGGGCAACCAAAAGCCACCTTATCATTCCTTCATCAGGTGGGACTTCATGCCAAACCATTGGGGTTTCTTACTTCCAGCTCAAACCCTCTCAGTTTTACAAGTTTTGTTACTTAGGTTTTGTGAGAGTCAAATTCCTCACACTCTGTCAGAGGAATACGGAGGGAACTGAGCAGCACACACCAAATGTTAGTGAATTATTGCAATGGCTGTAATGGCTTTGGTGGAGTTTTTTCTTCCGTGTCTTTCTCAGGGCACAATATTCCTCATGTACTTTCCTCATGGCATTATGTGCAGTTCAGGAGATATTTGTAGCTTTCCTGTCAGTTAATCCATTTTCCTAGTGTAGCTGACAACTTTTCCTCTGATGGAAATTGTGATGATACACTTTATTCTTTCACTTCTGTTAAAAAAAAAAAAAAAGTGTGTTATTTATACTCACAAAAATAAAAGGCACTTACCAGTATGGATACACTCCACAGCTATTAGAACAGTTCATACACTATTATTGCAGCTGCTGCAACAATACCAAGTGAAACCTCTGTTCATACAGGTTGTTCTTGCTATTGTTCAGTGGAAGAAGGAGGAGATTATGCTGTTCTATTTGAGGAAAATATTGTTTAGATTGGTAAACTTTCAGTATGCCCCTTAGTTAAACCCAGATTTATGAATTTATCCAGTGTGAGTGTTAATTATGGCTTGTTTGATGTATCTTCATCTAAGACTTCTTCCACAGGATCTGTAATGCAATCCCATTCAAATTCTCTCTGGTTTGATTTGGGTGACAAGGCAAAGAGAATGTCTGACGTGAATATTTCCAGAAAAGCATAGGCAAAATAAACTTGAAAAAAAAATAAAATCTGAGCAAGAGAGCTCATCTTTCAGCCTAAAAGGAACCACCAATTTCCCAAGTGTATTACTATTATCAGTGGGTAGCTTATCAAGAGGATTTTTCTGCCTGGGGATAATCCTACTTCATAACACTGATGAACTTCCTGACAGAGCTACTGACTCCTGCTGGTAAATTTTGAAAAGGATATTGTTGAGCTGCAATTCCGCAGACACTGTTATTTTTGTTCTCCTTCCCTCACTTCATTTTTTTTAAATTGTCAAATACTTTTCCATGTGGATGGGATTCAGTATTTGAGAATTCAAGGGCTCCTGTTGCTTCAGAACCGCTGAGGTGATTATGGCATAAGAATGTGGTTTCAGGTGGGGAGAATAAGCAGCAGGAACAGAAAAAAATGTCAAGTAATTATACAGGTTTCATATTTGCTAGCATAATAATACAATAAAAAAACACACCTCCTTATCTCAATAAAGAGGCTAAATTGCTTCTAAACTAAGAATACCTCAAAAGCTTTGCATAGCATGTCAGGTGCTCTTTTGGATTTTGTTAATTTGACAAGCAGATTACCAACTGATAGACAAAGAAAGATTTGTTTTAGTAGTGTGTATTGTAGGATTTTACCAAGCTTTTTATTATACGATCCATATAAGAGAGATGTAGTCTTTTTGCAACACAGTAACAGATGACAACTCTAGTCCAATAATTTTAGCAAAACCTATTACCTGAGATCAACGCTTTAGATGTCCGTGGGTACAGCTGTAACAGCTACTCAATTGCTTACCTTGATGTCATGCAGAAAAGAGGGGAGGCCAAATGATAGCATATGTGGAAGCTTTAATTACAAGCAAGTCAAATGAGGGCTTGGGTTTTGGGGTGTAAGCTGCCATCAAAGCTTTTCGCAGATGCTCTGCTGAGTCAGTCACGTCAGAAGACTTGTGCTGTCCTTGCACACATGACTCTTTGTTTGAACAGAATATGTTTTTCAGGCAAGACAGTCCCCTTTCTTCCCCCTACTTATTCATTTCAAGAAGAGCAGTGGAAGTACTACTCTGAGGCCTCATTTAACTCAGCACCTTCTCTGTCTAATTAACAAATATCCTGCATCACTGACTTTAAGAGTCAGTGTGATCCTAGTTCTCTAACCAGTTACAACCTATTGACTCCATCTTGGGCAATATTAACTTCCAGTTATCAGGGAACAATACATGGAAACGCTGACAAGAAAGATTTTCTTGCATTCTTTTCCAACTGCTCTTTAAATGAGGGCTCAGTGTTGCAGGTTTTGTCCCACCTGTTCCCATCTTATCACTGGTACTGATATTCTCGTATTGCCTCGTATTGTCATGGGTTTGCAAAGGTCCCCCCTCCTTGGGGATTGGAATTGGTTTGTCCAGGTAATTTCTGGACAAAGGCCAATCAGGAGTTTAGGTGACGCCTTTGCCAATTACACCTTCAAGAAAATGGAAGAGAAAGTTGTGGCAGCCATGTAAAGGAACGTGTCAGGCCCCAAGGGGGGGGCCAGGCCTCTCTCCTCCCCCGGCCCTGGGCCGGGGGCAGAGGCAGAACTGAAACCCTCCTGACCAGATGTGTTACAGAGAGAAGAAAAAAAACTTAAAGGAGAACTTGGGCTGTTGCAGAAAGAATTCCAACCGGAGAGATAGCAGAGCCTTCAGGGTCAGAGCTGGCAGCTGGAGAGAGAATGAAGCGGCAAAAGGGGGGAGATGGCTTCTTTTCCCCCTTCTCTCTCCCTTCAGCAGGGAAAAAGACTGAGATCTAAATCCCTGCTGCTTGTGGGACATTGCTGAGAAGCAGAGACAACTCTAATTGCAGTTTGAGGAACTCATGTTGGAGCAAAGAAGTACATGAGGAAACTGAGAT
>JAWMRA010000162.1:7745972-8065635 GCA_035584735.1 Pseudotriccus pelzelni | reverse complement strand
CCCCCGCCCCCCCCCCCGCGGCGGGGAGGGGGCGCCAGCGCCGGGGCCAGCCCGGCCCTGTCCTGGCGCTCGGCTGAAAACTTTTCTTCGGTCGGGGGTCGGCGCTGTCTTACAAGGACAGGGGAGGGACGGCGCGGTGCGGCGGCGGCAGCGCCGAGTCCAGCCCAGCTCAGCGCAGCCGTGCCCGGCCGTGCGGCGAGGGCAGCCCGGGCTGGTGGGGAGGCAGCCGGGCTGCGGAGACAGGGCAGGGCGTGGGGGGCTCCGCATCGCTCCTGGATCCGCAAGCTCCCCCTCTCTCCGCCGCTGCTGAGGGAAGGCCGGTCCCCTGTCCCCATCGCCGCCCCCGATCCCCCATCAGGGACAGGGAGGGCGAGCGGGTCCCGCCCGTAGGGGAAGGGGTCGTGCGGCACTGAGGGGCCGGGCAGGGGACGCGGCGCTTGCGGGAACGGCCGCGGAAGGTGGCGGGGCATCTCTCCCCGAGCATCCGCCCCCGCGCCCCCCGGGGGGAGGCAGAGACGGGGTCAGCGCGGAGCTCCATCCCGGGGAGATGGGGAAAGGGCGAGGGAGCCGGCTGGAAACCTGCCCAGAGTATACGAAGTCTGATAAGTCTCTACGTGGGTAAATAATTTCAATTAGATCTTTTGCAAAAGGGAAACGTTTAAATTAATCAGCTTGCCTTTACAAATATGACTTTAAAAAGATATTATTTGTGATTTAATGAAGCGAAGGTTAATTATGGCCTAGGTTATTTCAGAAGCTGCGTTTTTCAGTAGTAATTATTCTAGAAACAGAGAGCTATTTATATATCCAGACTAGAATATTTTAAAAAAAATGATTCATCACCAGCTTTACCCTCAGTTTTACAGAGCACAGTGAATCTTTCCCGGTATGAAAATTTGCATTAATCCATATGTATTTATGTCTAAGTTGTGTACATGCAAATTATGGCTACAAAATTACACCAAATGTTAATTTTCATGAACTCTTAACAATTTCTTTTGCTATCTCTTTGCCTCGGAGTGGGTGCTAGTTAATATCATACACATTAAGGAGAAATAGCAATAGATATCTTTTCAAGGGCCTCATCCCATTGACAGTAGGATTCCTCCTGCTGCTCTGAAAGCTTAGCAGGGTGGTATAAAAATAATCTTTATGAAGTGGGAAGAAGGGGACTTTAAAACAAAGCTCCACCCACATATTCAGGCACCAGAGGAAAATAAAAATCTCTAAATAATGGCGGGTTGATTTATTGGCAAAGAATAACTGAACAATTGGATCCTCTTACATTTGCAAAAACTCAGTGTCCTATATTGGAGCTTATTCATATTCATGGAAGTGACAGTAGTTGGCTGGCTGAACAATTGCTTTCAACAATGTCTCTTCTCAGAAGTTAAACTTTACGAAACAATTTTGAATGCCCAGGGATCTGAGCTGACAGTCTGGTGGATGGGGTTCTCTGCTCAGTTTTGTTGAAAGCAGAAAAGCATGACCCACTGGAGGATTCTTCTTGATCTTTTTTTTTTTTTTTTTAATAGTTTGGTTATTAGCTAAGCTTGAAGATTAGTATTGCTTTGTGGAGACTATCTTGAAAATAAATTTTCTCTGTTGAAATTCTGTGCTGCATCCACAGAAAAGAATCTGGTCAGATTTTCAAACTTTTTGGTACAGAATCTTTGTGCTACCTCAATATATGTAAATAAAGATGTTTTCTGCTATCCCTTCTATGAAGTTCTTTTAGGGCTCATGTGCTCAGTGCAGTTAGAAATGCTCACTGATGAACTGATACAATGCTTGGAGAACTAAGGAAGTAGTTGATGAATGTTCACAATTCCAAAAAGGACTTGTTTTCCATCACTACTTCATTAAGGCATATCAAGATGTCTTCCTTTGGGAGGACTATGAAATGATCCTATCTGCAAGCCAAAGCTTGCCACAATGGGACAGCTAAGCAAAGAGTGTCAGACTTTGCTCAATTTCCTGGCTTGCCTTATTGGCTTAGGTCTTTATTTTTTTTACTGAACATTTAATTTCCTACTTTTGAAATCATTATACAACATGCTGACAGAATCATCCACGGCGCGTCCAAGTTGCTGGTCTGTCCTTATCGAGCTGTGTCTCGTTGCCCAGCGTTACTTGGTGTTGTTCTGACTGTTCAAAATCTTGCTATATCTCACCCTGTGGATGTCCTGCTCATTCCAGTAAAACATTCCTTGTAGTAGTCAAAATAACCTGGAGCAAATCCACTATCCAGACTGCTCACAGAATCTTGCTGTTGCTACGTAAAATGCCCTGACATCCACATTATTCTTCTGCAGCGGCTTTCCAAGCAGCACCATGGAAATCAATGTTTCAAGCCTTGGTTTCATGGGCATGGAACTTTTTACAGTAAAATGGAATATATGGAATAAAATAGAATAAATATGGAATAAAAATAGACCATTGTGGTACTACCACCAGAATAGTTCACATGACCAAACCAATCAAAAATATTGCTTATATTTGAATTGTCTTTTGCACAATCCCGTGAGATGACATTGTAGATTATTCTTTAAGTCTTTTTAAAAGAGTGCTGCGAGCAAGGGCCTTAATTTCAATGATTTCGTACTGGCAAAATGATGGAGAGTCATCGCTCCATGTAACAAGGTCTATTACACAACAACAAAACTTTAATTACTGACGGAGTAACACGTGTTTAACCTGGCATTTATTGTGCAGCTGGAGAACTTCTGTGTGGGTGGGAAGCATGGAAGGGTGGTACCTGCAGGGTTTTCTCAGTAGAAGCAGTGCATTCACAGAACTAAAGGCCAAACAGAAGACACCTTGCTTTGCATAGAGAGTAGTTTTCAGTGCTAGATGGTGCTGAGTAGTATAGCAAGATTTTGAAAAAATAAAAAAATCACAACCATGTAAAAAAGCTGTAGGGACTTTTTTTTTAGGGAGAGAAGGGCATTATTGTGATAGTCTCCGATGGTCAAATTAGGTAAAGAAAATTCAGATGCTTTTTCTTCAAAGTCTTGGTGGACCCTCCTGTTAATGGTTGTCAGGTGCTAGTGAAAAGTAATTAACAAAAGGTGTAAATTGTGTTTCATTCTTGGTTTTTAATTTTAATATATATTGCCTAAACAAGATCCTATTGTGGTGATAAATAATGAGATTGTTTTGGCCTCATCAAAGTCATTCTATAACAAAGTGTGGCAAATGGGTGAAAGGAAATCCAGTGGCAAGGGATGTAACAGTAAAGAAGAAACAGACCCTGGTGTAAGCACCAAATAGGACTTTGTTGTCTGCCCTTGCAAGCAATTTTGTAGAATATTGCTTTTATGTACATGCCAATTACTTGAGGGAAAAATTGTTTTCTCACTGACTGTCATGGGAAGAAATATACACAGGGAATCATTGCTCTTTCCATAAGATTTAGAGAAATGAGCTCAGATCACAAACATGAAGTTAAACTATATTCTTGCTTCTACAAGAGTTGAGTGCTCAGTTTCAGTTAAGTGAATGCAGTGTGAGGTAAGAAGTGCTTACTTGTGTGTGGTGTGTATTTAAGCTACTACTGTGGTAACCTTTGTGTGATGCAAGGCTTCAAATAATTTCAAAGCGACAAGAAACTTTTAAGATTTCAGTTCAGATTGGGACTTTGGAGCCTGCCATTGGTGTTGAAAAGGGACTGTGTGTATGTGACATATGGGTGGCAAACAGGTTTCCAGATGGGCTTGAAAACACGATGACATGTTGAAACTAAAAAAACCAAACAGAACTAACGTGTAAGTTTTTAACATGTTGCTTTTGAGGGGGGCATAGTTAGCTGTAGGTCAAAACTGGGGCATAAGAAAGCCAACACTTAATGTTTGTAGTGTCTTTAAGAGAAGGGATACAAAGGAGACTGTTATTCAGGAATTGCAAAACTTTCCAACCCTGTTTCTCAGCGGATGGTACTTACACATCTATGGAGCTGAAACTTGCTGTTCTCTCTGCATAGCAATTTCAAAGGAATTGTTTCTAATTTGGGCAGCCTTGTATGTGTGCTGGTTGATGTTAAAATGCTGTCAGTTCTGGAAACCAGAACAAATTTGGAAAATCAGAATGTGATTTGAGAGCAAGAATGGTGTTCCATACGTGGGTTTATTGTCAGTCCCATACACACTGCCGTGGTTTCAGAGCAACTCGGCACTGATGACTTTTTGACTATCTGTGTTGTATACACTGACTGCATCTGATCTGTTCTCGTAGTCTGCAGCACTTGGTGCCGATACATACTTGACATAGCATGGAATAGGACAGACAGTATAGACCATTTCAGTTGGAAGTGATGTACAATGGTCATCTAGTCCAGCCGCCTGAATAATTCACGGCTGACCCAAAGTTCAAGCACGAAGTTAAGAGCAATGTCCAAATGTCTCTTAAAACAGTGACAGGCTTGTGGCACCGAGCAGCTCTCCAGAAAGGCTGTTCTAGTGTTTGATCACCTTCTCAGTAAAGAAATGTTCGCTCACATCCAGTCGAAACTTTTCCTGGCACAGCTCGGAACCGTTCCAACTATCACTGGATCCCAGGGAGAAGAGATCAGCACATGGTTCGTGATCCATCTCTGCTTGGTGCATATATTTCACGTTACTACTACAGATTCTTTTGAAAAGTTTTATTTCCTGAGAAGGTATAAGTTGATCGATGTAGGTAACCAAGATGAAATACAGACCTGGAGAATAGTACTCAGAGCTCCATTGCTGTTTATGTTTATTCATGAAATATTATATATACAGAATATTTTTTTTTAAACAAACAAATCTTTATTGATTTGACTGCAGTGGGTTGAGGAACTTGGTTCACAGATAAAAATCATAGACTGTACCTAGATTTTTAAAGTAAAACATAAAAAAAACCAACAAACAAACAAGTTCTCATCTGCCAGAATTGCAAAGGATTGGTTTATATTGACGTGCTGTCAGTTTTTCTCCAGTGTTTTCTCTTGAGTCTTTCACTGTCAGGTAACTTTATCTGCTCTTCCTCCATGGTTGTTTGGAGCACAGGTTTCACACTATTTTAATTGGGGTGCCAGGTCTTGTTTGGAAGTTTGCATTCTGAACTCTCTGGGAAAGCACATATTGTTACATACTTTCTTTTCCTAAATTTAATCTCAACTTTCAACACTTTTTAAAAACCAACTAGAAAGGGTGTAGGTGGGGGTTCCTTCCTATGGTCAGAGAGGCCTTGCTGTGCAACTATGCATTTTTTCTACGAGTTTGCTGCATTTAAAAGCTGTTGCTTAGTGGGGTGAATGGGTTTAGCAGTTTTACCTCCTTGTGCCCTCTGAGATCAGACAATTACTTATTAAGGACTGCCACAGTGAAGACATCTGTGACACTGTCACTTCATTGTGCTTGTGGTTTTATGCTCTATAGTTGCGTGTTTCATGTTATTATAAACCAAAGTGTTTTGCTGAGCTAAAGGAAAGAGCAAATTAAAATGCCTATCTTCCCGTTGTTGTGGTTTTGTTATGCTGAAAGCAAAGACCTGCAGCAGGAAGAATAGGAGTGAGAGCCTATGGGATCTTTTGGCTGCTGAGGGTGAAGGCAGGTTACAGACTATGGGCCAAACACTTTGGTTTTGTTGTTTCATCCCCCACTTGTTTTGTTACTTTGTAGCCAATAGTTATTGAGGTTCTGGTCACAGGTAATTGCAGGTGGAAAATACTTGGTTCTTTTGGCTGGAATTCCCAGCAAAGGCATCCCCCTACAGCTTGGGTGTTTTACAGGCTGTACCAGGGCCATGTGCTCTGGTTTTATGGAGGCTCCCATCATCTGAGGCTGGGGCTGAGCTTCCCGGAGCTCAGTGTGAGGTAGTGTCACACATCCTGGCGCAGCAGTCGGGGCAAGAGGATGTGCTGCTGTGGGGTCACAGCTCAGCATCCCAAGGTTCTGAGAGTCTTTCTGTGGAAACACCAGCAGTGTGGATAGGACCGGATCAGGGCACAGAGTCCTTTCCCAGCTTGGGGGAATCTGGTGGGGGAGAAGTGGTCATGGGACATATTTCAGCACTGCTTGCTGTGGGGTGTCAGGGTATTCCTTATTTTCAAGCTTTGCAGTTAAAAGACTTTTAATCTGAAAGAGTGGTTTGGTTTTGTTTGTTTGTTTTTTTCACTTCCTCCATCTGCATCACAGGTTAAACTCATTTCTTCTCTCTTTTCTGATTGCAGACTTGATAATACCTTTATTTCTGTATTGGTCATGGGTCACCTATCTGTTTTAAGGGTCTCATATAAAAGAGAAGCTGCAGGTTGGGCTACAATTCTATTTTAATACTTAATGGACTTTCCCATTGATCCTGCTGCTGATCCTGCTCATTTACCAAGGAGCTGCAGTTGGTTTTTTTATTCTGAGACTTCATTATAGAAAATATGCTACATCATTAACTGGTATGCTGGAAAACATTCCAAAAGTTCAGAAAGAGACACTGTTCATAAAAATGTTAGTGAATGCTTTTCAGGGTTAAAGATTGTCTTTATGATTCTCTATTTATTAATTTATTTTTTAAAGGATTTTTTTTCGGAGTGTTTGTTTGTCTTTGGCAGCTGTTCTCAGTCATTAATGTGGAGGAGGATCTGTAAATGTGAAATGAGTATACAAAATCAGCCTCAGCCTGATCTAGTTAAAATGATGGCCCAAGACAAGGCTCCTGAGCTGTGAAACACAATCTGTATCTATGCGTATACATGCTGGCCCATGTACTCCATACAAATAACTTAATTGCTGGACTTACTGTGATGTGTCCAGCAGGGACTATGCCTTGAGCCTTTCTCTGTTCAGCATCTTCAAGCTACAGGTGATTAGGAGATTCACTATCTAAGGATTACATTTTAAATTACATCTTGATACTTGCTGAATGAGATGAATTCAATATTTTGATGTGATTTATCATGCTGAGTGTGAGCCACAAGGTGAAAGGAGTTAAAGCTACACATTCCTTGAACAGAGGGGATATTATCATGTTTATTAAACTGTTCATAGTTACCATAGTTGTTTACTGGAAGGAAAACAAAACAAAGCCTCAAAGCTCAGTTATACAACTATAATAGTGTCTGATTGTGAAACTACAGCACACTAAGACTGTGGCTGAAACAGTTACTTTGGATTTAACTTTTTTGTCATTTCAGAGCAACCACAGGTTAGGGTGTTGAAGTGCACAAACTCACTTTTTAGGCAAAGATCAAAACGTTGTTTATACTTTTATTTGTAATGAATTTCTTCTGAGGGGAATTTGTCGCTGTCATCCCATGCTTAGAGGTGTCTTTTTCAATTTGTCCCTCAGAAATAAAAATTACTTAGGTTATATTGTTGGAATCATGCTGCTGTGGAACCTTGTAATTATATCAAATTAAACTTTTTTCTAAACCTAAAAATATCTGTGTTTATCTGACAGTGCCCTGTTAGAAATGATCCACACAGGTCTTGCTTTTCTGGCAAGAGTTTTTTTTCAGTTAGTTGAGTTGATGACTTTGAAAAATGGTTTATGTGTCAAATTTCACTTTTTTTTTTTTTTTTTTAATAGTACTTGCAGGGATTTTTTTATGTATGGAAATATGGTGTGATGCTTTCCGTTTGGACACCTGTTGAAGGTGGCCAGATTTCAGACTGAGAAATGTAACATTTTATGTACAGGACACATACAAGTTACGCAGTGTACGTTAGATTACCTGACACAAAAATGTGTCAGCTGTAATCCTGGGGATCCTTTCCATTTCACTTCTCACCGAGGAACGGGAGCAGCTGAGGCCGCTCCTTAGTGTAGTGCTCTTGTTATTAGGATTCTTGTTGATGAGAAAATTGAAGTGAGATCATTAAATAGCATGCAACATTTTGAGAACCTCATTTTATATCATATGTAGATGTGTAATCATTTCAAAGGCAGATAATAATGATATGCTAATATGCCAAGTTTTCTTTCATTTACATAACTTTAAGGCAATAAATATCTGAAATGGGAACTATGTTGAAAGGCTTTCTTTTATGTTTTTCCTAATAGCTTGCATTTAATTATAATTTGAAGACCTGATTGCTGTGCTTGAAAGAGTGTTCAGGTCTGCGGGTTTGGAGTGCTTTTTACAGCCTGAAAGGTTTGTCTGATCAGGAAGCGGCTGTCTATGCTAGCACAGCTTTTGGGAAATTCCATTCCTTTGACCCTGTTGTGACATCTTGGTGCCTGTCTGTGTTTTTCCTTTGGCCTTTCACATATTTAGTTGTGCAGTAAGAATACTGGAAAGCACTACCAGCCAGTCCTTAAAGGTAGAAAGAACCAAGAGGCATTAATTTCAAGTGCTGTTTGGCTGCATTAAAACACACAGCAGGGTTTCTACTGCTTGACCTCACTGAGAACTATTCCCTTAGCAACCTTTCATAGAGGGAGTAAAAGGACAGTAAGAAAATGATTCCCTCCTCTCCCTCTCCCCCCCCAATATTCAAGAGAATAGTATCTAAGAAATTAATTTCTTCCTTATAAATACACCAGTCTCAAACCAAAAAACTCCCAGTGGGCCCAAGCTTTCATTAAGTGTCCTGTTTCTCAGTCCAGTCATTTAATCCTCTGCTTTTTAACTTACTTATCTGAGTCTTAGAGATTTTGACTAGTAGCATTGCTGACGGAATGCTTTCCATATCCTCAAAATCTCATTGACAATCTGGTTTGTTCTTATTTAGAAATTGAATAAAAGGATTTTCCATAAAAGTGAATGTTTGTGAAGTTAACGAGAATTGTCTTTGTCAGTGGGTAAATAACCTACTTTATACCATTACTAGGTGTTTAGGAAACATCAATTATTTGTTGCTTGGTAATACTTTCAATAGAGAAACTGTGTAACCATATGGAGCACTTCCACAGCCCTTTGTCTTCTTAACCTCTCTGCTCCTGGATAAAGGTAAAACTTGTGATGGTTGAAGGAGGAACTGACATGGGAAGAAAGAGCTTCTCGGTGTCTTTTAGTATTTGCAAACCTCTGACTTAATCTTACATTTATTTTAAAAATGCTTTAGAATGCCAAAGTATAAATTGAGCATTGCCTTGTGTGAAATATTAGCTGCGTTTTAATAGAAAGGACTGATGATTTGCCCATTTGCTATCCTACTTGAGGGTATTTTTGGAATGAGAACAGTTATCTGAGAGGCTCAGAGAAAAGGAACGTAGGATGTGTTGTCTGCAAGGGTCAAACTACAGAGGGCTACAGTGTTGAAGGGCACATAAACTAAAAGGGAGCAACCCAATTCTCTGCTTTATTTTTACTGAAACTTTATTTTTCTTTTATGTCCTGTTAGCTTGCTTTAGTCCTGAAGTTCTTCAGTTACTGTGGAAGTAACACTGTTTCTGATATAGGTAGGATTTAACGACCCACAGAAGAAGAAGCAGCTTTGCTCTTGCTCTGGTCTAGGCAAGATGCTTGCACAGTATGGGTCTGGATTTTTAAAGAGGCAGGGGTACCACAGCAGTAGCCACGGAATTGTTTTGCAAGTAATCAGCCCATGGCAGGCATTTCACTTTCCAAGAAAAGAAAAGGAATTTCCAAAGTCTGCTCAGAGGACAAGATTGGGAAAGATATAGTCCAGCAGAAGTCGAGGTTGACTAAACCTCAGCTTGCAGAAAGCTACTTGCCTAGGACACCTTGAAATGAGAGTGTCTATATCTGGGTTAAAGTGTTGTATAGTCCACATAAAAAGTAATTTCACATTTCAGGCCCACATAGTTTTCTTTTTTTTTTTTTTTTTTTAAGTTTAAAAGGTCCCCAACAAATTTTAAGGGAGCTGGTGGACTGTGTGTGGTAACTCTCAGAATGTTTGGAGGGAAGGTCTTGCAGCAAGGCTTCTAGACAAGCAGTATCCTCAGCCATGAGTTAGTGCACCCATTAAATGTGTTAGAGTGCTTTGACAGCCAGTGGAGTCTTCCCTTGCCTCTGGATTGGTACTCACAAAGTCAGCAGCACAGGGAAGCAGAGGTGCTGTTGTCAAGCATGATGAGAGACAGCCTCCTTAAAGTAGGTGGTTGGAGGAATCTTTGTCTCCCTTCTCTGCTGGTGGCAGGCAGGGTGTGGAAAGCTTGGCTCTCAAATGGGTTTCTAAAGGCCTAATGCCTTTTACACTTTACTTAAGAATATAATGTGATGTCAGCTAAAACTCATCTAGGCAATGCAATGACTACTGATACCTGGTTCTTCCAGAATCAAACCTGCGATCCTGGTTCTCAAAAGGCATTTTACTGTCTTTCATTAGACTAATTTTGCAGTAATGTAACACTTATCTCAGGGAGGGTTTCCCTCTGTTATCCATTTGATTTGTTCTTATTGCCAAGCCAGGGATTGTACAGTTGCAGGTGGCATCTTTATGCTTGGGGTTCTTAACCAAAACTCCAGTTTCTCAAAGGCATATAGCTGGGGAGACACATTACTGTCTGTGGTTCTACTTTTCAGAGCCACCTCATCCCTTCTAGCCGTGTCCCATTTTGTATGGACAGCAGGTCCATCATTCTGCTTCCTGGTGAGGTTTGTAAATGCAAATTATGTTTCCAAATTCTGGTGTCTTTTTTCACCTTCCTTCTCTTTTTGGGCAGCATGATGTTCCCCCCGTACTTCCCTCTTCCCTGCTACTGCTCAATGCAATAGATTTTATGAACAGGCTTTTTGTGATTTGCTGGATTATTCTATTTCCACTGCATTTTAATCATTGTGATGACAACATCTGTTGGCAGGAGTACACAGCTGTTTTTTCAGAGTATATTCTAAGGTTTTAAATGTGAGGTTTGTAAATCACTGTATCTACATGACACAACTAAGGCTTTACATTAAAAGAAGTGACACTGCATTATGGAAATGAAGAATGTCTCTGAGACTTTACTGCCTTGCAGTGACCACCAGAGGAAACCTTTAACTTTCATGTAGCTTTCTCTGTGTTACCTGCTGCACTGACCTTTGTATTACAGAATTAAGGCTCTCATCCTGCTTTCACTGATGGGTGATCTTCCTTTCTCTCTCTCTTTTTTTTAACAAATTTTATTTTAGATTTTAACCTTTAGAGCTGCGTGTCACTGACATTGTCAGGAAATGGAGAACACACATGGACAAGAAGCCAGAGGTGCTCCTTAGGGCATCATAGTAGCCCTAAAGAATGGCAAAATACCAGAATGTAAAAAAGCAATTACAGCAGTGCTCAGTTATATTTGCTATAGGGCTTTCTGGCAAGGTTAGCAGTTAAACGCACTCAGACTGAAATGGTCAAAAAACACTTTGTAAAATGCCCCTGAACTAGAAGGCAGATTATATATTGCCATAATTTCAAGGTATTTGTGTATTCTTCCTTGTGCCAAGCATCTTCAAAGAGATGTTATTCTTTAGGCAGCTCAACATGCAGAAAAACAGATGGTGGACGTGCAGGAAATAGTTTGTTGATCAAAACCTGAAGTTCATGTCCTGCACTCACAGTGGCAATGGGGCTCTAAAATGGCTTTTGGTAATCCTGATAATCATTTTTTTGTTGCTGGCCTGCAGGGAGACTATTTGTAATCTGAAGTCTTGTCTCTCACCTTGAGAAGTAATGGATGGCTGTGTTAGGTCGGTGGAAGTAGCACATCTAAAGGATGCTGTTAAGAGGAAGGCTTGGAGTAGGATATATGTCATGGTTTGGTTCTGAAATATGTCTTCTCAGAAAAATAAATGAATAAGCTGTGACATGGTCTAATTAACAGAGCAACAAATTATTTTGGATCTCTTTTGTTTGTGAAAATAGAAAATGTGCTTTAAAATGTTGCTGTTCTGTTGTGCTTGCAGGGGAGAAAAGCTTACAGTGCGTAACTTACTTGTGACAGACCTACAATGTAGAAAGTGGGGATTATTTATTTTTCTTTTTTTTTTTTTCTTTCTTCCAGAAATAGCATTGCTAAATTGCCCAGGGGTGCAGTTTACCTCTGTACAAAACCTGTGCATGGAGTGTAAGTTAACTGTAAAATTCGTACACTGTAAAATGCAGCACATGAGCCCAGAGAACTACTGTACAAGGCCCTAGAGAAAAATGTGTATCATACACGCACACAACACTTTACCTGGCTACACTCAAGATAAACTCAGTCTCAAGACGGTCAAGGGACAGGCAGTGAGCCTGGGTTGCTCACTTCACTTTCTGGCACAACTGGGTGAACTAATAAGCTGAAATTGTTCTCTCTGAGGTTGAAGAAGAAATAAGAGGAGTTTCTTTGAGTGCAGAACAGCACAATGACAGTCAGAAAGGCTCTGCTGCCTCCAGTGCCCCTGAAAAGGGCCCTAAGGCAAACTGAAGTCCTGCGTTGATTTGCTATTTAAATCTGTTCCCAGGTACTTTCTTGGTGAGGTGTGTCAGACTTAGGAAATACAAATAAATATATGGATTTAGAAAGTTCTGCCATATCTTCATCTCTTCAAGGTTGATTTGAATGTGTAATTTCCAAATATCTTGTCAGATTATCAGATTAACTAGGAAATAGTCATACATCGCAGAGCCTTTGAAAAATGCGCTTTGAAGCTAAGAATTTTAAGTGGTATCTTCAAGATTAGCATGCTATTACAATAATGGTAAATAGCTTGAAAATTGATAGAAAAACATGATTCTGTCAATGAGACGTAAATAAGCTGAAGAAGTTTGTCTAAAGCTCAAATAAACATACGTGAGAGAAAATGAAATTGCTCCTCAAAAAAGGTCTTGATATATGTGAACTCTGCAACCCTTTTATTTCAATATTTAAATATTTAAATGTTTATTTAAATATTTTTGGTGATGTTATTTATTGAAAAAGGTCAAATTATTTTATGTTTTGGTCAGGAAGTTTACTAACAGATATGACGTTATCTTTGCAGACATAGTTTGATCTTGGTCTTGTAAATCTAATATTACAAAGTTCTGTGAGTTTCTTCAGGAAGGCTTGTTAATACAAAGTGTGTCTGTGTTCTTTCCAAAAGATTAAAAACCAGTTATCTTTTTTTTCCCAGGGTATCTATATTTGCAAATAATGGTTCCTGTGGGAAAAGAGTGGCCATCAATGTAATAGAGTGTTCACACTGCTTAAAAAAATCGCGCCCACAATGCATTCATCTAGAATAATATTGAGATTTAAGCTGAAGATGGGAAATATTTGCTGACAGGACTGGCCTTGAGGCATTCTTTTTTATTCCTAAATGCTGATAAAATTGTTTAAAATGTTCTAAAGGATATCGATGGTTGTCTCAAGATGGATATATTGGCTTAAAGAAAGATTATTCCATTCTTGCTATAATTATATTCTCTTTTTGATGAGATTTTACAGGAAACTAATTTTATCTCTTTTTCTATAGAAAACTATTAATATGGAAAGTAAACTTTTTTGAGAGTATCAGTTATCTTGATACAGAGAAAGGTCAATTGATTTTCTGGATGCTGGTCCTGGATTAAGTTTTAAATTGCGGAAGTCTGACTCCAATTGTGGTTGCTGGTGAATGAAAACTCCTAGTTGAAAAGAAATGGGAGTCCCATTGCAGTTTCTTATATGTTTTCCAAGCTCTGATGTGTATAACATAGGAAGGAAGACAAAACTTTGTGACCTCTGTTTGTGTCCTTGGGATTGGAGCTCCTCTTCCCAGTGCTCACGTAGTGTTATCACATAGTTCATGACTCTTTCTGACCAAGACGGGCCCAAGAAGGGGGATATTCCACTTGAAACACAGCTTAAGGTGCATGTTGGTTCATCCCTTATTTTCTTTCCCTGCATTCTCATCTCTGGAATCCTTTGATCACCTAAAGGACAAGACAGGCCAGAGGAAGCAATGAGATATTTGGTGTATTAGTCTGGTAGCTCTTGGTTAATTCTGTTATCATTCAACTGCATTTGCTTAAACCAGAAGTGGGTTTAACAAGATGTGGACTTGCAACGACACTTTTCTCCCTGGTAAGATAAGTGAAGAACTGCTAGTTATTTCATTTTTTACTCTCTGTGCTGTGTGGGTTGTGATCCATTTATCAGGATTTTCTGAACTAAATGAAATAATGCATTTCTTGATATTGTTTGGGTCAGCACGTTGGCCTGAACTTCCTCTGCTCTGCTCTTCAGTTGTGTTGTAATTCTGGCCTTTGGTCCCTTACTGTAGACTTTGGGATAGAAGTAGGTCAGTTGTTTTCAAGCTTTTTCACTTTCTGTACCTCTGGAAAATTTCCAGAGATGGGTAATAATTTAAATCCACTGAAAACAGACTTGATTTTTTTTTTTTTTTTAATGCCTAAATTGGTCTGTGAACCACACGTTGAAACTAGTGGTGGAAGATTTAGGAAATAATCCTTGGCGTTCACAGGACTGATGTGTGGCTGACTCCTTGATTGTATTTTCCTATGAGTTCAGACTACTGGAGTCAGTGACCCCAGTGATGGTTCCAGCTTCTCCCCCCCGGCGTGGAACATAAGTACGGAACTGTGGAATCCTTTAGGTTGGAAAAGACCCTTAAGATCACTTACTCCAACCATAAAATGATAGTATGCTCATTGTCATTGACCTTACGCTTATGTTTATTTTCCTTAAAATGATCTGTTAAATCTTTATTTGTTGCACTGAGGGATCCTCTTATCACTAGCTAACTACAAAGACTAGAAAAATTGACTAGCATTCGGGAATGATCAGCTATTATCTAAGTGCTGACAAGGAAAGGAACAATCCCCTTGAGTTTTCCAGTCTCAGTTCTTTTCTGTAGGGAAATACAATGTGAAGGAGATCCCTTGGAGGTATAAACCTCAGAGATATAAAATGAAGCAAAGATTTCAGGATGTCTGACAGCCATAAGCTCATATATTGGCCTGTTTGCCAAGCATGACTGTCCCTCTGTCATAATGGAGGCTGGAAACCTTTAGTAGCTGTACTTGAGTGCTTGTAAACTAGTGAGTGATTATTTCATCCTCTGTTTACACCATTCATGGAAACCACCTGGGCTGACAAGGCCTAGAAAGTTCTCAAGGGTTTGCTGCTGTTAATGCCAGTGTGCTACGATGGGACCTCTCTTGTACAACAATGTTTCTGAGTACTTGTAGTACCACAGTCTCTATTGGCACTAACTCACTGAAGCACAGGGGTCATGTATTCCTACCCATCTGCCTTATTTAAATGGATTGTAGCCAATTCCTTGCAAGTTCTTCCTTCTGTATCCTGTATGTGAACTTTTGAAGTTGATCATATTTGTTGCCACTGATAGCAAATGGTTGGTTGATGATTTGGTAAAAACCCATTTACTTAAAATAAAAAATTAAAGAATTAATTCTGTGAGTATTTTGAAGAACTCAACTTTTTACATAAATATGAATAAATCCCTCAAAGAAATCACAGTAGGTGAGAATGTTTTATTGCTCTAATTTATTAAATTTATTAGATGCTTCTGCAGCTTTCATAGAAGTTTAGTATGAGGACCACAACTTGCTTTCTTTTTGTTCATAAAGACCTGAAAGCACACCTTTATAACTGTCAATAACTATGTGAACTTTTGCCTGGATTGATCCTCAGCCAAGTTACAACCGAGATTCTAATCACACGTAGCCCCATGGGAACTCTTTGTTTTTAAATAGTGAAAATCAGGCTCAGAATTTGTGCATAAAAAGGCTTTTCAGACCCATGTGCATCTAGTCCTGGTCTGTGATCAATACAGTGTAAGTACTGTGAACATGAACCTGATCCAGTCCCAGGGTTACCTGTGGGTACAGTCCCAGGGTTACATGTACTGTGCCACGTGTAGTACAGCTTGACACACTCATTGGATGCATTGCTTCTTCCCTTCCAAGTTAGCTTGGCTCTTCAGCTTCAGTGAGTGGGCTTCTCATACAACAGAAAAAATCAACTGCTTGTTGTAGTCCCTCGAAATCTTATGCAGGTATTTCTGAAGTGTGATATTTGATCCTTCCACAGGCAGATCCTGCACACTTTTCACATACCTGGGATTAAAAGCAGGATGGCTCAAAGCACAGGCAAAGCAAGCAGCTCTGGGGCAAGGGGCAGGTGACTGTAAGTGTAGCACCAGCTTTAGTTTTAGTGATGAACTTGGCTGGTCTGTGAGGCTTGCCAAGTTCAGCATTGCCACTGCCCCATGAGAAGAGTTGGGATTTGGGAAAGGTAGCTGTTGTAGCCCTGATTAGGGCCAGGGTAGGAGCACCGCTGCTCATATTTTCCATTTTCTCCCAACTGACATCAGCAACAATAGGATCTGATCACCTGAGTGCACCACTGCAACTTCACCTGGGGCTTGTCCTTTCATATTTATTTCCTATGGCAGAAGCCGCAGGACTTGGCCAGAAATAACTTCTTATCCTTGTGGCATCAAAATTCAGTTCTGCCCAAACTTGGCCTGTGTGGGAATTGAGTCCATATTTCTGAAAGGTGCAGCCAACGAGAAAAGAATTTCAAGGACAGAGCTGCACCATGAACAAAGTTGAAAGAATAGTAAGTGTTCTCAAAGTTACAAACTTTTAGCTCAGACACAAGTGATCATCTCACAGATGGCGGTGTGCACAGCTGCTGATTGCTAAAGATGACCAGGGCTCTGCCACTGCAGTAACTGCTTCCAGCTAAGTCATGCATCTCAGCAGACTTAGCTGATCTGTAAAGACTTGAAGTGGTTCATTTCTGAGGGAAAGAAGAGCGGTTTGATATAAGCTATTCAGGATAGCCACAAAAAGAAAGACTATGCTGGGGGAAGTTATTTGTTGAAGATTGTTCAGTCACCTCTAGAAGAAATAGGCAATAAATCTGCTTGACTCTCTTATTAAACCCCAGAACATCTGTTGCAACACTTCTTGTGGTAACCCAAGTAAGTATTAAATCTGACTGCAAAAGTTATAGGAAGCATAGCTTTAAAAATTTATTGCCTGTTTTACTAGTCATTGACAAATAATTCCTAAAAAGAGGCTTTAAAGTGTCTGATCTGTGGAGTTCAGAGATTTGTTTGAGAGTATCTGACTCTTTCACAGAGACTCTGTTTGCAGATTTATTATTGGTATCAGATGTTTTTCGAAGCTCGAAGCTGACTTTTACTAAAGAGTAAGCAAGAGCTAGCCAAGTATGGACAATGGGAGAATGAGAACAGAAAATTCCCTGCAGGGGTCTCCCAGGCCCTAGTGTCATCAGCCATGTAGATGAAGCTTGGTAACCCTTCTCGGGAATATCCTTAAACTGTAACAAGAGAAGGGTTCTACTTACTCCAAGTTGCCACACTGCATTTACTAATTTACTGGAGCTTCAGAAAGCGAACCTAGGGATGGATATGGCAAGGGATGGCAGAGCTGCTGTTACTGGATAGTACAAATTATACAGAAAGTACGAGTTCTGAGGCTACACTTTTTTAATACACAAAAATGGTTACATGTAGCACAGAATGTATTCCATAGTGAATTAGGGATTCGGCGTCAGTTTCTGAGAACTTTCGGCAACAAAATATAACAAAGGTTCTTTGAAAAGGCATGTAGGCAACTTGGCTCCTTTATCATACTTCTGAGAGAATGTAAAACAGGAAATGCAAACAAAATTAACCCCACAACTGTTTTTAAAAATTCATTCAATAAGATTTGTGAAAGAGTGGTTGGAAAAATCCTGTATTTCAACTTTGTTTCTTTGAAAGCTGAATAAAGTGCAGTTTTTCTCTTACAGCCTTCTTATTAAAAAAAATTGTGTAATTTTTGGTGACAGTGAGGTTTTCTGTTACCTCTGCTCAGTCTTCCAAGTAAAATTTAAGGAAAGCCTTGCTGTCAGTGTAGATTCTTCTTGTGGCAAGGAGTATTTTTGGTCTGAAAACTAAACAACTAATTGAGCTTGGGCAGTGTCTGTAGGTAGAACCACTGCCATTTTTTACCTTCTGAAGTTCCTTTCTTTTCATATCTTGAGAACTAAATTTCCAGGGAACTGTTAATTCTTGCAGTGTAACTGGATGTCTGATAATGAAGACTGATGGTAATTTAGAAGACTTTAAGGCAAATGGAATGACTTTTACCTAAAAACTTTGGTGGGCTTTGCTGTCCCCACAGTCAGGGGTAGCTGGTGCCAGGGCTCACTGGGGCACACGTAGTGCTGTTCCACTGCTCCAGTGCTGACCCTGCTTCTCCCAAGGCAAGGAGGCAGGAGAAGAATTGTGGGGCTGGCTCTGCTGCCAGCCAGGGGCTGCAGAGGCTTGCAAACAGCCCTGAGGCATCTCTGGTCTGATTGAGGACCAGTCACAAAACGACCCAAACAAACTGTCCTTGGGATTCTTTTGTCTAATGAGGGTGTAGGATATTTTGGATTGCTCATGACTGATCTCTCAAAATTTTTTACTGAAAACTCTGTGTGTGTGGGCAAAATTCCCTTTTAACCTTAGTGAGGAAGTTACAAACTGAGGCAAGTCCCAAGAGCTGGAACTTGAATCAATGAAGTGGTCTGTATTTCTCCCACCCGTGTGAAATTCACCTCTCTATTTGTGTATATCTATCTGTCTAAAATAACTGCTTACTGTTAGGAAGATTATGTACACATTAGGGAACTCTTGCTTTTCTTTCTGGAAGGCTTTTTCTCCATTTCCAACTGTTACTTTGTTATGATAGAGTCAGTGTTCTGATTTTCTATCATCTTTTATAAGATTTAAACTTGTTGTTTTTGTGCAATTGTAATTTTTTTTTCCAGTGAAAGTTTGCTCTATGTCTTGTTTTATACCAAACCCAAAGTTATAGGAATTTCTTTCTGAGATTCTTGCAGTTAGGACTTGAATTCCATGAAGAATTGCTGTGATGCCTAAGAATGTGTGTCTTGTAACTTTCTGTAAAGACAATTCCTGATGATCTGATGCCAAGAAGGCATATTTCCATTCAAAGTACTTTTGTTCTCTTCATTTGTTCAGCCAAATGCTTCAGAAATAGCTGTGGTGCTTGGGTTTACCCTTGCAAGCTTGAGTTTTTTGATACTGAAAAATTTCTGTTAAGAAATGACTAATCAGCTAGAGGCTCAGAATAAAATATGGAGGTGTCAAATATGGGAAGTATATCTGGGGAGGTTGCTGTGTGTTTGATTAGGGAACACTTCTGAAGCATAGGAAATAGAAAAGCTGTCATTCTTGCCTCTGATGGGAGGTCTCAGAGATGGAGCTGTTAACTGCTCTAGAGACAGCACTGTGGATTTCCCCTTTTGAAAGAGTCTTGAGAGATAATTCTCCTTCCCCAGATCCCTGGTGACATGAAGGGCTCAGGAGTGTGTGTCTGACTTACAGCCCCTCAAAGCCTTCTTATCCAGCAGAAATCTTCCCAGGAGTCTCCATAAAGATACTTGAAAAGAACAGGAGATCACTGCTTGCACAGGGCCATAAGATCTCATAAAAAGGAAAAGCTTTGCACAATAGAGGATTTTTCTTTTTCTTCATGTACCCCCTAATGACTGAAATCAGTAAAAAAACCCCTCAAACTATAGCCTATCACACAGCAAAGGAAAGGACTTGGGTTAGATAAAGTTTTTAGCTTGGCATAAACCTTCTTTGTGTTTTATATAATAGCTGTGTGTCATTGTGAAGGACTCTAAAAGAGCTTTTATCAAGAGGGATTTAGATGATTGCTAAAAGACAAGGTACTGGCTTGTTTCACGTGTAGCCTTTGTCGTTTTAACAATGTCAAAATTTCTTATAGCCTGGATGTTAGAGAAGGGCAGAGGGGTACATGTAAATGCATTGATTGTTCAGGATGTTTACAGGTGTTGGGCTTGTCAGGCAGAATTTAAAAATCTCGGTCTTTATTTTAAAAAAATGCAGTTACTTTCCAGAAAATCTGTAGTTTTTTAACCAGAAATATTTTAGCTATTCTAGACCATTTTACTGCCTATCACTGCATAGACACTGACAGTGTTGCTTTGTAATAATACAATCTTTCTGCTCTACCTACTTGTGAGGAGCATTGTGAGAATTAATTAACAAGTCCTGATAAGGATATTCAGCACACTCTTAAGTATTTTATTCAGAGAGATTTTGTCTTCACTATGAGAACTTGAAATGCTTTTCTTTTCCCCATATGTATTAAACTAAAAAGTCAGGAAACAGCATTGCACTGTTTGACATGAGGGTTATGTGTTCAGATGGTGGGGTGAGGGTTGGCTGCTGCACCACTTACGGGAGACAGTCTCTGAAATTGCTGTTTTTATTGCCTTTTGATGGGTTTGCACTGAAAGTCTTCGGAGTTTAGCTGTCCCTTCTCTACTGGTGTCAGACTTTGAAGGTGAAAGAGAAGTTGATAGCATGTCTTGCGAGAAAACTAGCAAGGTTTTGTCAAGACTATAACCACCTGGTTGCACAGTGGTGCCTATTTTGAGAATATTTGGCTGAGGTTTTATGAAGAGCAGTCAGAAATACTTCATTAGTTACCTGATCACAAGAAATAACAGGACTTTTGTGCATATGGATCACATTTATTTAAAATAACTCCCAGCTTTCCTAGTAATTATCCTTGGTCTTATCATTTTTTTTTCCTGGCTTTTCTTCAGTTACCAGTGATCAGCTATGGTGTTTAGAAGGTCTTTCATCATTAGAAAACTTACTAAGTGACAGATGTGGCAGGCTTTTGCGTGGAGGGAATTTATATGATATTAATAAAAGTATGTTATTTTTTTTACATCTCGAGAGAGGCAATATTCTGTAATTTGATGAAAATTTTGTGGTCAAGTCCATCAAGCCTTTCACTTCTTTCCTGTGACCTTTTCCAGTCCTTCCTGTTGTCCCTTCAGTTTGCATTTGTCCTCAGAGAGCTATGTCAAGGCGTGGTTTGGCCTTGGAATCTGCCTGTAACTTTCTAAAGGAAAATAAATGAAGACTGCACCATTTCTGTTTACCTTTTAGACTGATCTTCATTTACTACATATCTTTGATAGCTGCCAGAATGCATTTCCAGCTTCCTCGGAGGTTGAGTTTATCTCCCTTCAGATCTCATTATGTTCTGTAACTTTACTGCCTTAGGAAGCAAATACATATATATATATATTACTTCATCATGTTATTCTTTTCCCCTTTACAAACATCATTGCTTCTATTTTCTCCCTTTTCTGAAAATGTGGATAATGGCAGTTTTCCAGAACGCTTGCCTTGTATTCTTTAAGTCACTGCACCACAAACAAGTTCCCTTTTTGGATGTATTGACGTCTCTTTGGCCCCTCTTAGTCTTGCCATCACACATTCCTGCATCATGAAATGCTTTCTTTAGGCTCATCTCTTTCCTTCCCTGCCACTCCAGACTTTACTGTTTTTTTTTTTTTTCTTTTTTCTCATCTGTCCCTTTCCATTTTCTCCTCTGCCTTTACTGTTGGATCTTCCTTCTCTATTTCTCCTGCCAAGGCAGGCACAGTCACCACACGTTTGTGCTGCAGGATGTCTGTTGCCTTAGTACTTTCAGAAAACTTACGTGAAAAGGAAAAGGACACAAACCCACAAATTGCTTAGATGTGAGGGAAGACAATGTGCAAGGGGTCCTTGTGTCAGAAGAAAATCCTTGTGTTCCTCGCTCAGGAGAAATCTGGGGACTTCACCAGGAGGAAAACATTTTCCCCATACCTTTGTATTTTGTCCGCATTCCTCTCAAACTAGATGGACATAAATGCAAGTCAAAGCAGGAGCCATTTAAACTGTCTCAGACCATCCAGGTCTCAAAATCATCACATATGCACCTTTATTACAGCAATCATGCTTTCAGATTTTTATATGCCCTGATATGCATATTTTCTCTCTCTATATCCAGGCTGTATTCCCATTTAAAGTGGAAGAACTGATATATCCCATCCTTTAAGATTGTTTTTTTTTTCTCCCATCTGTGCATCATCACAGCTGGAACTCTAAAGGATACACTTCAAATGAGCGCTGAATTCTTATTTTGTTTGCAGCAACAAACCCTACAGTCACTAAACCACTTCCATCAGAGGCTCTAGCTCGGCTCTTGCCTCCCACTGAGTGCCGTGGATTCCCCTTTCATTTTCATTGTTCATCTTTAAACAGCGTATCTTGTCTGCAGACACAATGAGGAGACAAGCTCTTCAGAAGTGTGTGTAATAATAACCATCCATTCTTCAGGCTATTCAGCAGGAGTCGGTGAGTACTTTGGAATCTGTCTTTCTGTAGGAAAGCAGTGGTGTTTCGAATGAACTTCAGAGACGTAAGGTAAGGCAGTGCCTGTTTTCCAAACAGTGAGGGAAGTACTTCATATTAACTTGGCTGTGTGAATTTTATCAGTAAACATGAAATGCTCAATTATTCTTCTGGATCGAGGTGACTTGGATCTAATACACTGAATCAGAAGGAATGACGAGTGTTTGTTTTTATCTGGGGTGTACAGTGGTGAGTATCAAACCAGGACAGTGCTGCAGGGTCAAACTCTGCCCATCTCTAGTTTGCTCAAGAACATGGCATTTGAGCAGGGCAGAGAGAGAGGGGATTTTGGTCTTCCTGACGTGAGCTCCCCTCTAGGTGGGGGTAGGGATTTCATACACTGTAGAAGGTACTTTTTGAGTACAATGATCAGTAACTGAAAGCAACTTCTATTGTAGGGAGAGGAAGAAAGCTTTAGTTTACTTCTTGTTTTACTACATTTGTCTGTGAACAGTTTGTGAAGCAGGATGAGTTTCCTTAGGTGGGAGACTACAGTAGGCACAAATGTTCTGCTCTAAACTATTTATTTGGTACTTTTTTGTTGATGAATTAACTGCAATTGCGACGTTCACAGTGGGCTATGATTTGACTTACCAAACCCAAAGACTTTGGTTCTCTGCATGTGTGAGACAAGCTTCCAGCTTCATGTATTCCAGTGGCTTCAAGACAGCTGCTTTGAAGTCTCTGTTAGTCAAAATGCATATTTAAAGGCATTGTGCATCTGCACACTAATGTTGTTAGTTTATTTAAGGCTCTGGATTCAGTTTGTTGCCATAAAATGAGGGTTGTTTGCACGGTCTGGAAAATAACAACTCCAGACCAATGCAGTCATTGTCATGTAGCTGCATTACATGAAATTTATACTGTGCTTTCCAGTTTTCTGAAGATTTGTGTTGTTTCTGCAGGGAACAGCGTATAGAATCCAATAGATATAAAAGAACTGGGGGAAATCAGAGTCACTGGGAGAGCATTTGTTCCTCCTTCCTCTGGTTTGATTCCCCTTCGTTTTCTGTCTGGGAGGGAAAAAATGTGTACCACATTGCCATTGTTATAAAAAAATTCCTGCTGCTAAATGTGCAAGTTTGATGTGACACAGTCAGTATCAGGAGGATTATGATTTATATCATACTGTCCCTGAGCGTGATTCTTTTGTGTGTTTGTCTTGCTGGGTTTTGTTTTATAAATTGTTAATGTTTTCTCTTTCTAGTCTTTCTATTAAAAAAAATTCTTCTGCATTTTAATGAAGAAGAGATGGGAAGGATATAGTGAAAGTTTGTTTTCAAATACTTTTAATAGGCAGTGATCTCCATGCTTTTCTTTTTTTTACAATTTAACTGAAATTTCAGATTTCTGAAATAATAATAAAAAAAAAATCTTCATGGCACTAAGTAGTAAGAAGGATAATCAAATGGGCACCTCCCCTAACCCAGGCCATTCTATTGAGTACCTACTTTGGGTTTCCACCATTATGGATACCAGAACAGATTGACAGCTTGTGACATTGTGACATTATGACTTTGGGAAACACGGGCTTTAAATGTGCTTTCAGTGTTTTCTTTTTTTGTAGGGTATTCAGAAGATCCAAAGTCCTGAACTTATCTATTAAATTTAGTTTTCTTTTGTTGTTAGAAATATAGAAATGCATTAAGAATTTCATATAAAATCAGGCTATGTGGCTGTGGAAAACCAGCTTGTGCTCTTCATGTGAACTCTTAGTCAGATCCTGGCAGATTTTATACTTGGCAAAAACTGGAGTTTCAGGGTAGGAGGAGAAAATGGGCAAATTTTAGGGTGAAATGCAAGAAGTTTTTAACAGAAAGAAATGGAATTAAAAATGTATTGCTACATTTCTTGCAGTGTCTTCACATAAAATATTTTGACTTTTTGCTTTTGGAAAATATGTCATTCGGGGGTGAATCCTAAAAGTTGTTTATGTAAAAATGTGGTTGGAAAGTTTCTGTACCTTTGCCAACTTTCTTTTATCTCCAGCTACAACTGTCCAAATTATCCCAATTTTTCGTTCTAAGAAGTCCCTAAACTAAAAGGAAATATTATTGAAAGAATAAAAATGTCAAATATGCCTTGCATTAAACATTCAGTCTTTAAGAAAAAGTGCTTCAAAGAAACATTCTTTTTTCCCTGGTGTTTTGGTCCTGTTGTGAATTTTTCTGCTGGTTTGGTTTTTTTTTTTTTTTTTTTTTTTTTTGGTAAGTCTAGCTCCAGCTGTAATTCTAAGAGCTGTAACTGGTAAATAATCACAGGTAAATGAAACATCTCTGCATATTTCTGTACGTGCAGGCAGCTTGGCATTCTGATATTCCCTTCAGGGAGGGAACGCGTTGTGAGAAATCGAGTCTGCAAATTATCTGTCATAAAAATGCATTATTTCTGGCAAAGCTACAAATGGGGTGTCTGTGTTGATGCATGCCCACAGTATCATTAACCATGTTCCTTAATAACTATTAATTAGTTTCACTGGAGCTCTGGTAGTTCAGATTAATTGCAGTGGGAGGGCCAAGGAGAACTAGGACTCTCCTTTATTTCACTGCATTTATGGACTGAAGCTGCCTTTGGCCATTCTGCAACTGAGCGATGTTAGCTTCCCTTGGATCTTTTCACCTGTCATGACTGAAATAGCACCTATTAGCAGTATCCAAAATTATGACTGGGAAGAAGAGTTCTCTCCTCTGCCTTTGTATGCCAGTGTGCAGTTTTCAGGACCTCACACTGACACTGTGCAGGTTGTGTTATGGGATTTCCTTTAATCCATGCTTTTACATCCAGTACCCTTTGTTTCAAACTTTGCAAACGAGATGAGGACAGAAAAGTAATTTTGGCCAATGCCCCAATGAACATAAACCAGGGATTTTAACAGGCCAAGTGATAAGATTATTGCCTTGGTTCTTTGACGAGTTTATTTTCCCATGAATCATAAGGGAGCTCCCATTACGCATCAATCTGCTCAAAGATGACTGTTTTGGTATATTCTAGAATGGAGGGTTCTATATCAGTTTTAAGAACTAGAAATGTGTGATTTTTTTTTACAGTTCTTCAGTAACTGTATCATAGGATCACTTTTGTTGACCCAACACCAGATGGATTAGCCATAATTACTGTTTATCTGCAGCTTGGGTTGGGAAATTTCAATATTTTCTCCAACTTTGTCTATTTCCAGTTATTACCAACCAGTATCTTATACAGGAATTAACCATGTTGAAAGTTGAGCCATAATTGAAAGCTACTACTGAAGAGCAGTACTCTTCCTCTGATTTCAGAGTGTTTAATTATTTTCATACATTTCTGAGTGGTTATTTATAATATCTTTTTTCTCCAAATTCCTTCTAGTAGAAGTAGTAGAGAAGGGTTACCTGTTGTTGTGCAGTTACTGGTGCCTCCAATATAAATGGTGTTAGTGGCTTGAAGAGGATATAATAGGATCTCAGCAGAAGACAAAGACTTGCTTGTGACTCTTTAATTTTCCAAATATATTTTTATTTTTATATTGTAGCTGAACTTTAGATAAAATACAGTTTAGGTGGTTTTACTTCTTCTCCCTATGAACCACTTGCATCCTTCATCTGAACAAGCATTTCCATGACTGTTGGCTCTTCATCCATTGTTGAAACACTGATGTGTTTTAAACAGATATTTCGTAATTACTGCTTGTTTTATTAAATCTAGTTCTGTTTCTATCTGATAAAGTAGAATTAATTTGTCAAGAACACAACAGTCATAGCTTGTTTTATTAATCTTGCAATGTTAAAGTGCTTGAGCTGTTTTTAATTATAACTTCCACATCAGCATCACTGCATCGTAAAGTTCGATGGTCTGTTTGATTATCTGTTGCTAATAGACTTTTGGTGGGTTTTTTGTTGATTTTTGGAAGGAATGGAGCAGAACTGTTTGATAAGATCATCTTGTAATTTATGCAGTAATACTGGAACTCAATTACTAATATAAGCTTAAAACTGTCAGGTACATTAGTTTGAATTAAGAAAGAAGCTAGCATTTAATCTTACTGCTGTAGATAAGAAGGAAATACTGTCTCATTCAGGTTGCTTTCTAATTAGGAAGCAGGTTGTTTGGATTTTGAGAGAATTGTGGGCTTCCAGCTGTTGAGAAGTGCTACAAAGCTTTTAACCCAGTGATTTTTAATCCAGATTTTTATACCACTCATAATCCCTATGCTTGAAGAATTTTTGAGCTGTTATTAAGGAGAATAAATAAATGAAACTTGGAGAAATCCAGAGGGAATAGGAACTCCAGAACTGAAACAATCTGTTTTTAATGGCATTTGCTCGTTGCCTTTAGAAATCTTTGCTGTTTTCTGTGGTGTTTTGTTCTCTGCAGATTTTGTGAATTGACTGATCTTTATAGAGGAAACCTGCTGGGAAGCAGAAAACTGCCTTTTTTAATGTATTGGCTGAGATCTTTAGGGGTGGTTGAGAATGGGAGCAGAGGAGGGGAGGGGATGTGGAGTGCATTAATAACAATCACCCGCACTTATATTTTTTCAGAATATGTCCTCCCTGTACAGGAAGAATTAAAAGATGACAGAGCGATGTGTTACCTCCTAAAGGCAATGTGTTATCCATTGTGTTTTGCGATACTAATACTGATGATGGTGGGAGTGAATGTGAAGCCTTCCTTATAGGTAGCTAGAAAATTATCAACCGTGGTCATCATTAGAAAGTGAACTGTCCTTGGCAGCAACACAGGAGTATTTGTAATGCTTCTATATTTAATTTGAAGGATTCTACTGGTTGTATAGGGACAAAAGTAACAGAAGAATAGTTACCTCTTCGCGTTTTGTTTCTTCTAGTTATAGCAAAAAGAGTGCATCTTCTGTTTCAATGCAAAGCACTGATAATATTTACTTTTGCTTGTCATCAAATAAGACGGGTAGTACTGTATTCTTACAAATTGGATAAAAAGTTTTATTCTCCTTGAATGAGTTACTTCTGTAAGCAACAGAACTCACTTTGTAATGTGAGACTCAGAGCACAATCTTCATTTATATGTGACATCTTTCTGGACTTTAATGATACAGAATAGAACTGGCATCTGACGTTTTGATTTTAATATAATAATTTTTTTCTTGTTCTTTCTCACTTTGTTTTTATGGTTTTTTTCCCCTGATATCTGAAAGAATGGTGTAGTAATTCTTTTAGTAGCAGTTTAAACATGTAATAACTTCAGTCTTGCATCTGGATTTTGTAAATTAGCAGGGAGTCAATGGCCTTTGTTAGGACAGCACCCTCTCTGTCTGTGTGGACCCTAATCCCACTTAAAATTGGTCTTATTTCTGAATAGTCACTGTGTGATTTAAAAAGTCAGAGTTGAGAACAATTTTTTTTGTGACAAAGATATAAAGCTATATGTTTAATCCATGTGTTCACACTGCTTAATGCTTATGTGATGTTAAATAAACCAAAAAAACCCCTTGGATCTCAATTTTCCATTTTTTTCAAGGAAGAGATATTGCAGTGTCTTAGTAGCAGATTGTCTTCACACTGAAGATTCAGAGCCACTTTACTGCACCTTTTAGCTCAGATAGGATAAGGCCTATTTTGTTCTCATTAGATTTATAATCCCAGAATTACTTTCAGCAGATTGCTTAATGGAACAAAATTATGCTGATATTAGGTAATAGAGTTGATTTTCACAAAATTGAAGATGTGAATATGGCCAAACTTGAATATATATCACTAGGAGCCTTTTAAATTATCAATTAACTCTTGGCTTCAGTAACATAAAACGGATATTAAAATGCAGTTTAGTGATTAATCCTTGAGCTTTTCTCTGTTCTTATACAAGGTTTTTCAGTAAAGTTGCAGTCCTAATTCTTTGTACAAAAACATCGTACATCTGTTGCTCAGAGTAGGCAGGATATTGAAATACCAAATAGATAAATTTCTTTAGCCTTCAGATAGACATTTAAATGTTTTTGGTTGCAAGGTGTGGGTATTATGATGTAAATATTTATCATCTTGTTTTATGAGGTACTCATTTTGATATTGCAATTCCTATAAATACTGACAGACACTTGGAAACTGAAGAGATGAGCCCCGTCTTGGGTGTGTTTTCCAACTACGATGATGTTTTAGAGGACAGTTTTCTACATGACGATTTGTGGTTCTCAGTGTGTGTCTGTGTCACTGTGTTTTATTGTGGCAGGTCAGCACTAAGAAGGAGAAAGAGGCAAAGGTGAAAATTCTTTTCTGCCATGGAAATACAATTGTGAGGTGGCCTTGTCGCATTCTACGTGTCATTCTGTGCAACTGTGATGAAAGGAGATACTTTAGAGTATGCTAATGTGGAGGAAACCTAATTTTTGCTCCAATAGCACATACTGTCTCTAGGATGTCATTTAATCCCAACTGTTCCCAGTCTGTATTTCAGTTATAGCCACGATCGGTGGAAAAAAAGCTACTAGGCATATGGTGGTCTTGCTGGGCAGCAAAAATATACCAATTGAAAGAACAGCTTGCAGATGTATTGCTGTAAGAAAACAAGATTGCTTCATGGCAGAAAAAACCAGAATAAGTATATGTCTATTTGGGTTGTGCTTCAGTGTGGTGCATGAAACCGTGTTACTTTGTCACTTGGAGGCTGAGTCTCAGTGAGAGAACAGATGAAATTCAATATGTGCTGGCTTTTAACCAAATTTTAAAATAAGGTAGGAGGTTGTAATTTTAATGTTTTATTTTAATGTTGCAGGAAAACTTAGCCTTTGCAGTCTTGCTGATCCACTGGTACATGTTGTGTAGCTGACACCAACTTGATCCCAAGGCATACCAAGGAAGTCTACAGAGGTCTTAGTGAACACCTACTCTGTCCTCAAAGTCATGTGTAACCTAACACTTAAACTGACTGTAACGTAATAGTTGGGTTTTTATGCTGAGGGACTTGATATAGATTTTCTTGTCCTAGGAGGTGGGGTTTTTGTGTGATCTGTGATATTACTGGGAAGTGTAATGTCGATTTGGTGATGAGATTCATTAATAACTTGCCGTCTACTATTATGTTTAGTGTTGCTTATATGTTAAAAGACTTCTGAAATAACACAGGTTGTTGTTGGGAATATGTGCTGGTCCATAAGTGTCAGTTTGCAAACAAATTCCTCAACACTGGGACCATTTGTGCAGCGTTCAGAGTTTACATGATCTTGTTGAGGGTAAGTGGGATTAAAAAAAGAGTTTCTCCAAAATTATATGGGTGTAGTGATTTTTAAAAAAGGAAACAACGTCCTGGGATCTTTCTCATTTTGCAGCCTTTGTGTGAAATATTTGACATCTTCCTTGAAATATTTGTGCTGGTGAAAAGCCTGTGTCACAACCAAAGGATGCAGCCAGATAAGGAGTGAGAGTGAGAGTTGCTGGCACTGTTCAGATTCTTGGAGGTCTGTGGTATTACTCTTCTGAGTCTTGTCATAGGCCAAACCGTTTTGTCTGGCACTGCTTAGATATGTCCAAATCACTTTGCAGAATGCAATATCTGAGGAATATTTAACCCTTGTTCTTTTAAAACATTCACAGGAGTAAACCTGCTGGAAGATCTCACATGAATGTAACGTAAAGCTTTATGATGTAGTTCTACTGTGATTACTTTTATAAAAGAGGAATTATAAGACTCTAAGTTCTACTGAATTCCCTTGTTAACAGCCCCCATATAGTAGAAAGCTTATTATACCTGAGGGAAAGTTAATATAAATGATAGTGTAGCATGTCATTAACAGGAGGGTGACAGTTTTACTTGCACTGTTAGTTTCAGGTTAAAATCACGGAGAGCAAAATATTTCATGTGCACTTGATTATAATTAACCCCTTATGCCTTTCCCCACTAGTCATGTCATTTAACAAAGCTCCGTTTGCAGTGGCTCAGTAACACAGCATGTGCTCCTACATGTGCAAAGACCACTTCAGTGACTTCCTTCTACTAATGGCTGGTTATACCACAGGGTATTGCAGGATTAATTAGTCACTCTCTGAATTTCTTGCTGCTGTTGCAAATTTTAAACACTGAGACAATAGGCAATTCTGCATCCCAGAGTCGGTTACTACCTTCTACTTTTAATTCTGTCTTTATGTTAATACTTAGTGCCGTTGCTTTGTTTGTTCAGTATAACATGGGCACATACAGGGCAGTAAATGCAGAAGAGAAGAGAGTGCTGACAAAGTTGGATGAAAATGAGCATTAATCATGTAGTTGGCAGAGTTTGTGCCCTGTGCCCTGTTATATCCACAGTCCCTATGTATCATCACAGTGTGTCTTTCAGCTGTCTCAAGCTGAGAAGGAGGGAATGCCCCTTCACCCTTCACTCAACCTGAGCGTGGTCCTGGTGATGGGCTGCAGAAAGGTAACCCTGCAAGGTGGTGCTGTCAGCACCGGTGCTTAAAAGAGGCACATGGTTGGATGCTTTGCTGAGCTTCCAGAAGGCTGGCTTTTCTGACATTGTAGAACAGAGATCCAGGCAGAATCTAACATGTCATTCACTTGTTACTGTTAGCCAGAAGGATCTGAAGTCTAGAACTGTAACTATTCTTACTGGATTTAGAATGAAGGGAGAATAAAGGTGTGTGACTCAGCACTTTGCAGCTTGTGTGGCTGCAAGTGAAATCGCTTGAATAACCTTTTAAGCGCAGATCAATTACTTAGCTCAAATGATGACTACCTGTATGATGACTGTTACAGTATTACCAAGTGTGTTCTAACTCCGGGTGCGTTGTGAAATATACCACATACTTTGTAAGTCAAAGTCAGTCAGTGTTAAGAGACCTAAGATTATTGAGTTAGAAGTGGGGAATAAATTAAAAAAGCTAACTGGATAAAGGAGAAACAAGTTTCATTGTGCTTTCTAACTTACTTCATAGAAACACAAACTACATAATTTTATTGCCATGTGCAGTGGTAAAATACTGCTGTGAATGCTCCTTTTGCATGTTTTTCTTACATATTGTGTACCAATCCTGTAGATTAGATGTGCAAATAATTTTTTATTTACAATTTGTGTGTGCTATAAACTGGTAAATCCATATTTGCTGAATTGGATCTGTAGTAGAGATTGATTAATGAAACAGTAAACTCAAGAGCGACACAAAAATCGCAAGGATGTTTTGAGCAAGTAGTGTCTATATTTTTTTCCAGTGTTGGAAACTTGAATAAGTCAAATTAATTTACACTGGAAAGTCAAAATATTATTTCATGGTTGGATTAGAAAAAGTAAGAAAGGAACAGGACATAGTAAGAATAGTTCAAATTATTTCTACTTAGGATTTTTTTTTATTATTATTGAGAAACCGTATCCACTGTGAAATCTAGTTGTATCTACATGTGTTTGTTTCCTATTGATTTTAATAATAGTATGGAAAGAACTTTGTAATTTTGAAATTATGAAAAATCACCAAAATAAACGTTCACAAATTGGAGATATCACTGAGGTGAGTGAGCTGGTAAAGCAGAGCTGTACAATGGAACCGTATTCACTTGTCAGCTGTTTGGATTCTCCTGGTCAGCAGGGTCTAGACAAAAATCTAAAACTATGTTGTCACTAGTTTGTCTAGACCAAATAAATACAGACCCTCCCTTCTGCAGCAGCAGTAGTATGATAAACATGCGTGTGACAAGCCAAGACTTATAATCTTTTTTTCAGTCTAAAAGATTAAATCTTGTGTGGGGAACGATGTGCTTTATTTAAAGAGCAATTACTACAGCTTCTGCCATCTATTTAGTCAAAAGGAGTCATTGAGTCCCCTTCTCTTGGTGGGAATCTAGCTCTTCAGAGGGATACTTTCAAAATTTTCATAATGCAAATTCTGGAATTCTTCATCGTTACACTTAGAACAGAACTGTCCCTCAGTTGTCTGAGAAAGGTTGCAGAGAGTTGGAACAGAAGTTTCTTTTCATTTTTTCATTCATCCACAGTCATTTTACAAAAGCCTACCCTGCCCACCAGAGGATATAATAATGAATAAGATGGCTTCAGCAGCTGTTCTTGCTGCAGTGAGAGACATGACCATGTCTCAGGTTTTTGGTCATCCCCACCCTGAAGAGTGATTACATCCCATAAACACTGAAGGCTTGTAAACATTTTGCTCCCATGATTTGTTCAGGCCTTGTGAAAAGCCCAATGTCTTCTTGCCTGTTCCGTATTTACTCATGAGATCAGATTTGCTTTTTTAAAAAAAAAATAAATTGCTAATGCTGTATGACCTCTGAATTGGAATAAACATTTAAAAATGCATAAAAAACCAGAGCAAAACCAGCTGGTGAGATAGCTGTTCTTTTTGTGTGCTGCATGGTGGATGATGTTGTAAGGAGATGGTGATGTGAGATGGGACTTCCCTGTTTTTCCAGTGATGTGTTTTTGTGCATTGCTTTGCTGTATTTTCATTGTGTTTGTGCTCCTATTTTGTTTTAAGTGATACGGTGGTCACTTTTCTCAAGTTCTGTGAAAAAAAAGTAGGTAGATGGTCTTAGAATAAATTTTAAAGATAGAGACTATGAAATTAAAATTAGAGTTAATATCTTGCAAGTCCGTACTGGAAAGGAGTGATGAAAATATAATTCTTTCTGGGTGATCACTTTAAATACAGAGGAGTTTGTAACAAAATCAGATTTCTGTTAAATTAGAACTAGCATTTCTGCACAGTTTCAATGCCACAAGGTATTGTTTTCTTCTCCAATATTTAACACAAAATGTTTACATTGATTTTTTTGTTCGGTTTCAATAAAGGAAGTGATAGCTTATATGTATTGAATAAACAGACTCTCCCATTCTGTACCCACTTGCATTTGTGCACCTTTTTAATTGCTCAGTAGACTGTTCTTCTAACATATTGTCTGTTTTTTTTTCTAAAAAGCAGCAGTACTTGATTTTCTTTTTGTATTTCTATTTCTACTGCTAGCATCACCATCTTGAAAACCTTCACTCTAAGTACCTGTAATCACCTGCCATGAAACAGATGAAATGTTTAAAAGTGGAAAATCAAATTTGGCTGATAAAGTGTTTATATGAGTCACAAGCCTAGTGGTGATTCTGGTGCTCTCTGGATTTCTCAGAGGGAAGTGAGAAATGTTTCTACTGCTGCTCCTTCCCAATCCTGCAGTGTCTATCTCTGCTTCCATTGCCATGTGAGAGGAATGTTTCAGCTAAGGCCATGGCGAACCAAACCTGTCTTAGGAGGTGGGTGTTCTCTTTTGGGTGAATTTCTTTCTTTTGGTTGTTTCAGGGTAAGTTATAGGAGATTAGTTTGCCGTGGTCTGGTCACCACCCAAGGTATACAGTATTTTGGAGGAATCCAAGCAGTGTGGTGTGTTCACAAAACATGTCAAAGAGTTTTTGTATTCTTCTGGTTAACAAGTGTGACAGGTGCGGTGTGTTCTAATTGGTCTCATTTGAGTTTGTCTCTCTTGTCAAGCCTCTAAATGCATTTACACATCTAGTGATAATAAGCCATGAAATTATCAATGTTTGTTTTTCACATGTGCCCATGTACGGGGATGTGCATATGGAGTCTGTGCATCGCATTAGCTTTGATTCCAGTAAAACCTCGGGACAGCCAAGTACTGTCTTTTCATTTGTGAATTGGATGAATTATGCAATGTAACAGCATTGCATATGTGCAAAACACATTTATTTTTGCCAACATGGTATTTACTGTGAAAGTTTGAAACATTTATGCCTTTCTACTTTTTTTTTTAAACATTTTTCAAATAATCTAAAAATAAATCATTGCAGGGCTTGCTTTAGCTCTTACAGGTATTGAAACATTATGAGATACATTTAAGTGACTGTTACAGCTTTAATTTCTGTTAAGGTAATAGTTTTTCACCAGCACTGTCCGTTTTCTTCTGAATAGAGGGACATCTGGATTACAGAAGAATTATCAAGCACTGTTATAAAAAGTGGGAAGGGCTGCCTGTGACATTAGATGCTATAATGAAAAGCAGACAGTATTTTACTGACACCTGATTGTTCAGTTACAATAATAGCTTTCATGTCTGCAGCAGTACAGTGCCAAGTCTTGTAGAAGTTATGCATTGAAAGTGTTTTTTTGACAGACTAAATAAACTCCCAGAATCCATACTCTGTAAGTCTGGATTCCATTAAAGAAAATGTGCAATTTATTCAAGACTAACTACTTTCTTTATGTTTTGGAGAGTCTGAAAAGGACACCAAAAATCTGGTAAGATTGCCAGTGTTCAGTGACACAGGGGGTAGAGGGAGTCCCTCTAAATGAACTCAAAGTTCTTTGGAACAGCACGTTGTTAATGATCAAAACTATATAAGATTAAGCCTGTAAAAGATTGACTTTATGTAATAAAAAGGTGTCAAGCTCCGTAGCTGGAGCTAAGAGAATTAAATTAATTAAAGGCAGTGAAATCAGGTCTCCAGTGAGTACAAGCATCCGCTGATCAATACAGGGCCTTAGAAAGTACTGGGGAGGGATCCGTTTGGAATGCTAATGGCTCACAGCCCATTGCAAACAACAACAGCCAGCTGGGGAGCCGGGTCGTGTGTCCTCCCGTGGCCGGTGCATCCCAGGGCCGCAGAGCCACGGGCTGGCTGAGCTGCCTTTGACTGCTGCCGGCTGCGTGCAGGGAATAGGCACAGTGGTGGCCATGAGAAGTGGGTTGTTGGCTCTGAGTTCGTGTTTTCAGCATGGCCCTTTTCCAAGTGGGAAAATGCCTTTGTGTAAATGAGACTGGGAGGATATGATCTGTGTGGTTTCAGTCAGATCTAAGGGGCAACTGCCTTGAGTGGGCAGCTATCGCTGTCAGCCCAAGGGACTAGGGCTTATACCTGGACTCCTATACTTTCACATTTACTTTATAGAAACTTTCAGGAACAATTTAGTAAAAAAAATAAATTTACTGCTTAGTCTAAGACTATCTGAAGCCTGATAGCCTGTGTGTCATAGTGTGTGTGACAGTTGAATTATGCAGCTGAAGATTTACTCCTATTTTCATAGAGTGAAGGAGAATCTGATTATCAAACTGCTTATGCAAAATGCTGCTACTACTGAGCAGCCCCTCACAGGGAGAATTGTGAAAGGATTTCCCAATTTATGAAGGGAATCAGTACCCTTGAAAGGGACATGGAGTAAACTAAGGGAATGATCTAGTAGAGCGTTCATGCCTTAAAAAGATCTGCCATAGCCACGAGACTCGCACCAAGTCTATCAGCCATATTACAGAGGTAATTTTAGACAGCAACGTTAATGATGAAAGTTAGAGACAACAGGAGTCATAAAGGTTTTTATTGTCTATGCAATAAATTACCTTAGAGGCTTCTGTACCATCAGAAAGCTTTATACGTCAATTAGTTGCTTAATTATAATGATGGTAAGTAAATTAACAAATAGGACGATAATGGAAGTGACAGTACACCTGAAAGGTCTAGCAGAGATAAGCAACAGAAGGAGTTTGTGTTTGGCTTTTTTTATTTTTTTATTTTTGCCCAAGGTAGGTGGGAGGGGGAACAAGACTTTTTTTTTTGCCTGGGTGATGACTGCTCTGATTCTTAAAGGGTCTGAGATTCACAGTGGAGCATGTCAGTTCAGTTGTTCTGAACAAATATGAATTAAAGAATTATCTTTACTGTATTTTTATTACTGTAGTTAGGGATGAGTACAAGAGTCTCTTACTTTTAGATCAGTCAGCTGTACAGAATGCTGCTTGTTTTAAATTGCTCAAGTTCAGGAACTCTTCAGAAGTGTGTAGGTACTTGTTCTCTAAATATTTCAACATTTTTCATTTTGTACTTACATATGAAGCTATTTTTAAAGACCTTGCCAATATCTTTTCAGGGAGCAATAGGAAAAATAATAGTGAAGAACTACCAGAAGTATCATTCAAAGGCAGGTCTAGAAGGCAGAAACCTGTGACATTCCGTCTTGGTACTAAACCAAATCCTTCTATGGCATTTACCTCTCCTAGGATTCTCCTAATCTTATTACTACAAAAGTTACTGTTGTTACTGTCAGCCAACATTTAGCCTTTACCAGTTAATCTTTATGCCTCATTGGACCCATTGAATAGACAGGAATGCTACTTTTCTTCATTCCAACACAAACATGTTGAGATCACTATGGCTTGGATTCCCAAAAAACCCCGAGGTCTTTAGTCCATTCTGTTTATTAAATTAACTATATACATGCATACACTGTATGCACGTTTCGGTAAGAATTATTTGTGAGGAAAATGGAAGAAGCTAAATCAAACTTACTTTAAATTCAGTGCCAACCAAATGCTAGTTCTAGTGTATCCTCACAGTTATCAACAAAGAGTTATCCCAGATTTCTGCTTTTAAAACTCTCTGTGAGGTTAAATGACCAATTGATTCAGGAGACTGGTTGCTTTTATCAGACTATTCCTTAGGAATGGACTGTTGAGATAAATGTTGTTAATTAAATACAAATCCTTTTCCCCATTGTACAGAAACAGCCTTGCGACTGGTCCCTCTTCTAATCTTGTTATTACAGTCCCCTGATAGGTCTCATTAGATTGTCTTGTTAGCTGATACAAAGTCTATTTTGCAGCAGAACAGACAGAAAAGTTAATGAGTTGTAATGTGCCTCAACGATGTTCATGTTTTCTTCCTCTTACTTTATTCACTTTTATTCACTCCCATCATTTAGTTCCTTTTGCTCTGTTGCGCAAACAAAAGACACGTGTGAAAACAGTAATTTATGTGCTTTGATTAGTTTTTATTTAATCTGTCATGGTTTATTGAATTTAATTATTTTAAAATCATTAACTTAAACTGAACAACACGAGGGGGAGAGTAAAGCCCGAGTGTCTTGTAGAGTGTGAATGGGACATGCCATGAGCTAGTTCCTGGTTTGACACATAAAATTAAGTTCTTTGGACACTGAGTTTTAATCGAGGATACCCTTTATGTTGTCAGGAGAAGTTATGGAAATATTGTCACCCACAATTGCATGTGGGGGATCTTCTCGGCTTCTTTCTCTGTGACTTTTTCAGAAGGTCAGCTACAGAACTGGCTTCCAGTTACTTGAGAGGTTCAGAAGTCCAAGGCCTCTTGAAAAATGACTGGTTGCAGGAAGGAACACTTCTATAAAGTATTGTATCAGTATTTGGAGTTGTGCATGACTGTGCTAATTGAGTTCATGAGATGGCCTGTGGAAGGTGAATTTAAGTAAAAGTAGAATGTTTTCTGTGATAGTCTTCTTAACAGGAGAGTTATGAATTGCTAACCATCAATAACTCAATTAATGCTCTGGTATGTATCAAACTCTTTTGCTGAACTGTTGCTTATATAGTGCTATTCGTGTGTGATCTTTCTTTAAAGAGGAGCAGCTGGTCACTAAAACTTTAAATAGCACTTATGATTAGGTGCAAAATCAGAGAAGAAACTAGTAAAACTACTGAAAAAGCCGTGCTGTTGACTGAATAGAGTGATCTGGAGTTGCTTGCAGTGATACACCATGTGAATTATCTTTGTATGAGCAAGGTTTTCTTATATTTTATATCATGATTTAAATAATTAATTTTATTTCAGAATGAGACCTATAGCAACAGGAAAAAATGTGTTTTGTTTTCTATTCCAAATATTTTACATTTCTTTAGCCGGTTTTCTTGAAGAAAGTTTGGAGGGAAATAGTATACAGAATAGTCTGGTTAGAGTTTAATAATATATTAAAGCTACAGATTTGATTATTTATTTATTTATTTGTTTGTTTTAGGTCCTTGATTTATGAAATTGAGGCCTTCTTGCAAATGCTTACCTTCACTTTTTGTGAAGGACATCTGGTGTATTGTCTGCTTACTTGAGACCAATAGTTTTTTTGACTTTGCAGAAAGAATCCAAAATCCTTCAGATAAATAAGGACCTCCCACTTTTTCTCAAAAATCACAGTAGCAGAGGTGCCTGCCACTGCTGAGCTCTTTTCTCGCTGATATTCACTCTCTGCTTTTCCTTCTTCCAATGGATCCCTTTGCTTTTGAGCCGTAACTTGGTTAAAATTTCTAAGGAGTCACAACCTGGGGATTTTCTTGTTCCTTAGAAATCTTTTGATGAAGTGAATGTACCCTAAGACAGTGATGTCAGCTAAATCGATATTCTCCACTGAAAACACTAATGTGGGAGTGCAGCATCAGGTGCACATTCCTTCAGTCCTGGCTTCCAAATCACCTTCCTTTTTCAAATGTAGTTTTTTTCTCCTGCCTTTCTTGCTCAGTATTACACTCGTGAAAAATCCTGAGCTCGAGCTGGCTCTGGGAGGAGGAATACAGGTGGAAAAAAGGCACTCTCTAGGCAGCACTGCATATTTACATATATTATTAACTCTTGCATGGACATGGCTTTATTCCAGTTGGAGATGGTGCTCTAAGCTGTCTACTACAGCATCTGTAAATACCTTTGTGACACTGACTCACTGTTCAAAGTGGGAAGGATGAGAGTATCCTTGGAGAACAGTGTTGGGAGTCTTTGCCAAATAGCTGTAAGATTTAAGGACCGATGGATGATTGCTTGGCAGATGAAAAGTGGGTGGGCTGATTCCAGTGTGGGCACTGCCATGAAAGAAGAAATAAAGCTGAGAATAAGCACAGGAAACAAGTGTGCAGGTAGGAGGGACAAGGGAACTGTTTACTCAGTACTTCAATAGCTCTTTCAGCTCTAGCAGAACAGAATCACAGCAATCTGGGTGATTTTTTGCTTAAAAGGTCAAGCACCACAAGTTTACTGCCCAAGCCTTTTTTAAAATTTAAAATGTGTAGGGTTTTGGTGAAACTTGAGGCATGTTAAAAGCTGTACCTGGCTACAGCTGGCTACAAAATTAAGAATATTATACAAGTTTTTTATGACTAAGTGGTCAACTGTTCTTCTTTCAGTTAAATCTGAGTTCAGACCAGGCTTCTAGTATGTGTAGTTAGAGTTTGATCTTATAACACGTTTGTTTTTTTCTGGATAAAGTCTTTATTGTTTGCTTGTTTGTTTAAACTTTATGTACGGGTACGAGGAGTGGTAACTTCTTCACTGAAGCAAACACATTGTCTCTTTCTAGTATCTCCAGTTTTCAGAGATCCAAATTCAGCAATACACTGTGCAAAAGAGCACGTGATGAAATATGCTGGAAATATAAAACTGGTAAAGCTGCTTTTTGTGTGTAGTGTAATAAGAACAAAAGACATGACTGTTTACTTGTATTTTGTCCTAGAGGACGAAAGTCTGTCACTCTTCAAAGACATCAGGATACACTTGAACAACACCCACTGCAGGTTCTGCCCTGTATAATGTGGGTAGTCTGGGCCTGCAGTATGAAAGTGGCTCCCATTTCTTTGGTGAGCAGAGCCCTGTGGATAGCCTCTCTATGAGCATATGATGAATTATTCTATGGGAAATAACAAATGTTTTCCTCCAACCCATATTGGATTTTTAACATGCATCTGTTACTTTACCAACAGCCTCCCATATGCTGCCACAAAATCATAACTTGCACATTTTGGTCTTGGAAGCAAATGTTACCTATAGGCCTTGGCTTCTGCCTCAGAGTCCCAAAGAATGCTTATGAAATGTTGGCATAATTAATTTTTTTATGGGACACAGCTTCTGTTTATTTAAATGGTACTGAGTGTAATAATATCCAGGTGTCTTAAACTCCTACCCATGACAACAATGGAGAATTCATAGGAATTATGGGCTGAATCCTTCAGAAAAGACTGCAGGATCAGTCACCTGCAGGAATACAGTGAGCAGCCCCTGCTGCTACTGAAACTCCTTGCATGAATATTGAGCATCTGACCACCTGTAATTCCTGAGAGATGGAGAGTGTTTGGTATCTCCTGTAGACACAGATGAGAAAAAATCCTTCCTCTCACCTTGCAAAAGTTCAGTCATTAAATCAAATAGTACTTTCACAGCTAGCTAAGCCCCCATAAAATGTGAGTGGCTCAGCTTTTAAAAACCAGTTCTTACAGTTTTAAAGACCTGTAGGCTAGGAACAGAACAGAGCCATAGGTTTAGGAACTGGGAGTTACCCAAGTTTTAAAAAAGAAACTGTCGCCCTTTGCTTGCCTAAACAAGTGCTGAATTCTGTACGTTACCCTGTCAATATAACTGACAATGTCAGCAATGAAAGGAGAGGCAGAACCAGTTTATGCTTTCCAGTCACCACGAAAGAAACATTAAAGAGCAACCTCAAATTTCTTTTGCAAGCTACTGATCACAGTGGTAAAGTACTAAATGATTCAGTGCAGAGCCAACACCTTTCTGTGGATTCTAGACCAGATTCTCTAAGCCTGACCTAACTCTGTCACAATGGAGCGACTCCTAATATCCTAATTTTGTCAGAATTTTTTGTATAATTTACCTCAGAAGTATTATTGCCAGTTACAGGGGCAGTAGCTTTAAGCCCTTGATGTCTGCTGTGTGAAGCCATACAACCGCTTTTACTTCCTCAGGTAGCCAGAACCTAAATGATGGTAGCAAATGTAGGAGACTGGGTGTACAATCTGCAGTGCAGTAGAAGAGGATAAAGTATAATGGCTAAAGGAGAAGTGTGTTCGTTCTTCTGATATCAGTGATAAAAAAGTCCAGGGACTTTTACTGCCTGGTTAATAGAAATGCTTCCATTTGTGGAAGGAGAAGGATTCATATTCTAAATGTTTTTAATCTAAGAGCTGATAAGTAGTTTGATCTGGTCCTATTCTTGCAAGCATTTTAAAAAGTAAAATAAAAACGTATACTAAGTAACATGAGATTACAAAGAGGAGTAGAAAGAGATATTTTTGTTATTGGACAGGGGTTTTTTTATTTTTATTTTTTTACTTTATCAGTTTCCTTTTCTTTCTTTTTTTGAGTTTATTAACACATGGATTCATTAAAATTTTTTTCCTTATGATTTTTTTCTTTGTTGGTTTTTTTCCCCCTGTATATTTTAATTTATAGTGTTGCATTTACATAATGAGAACGATTATATCTAATTATATGTCATCTCCCCACTGAAACTTGTAATTACAGAGATATGATGTGTAATGTTAAATTTAGTGGGGAAAAATATAAAGGAAGATCGTAGCAAATTCATTTCAAAATTAAATTATATTGAAATAAACCCACCCTCCACCCCCGCTACCCCCAAACAGAAATAGTTAAATTCAACCAGCTGAACTGTTACTACTCGGACAAGTTCTAATTTCAATAGTATTCACTTTTTTTTTCAGTTTTTGTTTCAGATCACATTTTACTTTCTCAGATTCAGAGACTAAATTTTATGATTTTTCCCTGGCCAATAGTTACGCAATGTTTTGTCTAAGCATTTCACTTATGATGTGCAATTAGGTTTAACCAGAGAATTAAAAAGCTGCACACTGTGTGAGGAGTACAGAAATAGATACAGATTAAAGGATATCTTTTGTATCTTAAAATCTTCTACATTTTAAGAAGAAGTAGGGCTTTAGCAGTAGTAAATATTTAATCAACAACCCCAAACTTCTCCTAAACCCCAGAAATTACTGCCTCTGTTATCCAGACAGAAGAAGACTGTAATCAACGGCACAGACCATAATTTTAGAAGTTGATTTTTAGTGTTGCAAGTGCATCATTAATTTTATAACTGAGAACCCATTAAAAGGTTAAAAATTTTCTAGTCCTGCTAGAGATGGGATAGCAGCTAGATAGACAGATGTGTAGCAGCTGTGGGCCTTGACAGAGACTTTTGAATACAGTCCTTTGTTTCCAGGTGCTGTGTGGTTTTTCCTCTGCAGAAGGTGAAGGACAGAGCTAAGTGACTCACTGAGTTACTTTGTGCTGAAGGCTGAATGTCTCACTGAAGTGAACGGCTCTCAGCGGGTTCGCAGACACTCGGCCGTCACACGGGGGCTGAAGCGCTTGTGTGGCAGCAGAGGCCTTGGGGAGGCCACCATGCAAGATGTTACTGGCTCCCTGTCTGCGGAGAATCTGGAATATACATTGCTTCAGGTGACGTTGCAGGACTTGAAATAAACTTAGAAAGGAACGCTGGAAATTCTGGCTAGCAGCCTGTGAAGGGGAATGAGGTAGCCTTTTCTAGTTCCTCTTGGGCGTGCCTTGAATACTTAATGGATGATCCCTTAATTATTCTGGTGACTCATATTTATATTGTCCTAATTAATTTATTCTTGGTATGAGATGCAGACCTTTTTCTAACAGAAAATATTCAGAGCAGGCTTCTGTGAGCTCTTGAGAATAAAGTGCAGTAGGCAAGAGATAGAAAATCCTCACTTCTGGCACATCAGGGTGAACCCCCCGAAAGGTTCTAACTGTCCTGTGTGGGTAGCTAATTCTCTCAGAAAGCAGCAACAGTCTTTTAAAAGGAAGCTGTTCTGGCCCAGTTCCACCTTCAAACAACTCCTCTTCTGTTGCCTCCTGAGAGCCTCTTTTGCCTCATCAGTGCAAGGTCAACGTTTGACCTTGCAGTGAGTTATCTTGTGACAGATAATTCTGTCCACAGTCCATTCTTTCTGCAGTGCAGCCTTGTCAATAGCCTCCTCTCTGAAAAAATGCTTCTAGGGATTCATTTTGCAATCACCATCCCCTTTATAAATGGGCTTTTTCAGGCAGATGATGGCTGAGCTGAATCCACCACAGACAAACCACATCACTTGTAACATGAAAGGGACTTCCCTCAATAGGCTGGATTTTTGGACTTGTTTAGCAAAACACGAGAATTTAATGCTGTACTTCACTTCCACTCCCAGCTTCTTTATGCCCTTCTCCTCTTCTCCATTTCACTCATTCATTGTAGCAGACTTCTCTACGTTAACTTCCAGCAGAAACATTTTCCTACTGTACAGATGAAATGGAAACCACTGAGCATAGGTAAATCAAAGACATGATTAAATATGTTACAAACTACCAGGAATGTAAGGAACATGCCATAAAGGCATCATCTGTCACAGTGTTAGTGGGGAGAAAGAGCCCGTCAACTTATTCTATGTTAGTGTCATGATAAATTGGTGCTTACCTACACATGTGCATGTGTTCAGCTGTTCAGTCTCAATTTCCTTGTGAATAGATGGAAGAATAGTTAAATGCCTGTGAAGACCTCTCAAAGTATTGCTCTGAAGTTAGCAAATACTTGGCACAAAGCAGCTTTCTTGCAAATGAAGTCTGAAGGCTGTTTATGTTCGACTGAAATACCATAATGGAGAACAAATGAATGACACACTTAATTACATCTGTGGAATTAAATAAAACACACTGCTAAAACATATGCATAAGGGTTGCAGCAGAGTTTTATTTTCTGGGAAATTAATTGCTTTATTTATTATTCATAAAGTAAAACCACACAAAATGGTATTTGACGTATCTAGGGTTTTTGTCTTTAGCATATTTTCATTTCCTCTGAAACAGCATTTATTGAAAGAAGCTTTGTCTGTTGATGTTTCCAGGAGATGCTTTCTGAGCAGCCCATAAGTATTTGATAGTGACTCTTAGTTTTCCACGTTTTTAGGGATCTGTCACTGAGTACACATGTGCACAATTAACATGTCTGCACCAGCCTCTACTGCTGATATAAACTACTTGTACTGAGAAACAATAAGTTGAACATGGTGAAGTTCTAGTCAGAAAAGAGATATAGGTAATTCTGGGGAAAAAAAAAAAAGGCAGGCAGAAAGGCAAACACGAGTGAGTACTAGGAAAGACTTCTGTGAGTACTAGGAAAGGAAGAAGGAAAGACCCTTTGGAAAAATAGAAAGACGGATGGGGTTGCACCAAGTTGTACTACTTTTTGAATCTAGCTGCATGGAGAGCTCAGGCTGTGGCTGAGAGTCACTGAGAACCAAGCAGACTTGAAAAGAACTGTGAGAGATGGATCAGGGTAGAGGAAAAGCCTTAAGGCAGTTGAAAAATACTGTGCTGTCCTCGTTGAACTCTGGGCTCCCCAGAATGATGCACTGTGGACCTTCTGCTTCTCTACCAGAGTAGGAGCTATCACAGGGAACTGTGGTCTTGAAAAGTCACAAGGAAAGATCCGTGTTGACTGCGGGGATAAAGATAGTATTTTCTGTTCTTTTCCTTCCAAAGCTTCATGGCTGAGGAAGGAGGAAGCAGAGAAGGAAAGCAGCAAGGCTGCCGTTCTTACCCTCTCTTCCTGTATCCCACTGTATCCTAGCAGCCAGACTACAGGTGAAACCAGGGGAGTCTCAGCTCCAGAGGGAGTAGTAAGAAGTGGCTGTTTAAATACCAGGGATGTGTTCTGGTTAGGAATGCTGAGCCAGCTGGTAGAAACAATATCAAAAGGTAAGCTGCTGTTGATTTGGTGTTAGCCATCAGGGCCAGTGGTTGAATTTTTCCATTATGGACTCCCAAATAATGTTAGTAAAACTCATTCTTTTATAAATCTCATTATTAAAGCTGAATTTCCCATATAAAAGTTTTTCTTTTATAATTAGATAAGGCTTTTCTGCGAATGCTTAGTATGATGAAGTTTTTTCTCAGGTGACTACAAAAAATATTTGACATGTTGATCTCAACATGGTGCTGATACTACCTAGGAAAAAATACAAAGTGCATTAAAGCTGATGGTGAAGTTTTCAGAACATTCAGTGACTGCTAGAACCCTAGAAAAGACACATTTTATTTGGGTGAGTTTCACAATTATTTGATTAATGTCATTAATGAAATTTGATTGTTGCCTTTGAATGAAGGCTGGTCTGAAATTTGACAAGAGTGAATTATCATAAGTTAGTTACAGAAAGACCAGGAACCATTACAAATGGGGTGAACAGTACTCAGTTCACGTGGTTGATAAAAAGGCGATTACAAAATCTATGGACAGGCAGGGTATTGAAAATGCAAGCCGAAATAAGAGGCACGGACAGAAAAATCAGTGAGACCAGATGCAGACTTTTTATGATTCTCTGTGAATTCAAATCAGGTATGAATTCTTTTGCAATAAAATCTTATGAATTCTGCACTACTTGCACAAGACAGTGATAATGTAAATGTTAGGTGTAGAGAAAGGAAATGTTTTCTTTGTCCACCATACGACCACAGTTACCTGTTCCATTTTTATTGGCAACTTTGTGCAAAAAGGGTGGCTTATTTCCGTGGTTATTTTGTCAAAGAATAATTATTTATGTGGAAATGAACTAGGGAACGTTTTCAATTTTCGAAGTAAAAGTCAGTAAGTACATATCATCCCTTTTAAAAATCAATTTTCTTTCATTCCAGGTTTCTTGCACAAGACAATTGGTTTTTTTTGTCATGATGGCTCAGGGTGACTTCAGGCTAACAAATCTTTCAAAATGACAGGGTGCACTTGGTGCTCTGAGGACATAAAATGGGTTCTGTCTATCACGGTCTTTAGAGAATTATATATATGGTGGAAGTTATGTCAGAATTTATCTCGGTCAAAGCTAATATTAAAATCACTGTCAGTTTCCAGGCACCTCTACTATCTTGGGAAGTGTTGCAGTTGGTTAACATAGTCATGTCTACTGGTGTCAACTCGTGATGGATTGTGTGAGTAAACGGACTAAGGGAAATATTTAGTATCTATTGTACCAAACATCCACATTTCAGTGAACTATGGGCAAAGTGTGTTATCTCTTACAGCGCTGCTAGTTATAGCACACTTTATATGAAATATAAATGTTCTTTTGCATTGTAATTCTTGAGGTGAATTTCCCTGGAGGAAAAAATAACTGTACAGCCATAAAGCAGGAAATAGTTTTCTTGTTTGATAGATATACCGAGTTCCACTTGGTAACAGAGATGAGCAGATGTGAATAGCAAACTTTCCTGATCCACGCGTGTTCCAGCATAAATTTTGCGTAGTCACAGTTTTGAGAGAAGTCACCTCGTGTGTTGCCCCATTTAACCTATGTGGAATGAGGTCCCCTGAATTCAGTTCCAGCAGTGGCTTGTACACTGATGAGGGTGGGAGTCGAAGTTATGGAAAACAGGTGCTTGAAGGAAGTTTACAAAAGGCAAAATAAGACTTAGAGGTCTGTGTCATGGAAACACAGAAGCTGCTTCTCAGCTTGTTAGAGGGAATGAATGCATTTTGCTTTCCACTGTGCATAAAAAAGTAGTTTTAACATGAGAGCCTTTTACACTTGTGCAAATACAGCCCTGGGAGCTCATGCATCAATGTGATTATGGGTGTAATACCTGGATTTACATTTCTTTCTTTATGAAGTTCTTACTTATGTCAACTCACTAAATCTATTACGTGCCAGCAGGGAAGAAACTATTCATATTATCATACATAGTGCTATTGTTTTGGAGAGCTCCCTTTTTTTTGTACATTAAAACAAATTAAAGTCATATAGAAGATAGAATCCATATTCACAGCAACTGCATTCTCAACATCAATTACTCCCATAAACACTGAAGTAGGATCAGTTAGAGAAGAAATAAATTTCCAGCAATACCTGAAGCCCATTTTAGAAAATGTGTATAGGAGGGTGTTGCATTTGGAAGCTGTGATTTGATCTCAACATAGGAGATAACTAAAGGGACATTAAGTCAGTAAGAACATGTTTTTACTGTGAAAAGGTGTCACTGAATTCATCCCCACTGACTTTATAGGGGTGCCCATACAGCACTAGCAGAAGTTTCAGGCTGTTGTGACTGTTGCATGACAGTTTGATTTTCAACGAACACAAGTCTTTGAAACAGTACCTGTCAGAGTATAGATAATGAGTATTTAATTACTTCATTGGATAATGAGTTAATTGCTAATAATTGTTAGTATTAAAAAAAAAAATCTGACAATTACTCTGTAGTAAGTACTCTGGACAAAGAGCAGAATTCCCATTCTTGTTTGTCTCCATCATTCACTTGTTCAGCTTGGAAAGGATGTCCCTCTCTTTCAAGGAAAAAGTGCCCTCTTTTTTTCATGGGAAGGTGTGTCAGCAAGATCTGTCATAAAGACAGACACCTTCCAGGAGAGACTATGTGCAGTTTTGCTGTTTTATACATACAGGTTCTCAAATGCTGAAACATATATTGGCTTAAATTAGTGTGAAATTGATCTGGTTTTAGAATAGTAAGGAAAAAAAAAAGAGTGCATAAATATATCACCAGTGAACTCTGCAGTCTTAATTGGTAAACAATAGAGCTGTAACTATTTTGTTTTGATTATATTCACTAACGGAGTAATTATCATTTTAATTGATATGTATGAACAGGTGCTTACACTGAAAGCAGTTTGAAACTGGGATGCGTTATGCTTGAAAAGTAGCCTGGATGATTGTTCTCATTAGCCAAACAGATGGCTGGACGTTTGCTTGCCATTTTATGGAGAGAGAATTATAATCTGACAATATTTTACATAGTATGAAGTATTTATAAATCAATAAAAGATGAAATTTATGCTCAGTATTAGTGTAGAGTAAACCAACTCACATGCTGGGGAATGGCATCTCCATGATAAATACCAAGCTACTGTTCTAATTACCTCTTTTGGAGGGTTTACTTTCAAGTGTAATGAGGCCAGAGCATTGGCATGCTCAGCAGTATGTGGAAGCAGACCTTATTTTAAATGATGGATTTTAGTGCCCTTCTCTGGACACCATGCATCTATCTGTTTCATTCTCATCTACTGCCTGGTTTTGAAAAACTTCAGGGCTTTTTAGGAGAAGCCTTGCTGTGCATCTCTGAATGTTAATTGGGCACACTCTGAGTGTGGCTTCCATATTTTAGCCTTGTTGCCAATGAGTTTGTGTAGAAATTCCAAAATATTTTGTCTGAATTTACTTTTACTCTTTTTATCCTCTTGAATTATATCCTCTGTATCCATATATCCCCTGTTTACTATAGGATAGGTCTCTGTAATACTTAGAATGGTTGTGATGGATATATTGTGCTCCCTTGCCTGGACAGTAGTGCTTGCTCCAGTATAATGTGAACTTCCTCTCAATTTGTTGCTGGTTTTGGCCCTGACAAAATTTCTGATTTTGAAAAATTCTATTTTATGTCAAAATGAATGATCAGAATGAATGATTGTGTAGGACTTTTGCTCCAAAAATTTGAGAGAGAAGATACACTCTTTAAAAAAAAGTAACGGCAATCACTTAACATTCTGGAGTGACAGAACAGAAATATTAACATTATCTTACCATATCCCCCTGAGTTACATAGACACTCGGATAATAAATGTAGTGTACACCTTTTCTAGTCTTGATTCTGGATCTAAAAGTCCATTTCCAGTGAGACTCACTGACCCTTGTAAAATCTTCTGAGAAGTCTGGCTTCCAACCAAAAACAATCAACACCTAAAATAATAAATCCCAGAAATCTTCATTAGCAACTCGTTAACAGAGTTTGCTTGGTACTTTTTAGTTTTGCAGTAAACTGAAAAGATATTTTAGTTACAGCTGGTTTAGTGGTGGGCAAGCACCTGTTAAGTCTTTCAGGTACCAACCCCCACTATTAAATGCTGCACTGGAATTAATCTTCTTTACTTGGCACTGTAATACTTTCCAGAATGTTTACTGCAATATCTGAAAGAGAAACAGATGACCAGCTTGAGGGATCAGCAATAGCTCTTCACAAACTTCAGAGTTCTTGATGATTGCATTGCTTTAATACAATGTGCCTGTTAATAAATGTCAAAGAAAATAGAATTATGATACTGTGGCATAAATATAAAACTCAGAAAAAATAATTCATATTGCACAAAATATTCTGAAGTCCTGCTAGTAATGTTTTTAACATTCAAATGCCATAAAAGCTCACTTATTAAATATCCAGTTATGCCTGCATACCTGGAAAAAAATTTGGGGGAGGTAAGGAATGCTTTTGCTTAGTACTGGAACAGAAGCAAAGCTGTAGCCACCTCTTCCTTTTACCTCTTCCTCCTCCTTTTCACACCTTTATAGCCACACATGAAGAGCGTTTTTGCTTCAGACTTTATTTCAGCCTTGGGATCCAGACAAAACTGCAACCCACAGAAACGGCTGTGCTGACACAGAGACTCGGAGTGTTGTCAAGGGCTAGGTGGAATGTTTGGGACTAGAGGAAAGCAGGACTGCTCTTGGTAACAGCAATTGCTTTTGCTGCCTTGAAATATTTAAAGTCCTGCTGTTCCTGGAGTCCTCTGAGGACCAGGCTTGGTACTGCCCCAGCTGGGGAGCCCTTCTCTGCAACACACACTACCTGATCAGATGTAGTGCAGTGGGCTGGCCCTGGGCACCAGGTGTCACTTTGTTAAATCCTCAGTGAATTTCAGTTGCATAAAAATGATTTTTAGCACTTCCTTGTTTTCCCTCCTGTTTGGGATAATGCCCTAAGCATGCAGCTTCCAATTATTATCTGTAGCCGAACTCGTACACTCTATATTTTCGCTAAGCGCTTGAAGATGCAGAGTCTTTCGCTGCAGACGGACTGTAATGCACAGAGCTTCTAAAATAAATTGTCTCCTCCTTGGTCCTTTGGGGCCGAGTGGTAAGGCATTTCATGCTAACCACTGAAGACATTTTTGGTGCTGAACAGCATTCCTCTTCATTTGTTAGTGCCAGGGGCTTCAGAACAGTAAATAACATCAACAGATTTTCTCATGTTTTAGCCATATTGTTCTGCAAGCCAAAGACGAGGCAAAAGGCAAAACTAAAAATGAGTTGTTTCAGTCAAAATGTGATGAACACCACACTTTTCTGAAACTCAGTTACAAATCATTCTGTCAAAAAACTGAGATCAGTTGGCCTCCAAAAGGGGTGGTCACCATGGTAACAAAAGATACCAAATACTACATTTCCCTCCAAACCTTTATTCATGTCATAGATGGAGTGGGAGCCCATCCTTCTTTTACTGAGGGAACAGGAGAAATGTTTTCTCTGCTGCTTGTTATCTGCTGGAAAAAAAACCCTCACAAACTTGCACACTGCTGGGAAATGTTTGCTGGAACAGGTGGTCCTGCAGCGTGTCTGTGTGCAGAGACGTCACTGGAGTACGAACCGAGACCCACTTCGGTAAAAGCACTGAAATGGTCCACAATGGCTGATGAATTGCCAAGGGAGGTGAGACAAGGAGAGAGGGAGAAAGGAATGTTCGGTACTGCTTGCATCTGAGGGCTGGAAGACAAAAACAAACTTTCTCTAAAGCTAGTTGTCTTTATTTCCCATGGTGAATCTATCGTATTTCAAGGGCCCAGAGCTCATAAACACACACCTGGCTCTTGAGTTGCAATTTGTGTGTCGAAGCTTCTTGTTGTGAGGTTCCTGTACTGGCACAGGCAAACTTGTTTTACTGTTATTGTACATGCAGTCAGTTTGTTCTTAATTTAATGTTAAAAGCATCACACGTATTTTGTCTGCAGCTTTGGTAGGCCATCTGGAGCAGTCTTGTTTCCTTCTTTTACCTTTATTAACTTCACACTGAATGGTAGCCCTTCACAGTTCAGTTATACTAAAGATTACACGGAAACAGAACGAGTCAGTTCAAACTGAAAAGGGATCTGGAGTGAAGTTCCACACTCATGACCATACCTCAGGAACGTGAACAGGTTTGAGCACTGATTTTGCTAGAAATACTTCAGAAGGGTTTATCACCGTAGTAGAAAAGAAGCTGGAGTAAAAATGGATGAAAAAATGAGTTGCCACATTTTTTCTTCTGTTTCTCCCAAACTGTCCTTCCCTGTTACTGCTTTATGAAGAGACTTCAGCAGAGACTCGGATCTATTTTGCAAAGCTGTTCTTTGCTTTGTCCCAAGCTCTATCTGGAAACAGTCCCTGATGGACTTACTTGATTATGCTACGTATATACATTTTTGGGAATGATTGTGATGCCAGAAGACTTGGATTAAGAGAATAAGATTTCTAAATGCATCCAGTTGACCTTCCCTCTGACTCCACCTTTCACTAACTGTTGCCTTTAAGGACACAGTCTATTGTTTAGGCTCAGAAATTACAGCTATTTGTATAAATGACTATTTTAATTCCTAGATTCAGAAATAGTTTTGAAAACCAGCATTCTTTCAAATTTAGTCTTAGAAGGTTGGTTTTTTCCCCTCAAATCCATCACATATGCAATATTTTGACTGAAAACAATAGATTTATTACAAAAATAAACTTGAGCTCCTCTCATATAATGTGATTTTCATTATAGACATGTCTTTGTCATACTGAGATGCAATGGGATTTTCTTTCTGTTCGTTTTGATTTTCTTTTTTTTACGTAATTCTATGATGAAACACTGATCTTAAGGTTTTTTTGTTTGAAGTTTCTTAATTACAATTTAGACTTTAAATTGATGGTGTGGTACTTAGGGTAAAACCCAAAATTAAGGATGTAGATAGATAATCAACTTGGCACTTATCCTAAGAAGAGAAGCTAAATGTTAAACAGGAGAAATTTCCATCAACACAAAGGAAAACACTGGCATAATAAACTTGATCCCTTTAAAAAGGAAGGTCAGGTAATTCTATTCCAATATTCAGCTGAACTACAAAACTCAGAAGTCTGGAATGTATTAGGAGGAAATGTGTCCCAACTCTTGTCTGTCGTTCCTGTGCTTTGCCATCCTTAGTGGCTGCTGCTTTCACTTGGGAAGCTGCTCATACGAGATGCTGCTAAAGGCATTTGAGATGCTTTCAATTATATGCTCCGTTCCTGGAGTCTGTTTTGCGTATCCAACAAGTAGGCCCTGATGGCAACATTCAAAATTATAAAAAAGACTTATTGTTGGCCACATAAGTCAATGATAATGCAAACAGCTTTCATATCCTTAATCTTTAAACTTTTCAGAGAGAACTGGAATACTTCTTGCATGTATGTAAATATTCACATTTAGTGAAGACATTGTTTAAGGCTATCTACTAGATTAATTTTTCTAAGCATTATTAATTAGATAAAGCATCCTCAAACTCATTAATTATTTAAATAATCAAGTAAAGTTCCTGGTGAATGCTGTTTTCTTTTGTATTCTTACACGGTGCTGTCACAATTAATTTCATTCGAAGAAATGCTTTCTGCTAATGAGGTAATATTTCTAGTAGAACTGCCATTTTAATTTATTAAGATCCTACCCATTTGCTTTCTTCCATATGTCTTTCTAGTTAAGAGTAGACTGTATAAATTCTTTGTGGAAAATATGCAATGAAATGTGAATGTGTTTAAAAGAGTTTCAAGTAAATATTTTGTTTCACTCTGTTATTGTTAACAGGTGAGATGATTTAATGTCTACGTCAGTGAGTGTGCTGTGTAGTACAGTGCAGCAATGTCAGCACAACACAAAGTAGGGTGGCAGAACTTTCAGCTCTCTGTGGTTTGGTTTTGTCAGTGTGTTGCTTCTTCCCTCCTTTACATGATAAGTGTACGTTAAGGCTTTTAGTCTAGCTTGGGAAAGAATAGATCAAATGTCTGGTCAGGTCAATAAATTTTGAACTATATAATTCATGAAGGCTAGAAATAGTCGGTGGAAACCTTAATTTGCATCAAATAAAGCTTCAATACCTATTAAATGACTGGCCAAATAGACTGGGTAGGTCTATGGGTGTGAAAGACTGGGATGTGATATCAAGCACTCGATGGAAGAGATTTCAGTTTTTTATACATTTGTGCAAGGGGGGCCAGGAGGGAATATTTAATTCATTATTATACATCAGCATGAAAATTTTTGGTTTTTAAACACACACTAATTTAGGCACTGGCAGGGGTGGTGTGGGACCTTTGCTGACTGGCTTGGGGAAATAGCTTTAAACTGAGGTTAAAGGAGAACATGAGCAAAATGCCAACAACCTGAACAACTGTATAAAGATCAAAAATCATAATGTCACACTGCAAGGAGAAAAGCTTTTCATTTTGATAGTTTACAAAAGATGATGAAATCAGGAATCTGGTGAGATGGGTTTTAATAAATGATTTTATATTGACACAGAATTCAAGGTTAGGTAGATTGTGAAGTTTAAATAAGAAGGCATTACAGGGGGTAAAAAATTAGTGGGTGCTCAACGAAGTCTCAGAATTAATCAAGCTGATAACTTGAAAAGTATTTGTTTATTGATCTATTGCTGATAGGAACAGTGCAAAAGTGGAAATTATTCAAACAGCCTTCAATCTGATCAAGCCAAATCGGATACTGAGGCAGATAGGTTGGGCGGGAACCGCTACAGAAACAGAAAAAAATGGACTTTAAGAACACAGGCATAAAACTTTAAGATTTCCTCGGAGTGGGGGGGAGAGTCTAAGGAAAACAGAAAGTAAGGTGACCTGCTTTCAAAGAGGTGACATAAACAACATTATTCAAAATTATCCATGTGTGGAAGAATAACAGAGGAAGATTATTAAAAACTAACTTGACTAAATCACGAACTCCCCACTGGTTTTATGTAGAAAAGAAAATTAGTTAGTTTACTAAGAACAGCTATAAAAAAAGTAACACCGATTTATTGACAGGTACTTGGAAAACTGAGGCTCAAAATTAGCGGTTTTTAGCAAGAAATATTAAGGAGGACAAGAAATACTTCTGTAATCACTTCAGCAGCAAAAGGAAAAACTTTGGTCTTCTCTATCTACAGAAGGGAGATGTCTCAGGAGATGATGTTAAGAAGGCCATTATTCCTAAGGTCTTTTGAAAGAGATCAAACATAAACAGGAGGGTAGCAAAATTATTGCTAACAACAAAAGGAAGAGATAAGTTCCAGCTTGGGAAAGAACTTTACATTTAGCACTTTGATAGTTAAAAATGTTATCACATCAGCCCAATATAAGTTCAAGATAGAATTTTTATTGAATGAACCTCAGAACCAGGAGCAGTTATCCTTTGGGAGCTTGCAGAGGGTGACTCAAGTTGAAAGTAATCACGGGTTTCTTCATCTTTAAAAGAGGCCATGGAGAAGAAGGAGAAAATTAGTATTAATTTGGGCCATTCACTTCCTACCTACATTTCTGAAACACACAAGCTATTTGAAAACACTTGTGACTTGAGGAGACTAAGTAGCTGGCAATTGGGTCAAACAAGTCTGATTTTCCTCTATGCTTGGAAGAGAAGGCATTGTATGTAGATGAGAAGGAGTGGATGCTCTCTAGCTTGGATTTACTAAAACTTTTGTTACAGTCTTATATGCTCCATACACTTCCTTTTGCTTTATATGCTGAGCATGATGGCATGTGGTATGGAACATCCCTTGGGTCAGCTGGGGTCAGCTGTCCTGGCTGTGTCCCCTCCCAATTCCTTGTGCACCCCCAGCTGGTGGGGTGGGATGAGGAGCAGAAAAGGCCTTGGCTCTGTGCAAGCTCTGCTCAGCCGTAATGGAAACATCCCCGAATTATCAACACTCTTTTCGTTACGAAGTCAAAATACAGCCCCATACCAGCTACTATGAAGAAAACTATCTCTATCCCAGCCAAAACCAGCACATATATCTTCCTGGGAATTATTCACCATTCATTATGGTACCCATCCCTCAAAAAATGTGTTCTTGGACAAGAAACGTTATCTTTTTTATCACACTTCGGATAAACTTAGTCCTTTCACTTCTGTCAAAATTCTGTCTCTATCTTTTGATCTAATAGTTGACAAAAATCAAGCAATAACCAGACCTACTTACAAAGAGGACCCAGAAACCCTTTTGTTCTGTTTATGTCACTGTTTGCTATCTAATATAGGACCAGTAAACAAATTTGTCAACAATCTTAAGCAGTACTTACCTTCAGCTCCATAAAAGAGGTAATGAATATTAACCCAAGGGTCTGTTTTGTTTGTTTGGGGGTTGGTTTTAGGTTTTTTTACGCATTGTAACACAGGAGTCCTTAAAATACTGGTTAGTTTTCTTTTAACAGTCATAAGAAATTATTGATTTGGTAGAATCAAAAGGACTCCTGACTCTGAAGTAAAGGTCACTGTTTTACTTTAAGAAACTACCAAGAGTAAACCAGCAAGAAATAGAGGTCTTAAAACGGGCCTTGCAAAATCTGATGACAACTGAGAACTTGATAGGGTGAAATACTTCTGGCTGATTGATTTATAATGTTTTTGTTTTCTTTTTGCTCTCCATTTCCCATGAAAGTACAGAGAAATGATCTTGAAGCACTTAGGAATTACTTTTCTGTGGAATGAATGCAAAGCTGTGTTATGCCTATGCTTTGTGTGTGGATGAGAAAGGACAGCGAATTTCTCACTAGTCAAAGTGGGCATACAACTGCAATCTATAGCAAATGTTGTTGACTGATACTGCAGCCTGGAGGAGGTGTGACACCCTACATATACTCCATAGGCAATGCCTTTTATAACCAGACCAAAACTTCACAATGAACTCCATCAGATTCTCTGTCAGCCCTGATATCTTTACTTCAGCAGCCTCTGAGCCTCAAAAAGGAAAAAGCTTGTAAGGGAGATAAATACCCTTTCATCTTTCTAGTTAATTCTGTTCTGATTGTGTTATAAACTTAGGCCATAGCCAGACTCGTGTTGCATAGAAAATAGTAGGTGACACGAGCATGAACATTCTCAACAGGGTACTTGACCTATGAGGCCATGGAGAGATCTGTGTAGCACGTATGTCTCTTTTATCTTTCCTCAGGACTTCTGTAGTTACTCAGGCAAGGGAGAACTGTTCAAAAAGCCTCTTACCTGTTCCATTTCCTAAGGTGTCATGGCACCTTGTGAGTGGAAGCATCACGTATGTCTTGTGGCCAAAATACAGGTGTATTTTGTCACAAAGCAGGCAAATTTACTGTCATGTGTTGAGCACTAAGTAGACTTGAATGGTAGACCCAGGTGATGCTCTGTGAATGAGGATATGGTATGGGGGAGGCATTCCCAGATAAAGTCAGAGGGATTTTAGACTCTGTTATGCATAAACCCAGCTGAGCCTGCTAGTGGCTAGTACATTCTCTGGAGTCCATCTCCAAGAAGTTTCTGCCAGCTGAGGCTGCATTTCAGGCCATGCAAGACCAGATCATGGATCCTTTTTGGGAAAATGAGGAAACAATTGTACAGGATAAAAATATGTATTTTTAGAGGTTATTTTTGATGGTAATTTCTGTAAAATTCAGCAGTTGGAACTAAAACACTGCCAGATGTATGGTTTGGTGACGTTCATTTAGACGGTTGTGCCAGGTAATTTTGTTAGACTTTTACATTACAAGATTGCATCCTAATTTTTCCATATGATCCATATTCCCTTCTGTGTACAGTGGGATATGTGGAAGGCTGGTTGACAGCAACATTCGAACTTAGTTACTTCTATTTTAGGAAACAGAAAAATCGAGGATAAGTATTTCAAACCTAACTGTTAGTCAATGTTAACTTTTTAATAATGACAATAAATGGAGTAGAGTTAGACACCATTAAATTTAACAGCATAGGTATCTAGAACTAGATATTTAATTTGAATTTAATAGTAGAGTAATCACTTGCAAAATAAATCAGTTAGGAACAAATATATTATAGACATATATTAACCACTGCATGAAAACTAAAGGTTTTATAGCTGTTTAATGTGTTTAATATTTATATATCATTAACATACTGTGATTAACATCCTATTAATTCCTAAAGGATAATAAACTGAACTAGTTAAGCTGCAGCCCCTTTCTTCCCCTTCACTATTGCAGCCTTACACTGTAACTGGTTAGCATTCATTATTTATATAGTAGATATTTGTAGCCTCTTTTCTTATATGGCGTGTCTGCTTTTTCCTCTCTGTGGCCTCGTTCCTCACTCCAGATATGTGCTTAGGCCACAAAAAGCGGGTTTGCAAATGCCTGTTAAATGCTGTCTGCTTGTGCAAACTGTTACTGCTGTTCCCTGAATGCATTCTTTGTACGTTTGCAGTTCTGTATTGGACTTTCTAGTAAATTGGACTTACTGACTTCCCAGGCTGTAGCAGGATTGCCTATTGGGATATATCCTCTTAGAGAATGAGTAATTGAAAGTACAGTAGGGGATAAAAAAGGGAAAGAAAGGTGGAGATTAACCAATAAGGCTGTATTTGTTAGATCAATACGATCTCAGAGTCTTTTTATTCTCCCAGAGGTAAGAGTCTGCTGAGAGAAGCTAATGGGCTTTATCTTATTGCAGTAAAAGGTACCATTACCTGTCCCTACTGATTCAGGATCTTAGGAGATTCTGGGAGCCCAGGGTAGCTTTCTGAACTGGCTCTGTCAGGGGGAGGCACAGCTACATGAGCACTGTGACCTTGCTGATGTGACATGTAGAGCAGGAGATGTGTTGGCTGCGTCTTCTCTGACACCTCCAGGTCAGTATGGGGCCTCTGCTGCATTGTGCTTCCCACTACTGTCCTGGCAGTGCAGTGGCAGATGAGCAGGGCACCCTTGAGAGTAGAGCTGACAGTCACAGCGGCCCTGAGGAACAGGCCATATGCTTTGCTGGTGGGCTGCAGTGCCGGCTGCCCGCAGGGCTCTGCGTCACTTACCCTGTGACAGCCACTGTGACGGTGACTGGCTTGGACTGGTCTAATGTGTGTGAAAAATAGACCTTCGGAGAGTGTGGTGAGAGCCATCCCCCGTGCAGCGAGGCCACCTTGCTCTGAAGACATTGGCTTGTTTGTAGTCAGAGCCAAGGTTAGAAAAAAAAGTAATCAGGAGAATGGGAAGACAGTGAGGACTGATGCCTGAAGAAATTGCCTACTCCAGATGGCAATCTGGGAGCTGAGCAGAGGTGTAGAGATGGAGCCTTCCATCACTGTGAAGAAGAAATCAAGAGAGTGAGCAGGAGGTTAGTGAGACCTTCCTCCCAAGCAGAGCAGGAGGAAGCTTCCTTTGCTGCTGGGTGCCTGTGGGTGTCCTGTGTCCCAGGGATGGTGCTGTGATGGGGCACTGCATATCACCCCCCTTGGGGCTCTGCTTAGGACCTGTCTTGCAGTGCATAATATACCCGGATGACATGCAGTCTTGTGCCTTCCATTATCACCAACTTTGCAAGTTCTGATATTTGGTTTATTCTTCCTGTCCCCTATTGGCCCTGCAACATCAATAGATAGTTTTGTTTCTCTAACCACTGTCAACAGTGGGTGATCTCCAATTTGTTTTCCTCTCTGTCATTCTGTCATCATTCAGCTACAAGAACTCTATATCCCTTTCCTATCTTTTTCTTTGCACTCTTTCATGAAAACAAATGGATCACAGCAGATTTGCAAAGTTACATAGTACACATATTTAACTTTGGGATGATTTGGGATGACCAGCCAATAAAAGGGGCTAGTGATAATATTCTTCAGTAGTCATACTACTGTTAGAAGTGTAGCTGAATTTGGAATTTTAGATTATCACATTTGTCATATCATCAAAGAGGCTACTTACCTGTTCTTGTGTTACAGGAACACAAATACTAATTGGTGTGCTTTGCATTAGGGCTGAAGAGGGAAAGTTCTTTCCCTTTTTCTGTCAAGGCAAGACAGCTTCTGTCTTGATGGATTGTCAAATAACCTCAGTTTTTCACCGTGCATTCATTTTTCCTATTTTATGGGACAGCCAAAAATGGTTTTTCTAGGGAGGTGGGAAAGTAATTTCATTGTTAATACTGTAGTTTAAGCGATACAACAAGCATTTAACCTCTCATTATCAATTTGGCAGGTAAATCTTTTGTTGTTGAGTTAAGCTGGTGTTTCTAACCAGTTTTGTCTAACTGAAGAAATGGTGATTACATGCCAACTCATTTTTAAATGTTGATAAAACATTTTAGGGTGAAATGCAAAGATTGAGCTATGGCTGAAGGAAAATCAAGACTCTAATTTTTTAAGTTTAGTTTTACCAACAGCAAAGTTTTTGTGTTCTTTTAAAACAGAGAATTCTGACATGAAGAATAACTACATGAACAAGCTTTTATTACTCAACATAGGGTTGACTTTTCTCTTGTCTCTTTGATTTCTGAAATTGTTGCCTGTCAGTTTGTCTTATCCTAGGACATTTTTCTGATGTATAGGAGTGAATGTTTTCGTTGTCTCTTAGAATCAGAAACTTTTATATGCTGGACTGCTACTGCCAACAGAATTAATTTGTTTAAGACATGGAATTTAAATTTCTTTGTAGAGAAAAATAGAGCTTCAGCATGCTTTATAGAACATTGCAAGTTTTACAGAGAAACAACAGAAGATCTGTAACAGAAACAGTGAATGGCATAATGAATAAAGCTGACTTGAATCTGGCTTACCTTCTTGCCAGAATCTTAGGTAATTCCCGTTAATAGAGAAGGAGAGCAGTATTTACAGAGGGAGAGGAATGTCATCTGTTTTATAGATGCTGGAATAAATATGCCACAGAGGATTAAAACAGACTTTGCCCAAGGTCATGAAATAATGTAGTGAAACAAGTTGTGTGTAAATATGATATCTACTACTCATGTGTTGAAATGTGACAAACCACTCCCTATTTTCTTATATTCATTATGATTAGGACTTTCTGCTGTCACTTCAAATTTCTCTATTCTTATGCTTTTTTTCCTTTAGGCTATTTCTTTTATGACAGTTTTATGTCCACTTTTTTCTGTATATGTTTGTTACTGTGTTGTCTGAACATGAAACGCACATATAAATAGAGCTGATCCAGAAAAACACAAAGAGAAAACCCAATATTTGTGACATTCCATGAATTTAATAAAGTAATTAGGGTTAATTTTGAAAAGAAAAGTAATTATTTATTCTTTAAGAAAACTGAAATATACTCTCCAGAATTCTTTGCTGTCACTTAAAAATGTGTATAATAAATTATAAGTAAAAATGGTACAATTAAACTTCCCAGATAGAAATTAGAAACTGGTTATCTCATAAAACCTTCAGATTTTGAGAGCTCAGCAACCTCAGATGACAAAAATGCTGGAGAATTGGCAGGACATAAGCTATCACTGTCCTTACCCTTTCCTTTAGGCTGTGTTGCTGTGGTCTTTTATAGAACACGCCAAAGCGTGGAAGAATGAAATTTGCCTTTCAGGAGGGTAAAGGTTGTTGCACCCTTGATGTATAACAGGTAGTAACAGGTTCCTGTAAAGCAGGCCTCTCTTCCTGCTGCATCACTGTCCTTTCTTTTGTTCTCTCACTTTCTTGAATAAATTATAATCTTTGTCAGTCTGAGGGAAATAAAGTTCTTTTCTATTCTTTTGTAAAGTGTTTTGTTGTACCACTTTCTCCTTTGTTATGCTCTCTGCACTGACGGTCCTATTCTTGCTTCTTAACTTGTCTCTACTTGCATTTTATTGCTGTTGACGGGGTACTTTTGGGAAATCTGTTGAAGTCATTGCATTTGTCCTTATACTGGGATAGTTTTCTGGGATAAGATCATTGTTTGCACATGACATACAATTTTTGCTCAGCGGCATCTTTTGATGGCGTGGCTGTCCAGAGACACTCTTGACTTTTATGCTTTGCCAAGGTTGTATGTTTTTTTATTTTCAAGTTAGATTTGTAGTGTAAAACAATAAAATCTTTGTTAATGCACAGTCTGATGTGTCTTTGGTTGCAAAGGCTTTTGGTTTTGTTTGTGTGTTTTGTTTGTTTGTGTTTTTTTCTTTCAATTTTACTCAGGATTTTGGTAAGAAACTGTGTTCCTTATCTGTAATGAAATGTTAAAGATTCATTTTTCTAATTTTGATGTTGGTTTTGATCTGTTTTATCCCTGTGGGAAAAATATCTCATATTCAGCAATTTTTATTTATTTAATGATCAATCTCCAAACTGAAGCTAAATGAGAGAGTTTAATTCTCTTGGGAATGACCTCAAAATTTAAGTTCATATATTTGCATTTAAGACAATATAAAAATGGAGTTTTCAATTGTTACTTCATGCCTGAACTGTATTTTGTTACGTGTCAAGTGTCTGTAATATCTTCCAAATGACATAATCCTTATTACACCTTCAGCACTGAGCAAATTTACTAAGTTTGGGGGTGTTTTTTGTCTTCCCCCCCCCCAACTTGTTGGTACTTTCAGAGGCTTTATGGAAAATATACTGGTTGGGCCAGTGTCTTAATGTTCTGTACACTTTCAGTCCCACAATACTTAATTGCAAATCAATGTAACAAGGTGCTCTAGAGGAGCTGCCCAAGACTCTTCCAGGGCAAGAACTCTGGGATGAGCTTTAGAGGATACCGTGTATGTTCCTGAACAGGTCAGAGTGCTGCTGATCCTCTGGGGAGCACTCTGATTACCGGTGCTTTCCTTTGGAGATTTACAAGCTGACAAGAAATGAATAGGAAGGAGTGGATTTTACTGAAAGGTAGTGATTATAGTCTGTTCCTTAAGCAACTGCAACATAATGTTTACATGGGTTTAAATTTCCCCCTTGTGCACCGACAAAACTCACACTTCCATTAATGAGAATTCCATGCAAGTGTCAAGGGAAGAACAAACCCTTCTGTAAACCATTGGAACGAGCCTCCTTATTCCTACATAGGAGTGGAGAGGACAAGACTAACTCTCTGCTTTACTGGGGATGGTTTTACACATTGGCAATAGGTAAATCAATATTATAGCAAAATGTTAGAAGCACTTACATAGGTTTAGGCCTCTCCTTGCTGAATTCCTGGTGAAATATAAGGGAACAAACTGTCTCCCAGATCTTGGAAAAAGGAGGATATTTCTCTTTGCAGTTGTCCTTCATATTCCCTGTCAGATAGGTGATTGCTTGTTGCAGTCATTACCTCCTGTCTCCTCCTGTGTGGGCAGTAAGCTCTGTGCCACTGCCATGCTGGAGTGCCAACATATGCTCTGTTGTATATTACAACAGCTGTGTGACAGTGACAAAATGATACAGTTTGTGCTGTAAAGCTCTATAATCAGACAAGAAGTTGGAGGTTTGACACAAACCCAAATGTTTCAGGCCTTATTCAGAAAAATGCATTACCTTCTTTATGCACTGCCCAGAGAGAGTTCTAGTGCTCTTATAGTGCCAAAACACCTGTGACATTGTAGGTGAAAGTGGGAATTTAGCAAGACCAACGAGGTTATGGTGCTGCTCAGTGTGCTGGTTTCTTGGGACACTGAATGGCTTCTCACAGCTTGATAACTGAAAAGAAATGAAGGCAATCTGAATTTTGGCAAAAGGTGCCTCTCTTTCACGGTATTTTCTTTTTGGAAAGTAGATGAGGAGGAAACGTAACAGAGGAAATTTATTTGCTGATAGAGCCAAGTGGTTAGCAACATAATGATGTTGATCTCTTAGTAGCACCTCCTGTGAGTAGCAAAAGTGTGTGGGAGGTGAGCTCATAGCCACAGCCACCAACAAAAAGGCCTGTTTGCTGCTTTATTGATTAGAAGGAAATTTCCATGGGACTGCTGTGTTACAGCAGAGTAAGTTGTGTTCTGGTGTGCTGCTTTTGGTGAAGTCAAAGAACATATTTATGCTCTGGAAAGTAATTTAATGGTTGTGAGAGATGTGGGGTTGTAGAGCAGCATACTTTATGTCTTCTTATAGAGAAGACTTCAGAGATGATCACTCCTTCTGTCTTCTGTTGAGTTTCCTTGTATCTAGAAGTTCTCAAAGATGTATGTGTATTTGGGACCCTAAACGTCAGACATCATAGTAGGATCTTGAAAAAACATGTCTGCAAGTCCTAATTTGAGAAGCATTTGTAGTGAAGCAACAAAATTTCTTCCTTTTATTTCATAGTGCACTTGAAACCTTACTTGGCAGTATTTGTTCCAAAGAGAATAGCAATATTTTTCTATAAGATAATGGAAGAGCTAAAAAACACCAAGGATAGTGCACTTCCTTCCCCTTTCTCAGCTGTTTTTCTTTGGCTTAAATTACAGGGATTAGTTTAACACTGTACTCAAAATTGTATTTGCAGAGGAAATGGGAGTCCTATAAACAAAATGACAGTGAAATATACTCCTTCCAGTTTTCTTTCTTCATACCTCTCCTGCCATGTTAAGTAGCCTTCAGCTTTGAACTGTGGTGTCGGAAAAATGTAACAAAGAAAACAAAGACATTTTGCCCCATAATACACTGCCCATCTTTGCAGTTATTGTGAAATCCCTCCAAGGGGTGACGTGAAAATTTTTGCATTGACGGATTGCTTTTTTGAAGCTTTGTACTTTTATGTAACTTAGAAAACAGTGATGTGGGGGTGATAGCTGGGAAGGCTGACAGGGCTGCTACTGTGTTGTTCACTCACGAGGGATGCATTACTAGAAGTTGGCTTCAATACAATTGTGTTATATGGTGTCTGCCCCAACTGCAGAATCACAAAGTTTTTCCAGCACATGAGGTGTTTAGTTTTCAGTAAGAGAATCACTAACTACTCAGGCAAATGTAGCAGGCAATGTGCCTTTGACAGAACAATGGTAGTTGGGCTGTTGTTTCAAGCTCTCTCACTCTTTGCCTTGGTCACTATGCACAGTAATTTTGCCCAGTGCTGCTGTGCTGGGGCAGTTCTGTTCTGGTATGGGAGCCCTTCAGGGTCATACCTTTGTGCGGGAGGCTGGTCTAACGATTATGCATCATTACCTGGACTTGTACTGTTCCAATTCTTCACCTCTCCCTGGAGGTGGTCTTTTATGGGTAGCAAAGAAAATAGTTACTCCAGTTACTTTACAGTATTAGAAATCTCATACGACACAGTCAGAGCACTGGTGGTTGCCACTTACTTTTAGTGCAATTTCCCCACTTGCCAGGCTATTTCCTCATCTTTCAGTGTTTTCATTATAAGGAATGAGTTAGAATACAATTATCTGAGGGCTTTTTTAATGATTATGATAGGTCTCCTCATTTCCTGTCCCAAAATGGCTGTAATTAAATAGCTTATCTGCATCTCAGAACTGGCTGAAAATCAGAGACTGGGGGTGTGATTGCCAGTCTTTACATGTCAGCAGTGTGACAGCGTTTTGAGGTGCCAGTGACCTTGTATTATCCACAGTTAAGTATAGACACTGGCTAATTCTTGTGCTATGGAGAAAAATCTTACATTCAGCTAACAAAACTGAACTTATTAAACTCTCTGCTGTTATAATTTCCCCACCAGCCTGAGAGACGAGTTTTGAAGGTCACAAACCTATCCCTCAGTTATTTTGCAACATGGGGTCATATGCAGATGGCTGCACTACAATGTCATTTTTTTCTAAGAATGCACAGAGGTAGGAAAAGAATAGAATAAAGCAATTGTTCTGTCAAGATTAATAATTTTCATTAAAATCTGATCTGTTTAGTTGCTATTTTTCAGTTTTTAAAAAGCCTCTTAGAAATTGGATTATCAATAGCGTGTTATGCAAGTCTTTTATTAATGCTGTCAGTTCATCTTTTCATGGGAAACTGTGTAACAGTTTGGCTATTTCTTCATCTTTTGACTGATTAGTGCTGTTTTTCAGTGGAAAGCAAATAGTTTGCAGAAATTGCAGTTCCTTGAAATCACTGTTTTTAAGCTGATCAGTTAAACTTCTTTCTTTGGTCTGATTAACATGTGGTTTGATGGTGAGAGTTTTGAATTGCTTTGTTTTCCTAATTTTGATTTATTTATTCTGAAAGAAGAAACCATGCAGTCAACCCTGAAACAACAGGCAATCTATATTATTTTCACTCCAACTAGACTAATGTTTGGAAGGATTCATCTGATTCCTTTTGTCACACTTGATCCTCCTTAATATGGTCGACACATGGAAAGTCCCCGAGAGAAAAATCTTAAAGCAATAAACGAAGGTGAATTTGCAATGCGAAAGGAACTATCAGAACGTCAAATTGTGAACAAATTCCTTTCTTTCAATGATACTGAAGAACACAGCTCACAGTAGTTCAGTAGTCCCAGAGCTGTACACAGTAAACAGTCAACCCATGGATGGCAGGTTGACCTAGTTTTGTTTGGGGTATTTTTGGTGTTGTACAGTAAATATTTTTTAAAAAGCAAACAGAGACAGACTATTTCCTGTTTCTCTTGGCACCTGAAAGTGTTCAAAAACATGATTGGTTAGGATTGGCTTCTCAGAATCTGTCTGTCAATTTTCTACCACTTTGTGTTTTTGTGGTTTACTTTCAAGTTCAAGAGAACTTTGTGTCCTAATGGAGCAAAAATCAGTACAACAGAATTATGAAGATGAAGCGTGTGATTCCTGCAGACTCCTATAGGTCATCTGTTGCCACAGAAAGATGAAACAAGTTTTGGAAGTTACAGAAGAATTTAACAACACAAGCTTGATTGCTCCTCTAAGCTGTGTTCCTACTTAAGAATTAGTGATGCTGGCTACAGGTGGGTTTCTTTCTGAGCCTCCTGGAAGTACACAGGTTTTTCAGGATATCAGAGGCTTTCACATATAACTCCTCATTTAGGTGCATGGATGTTCTGGGTCCAGATACTTTTGTTGTCACTCTTTTTATAAAACAAACAAACAAACAAAAATAAAGAATATACAGAACTTTTCACAAGGACTTTCAGGGGAAGTTCCTATTCCAGTTTATTGCTTCCTCAGTTGAAGATTGTGCTAAAAGTTGATGAATGAGGTTTGTTTTGGAGAAAGATGGAAATGTGATTACATAGACATTTTGTTTGAACATGAATCCCCTCCTTTAAATTAAAATAAAAATGAAATTTCAGTCTTGATCAGGCTTGGAACATCCAATAATTTTTACCACGTTATTCTGTTTTCTAAATATGGAACTCAGAGAATACATTTTGGTCAAACAGATGCGCATGCTCTGCAGATACTCTAATGGATTGCCAGGGCAAGGCCGTGCAGATGCTTGATTAACATTTAGCATCCTTTCAGCTAAGTGTATTTTTTTTTTCCCTTCAGTAATTGAGGGGTTTATCACCATGTCTGCAGCTCTCTGTGTTTATCAATCTCTCACATTCCTTCTCAGATCCCATGCTTCCCTCCCCCATCCTCTCCCAGCCCTGGGCTCTTTTCTGACACCCTCTCTTCCTTTCTCAATGTGCTGCTCTTCAGAGCACGGAGTTGAACTTATTTCCACTCTGTGCAGGTCTCTCTGTACAGGACAGTCCCAGCTGGTGTGTCTGTGCTGTGCCATCTGTATAACTGCACTCAATAATCATAGAGCATCGTGCCTCCAATGATATTTTCTACATCTGAAAAACATGATAAGTGAATATTTGACCTTACCTCCTAGTGCAGGAATCTGGAGTGTTAAGATATATGTATTGGTTTTCTGGCCAGCTGTAAATTATTTCTGTTCATTTAGATATAATTAATGTACTTTTGACCTATCAGGGCATCCATAGCTGCAGAGCTCATTAACAGGGAAATTATTTTTGTATGCATACAGGTGCACTCATTTAAATGTCACTGATTTAATTTAATAACACACCGTGAGTTCAGACACGCTGCCAATTCGATGGAGTTGTTTGTTTCTTCTTTAATTTATACTTCGTAAGATTCTTTGCCCCCCTCTTTTTTTTTTTTTTTGAGTGTCTGATCTGCTCAAATGATAAATAATTTTCCTCCCTTACGAAAATGTGGTGTTTTGGTTTGGGGTTTTATGTTTGTTTGTTTGTTTTAGGTTTTGTTTTTTGTTTTCTTTTTTAGCTGGATTAGACCTTTTAAAATAGGAACTATTGCTTAGAAAAAATCAGTTTCAGTGTTTGGGCAAGAAGAGAAAGAGAACTGTATCTTTCTCAGGACTAGCACTTTACAGAGAAAGTATTTGTGTTTTAGAATATCTTAATAAAATAGGTGTTGGTCAGTGAGTTAACATGTCTTGGAAGCATCTGTATAATTACTTATATGTTTAAGGAATGCTTTTTTTCCTGTTTTTTAGGAGAAAAATGTTAATTGTACTGATAGGAAAATAACATTGCAGTGTATTACATATCTAGACATGTCACCTAGAATCTGATCTCAAGGCACAATATTCCCTGCCATTCTTTCCCTGTCCTAGCACAGTTCCCCAGGTCAGGCCTAGTCAGAAAAATTGCCTGGGAGCTGTGTAAAATAATGATTGCTGGAATGAATCCCACTGGGTTTGCTGCAGGGCTCAAGGACCTGGAGGTTGTGTTTTACTCCTGCCTTAAAGAAATCAAACCTCACCCATTGCAAGGAAAGAAAAGTGACTTCTTGTTTGGGTGCATAAATGTGACAGTAAAAAATATAAACCAGATCTGAGATAAAATTTTAAGACAAAAATACAGTCAGAGTTCTTCATATGTGTAAATAGTTATTTATCAGTATTGTTGGTTGCTTTCTTAGAAGTCAGTTCTGGAGGGTTTAGGGGCTTTTAAATTGTTCAGAGGATTATTGCAATGCTCTTAAATTCTGAACTAAACACAGTTCAGTTAAGCCAGTAATTTGTACAGAAAGATAAAGTGCTTCTCCTTCCAATCAAATTGCACTGGGCTGAATTTCTGGTTGTCTTTCTTAGCAAAGGATTTTATTGCCTACCCTCTTCACAAGAGAGCACAATCTCTGTTACAACGCCATCTTTGTGCCTTAAGTTTCAAAGGTTACGCACTGTAAGATGTATCAGCCAGAGCAATGACACTTATTCATGTGAGGGAACAGTCCTTGACATTATCAGGGAAGAAAATCCGGGGTGTGGAGGGAGGAAAACCTTGCCAAAGACCTTTTTCACACGAACAGAGACAGGTTTTTCAAAAAATACTTTAACAATACTGTACAATACCCTCTTGAGAGGTATTTAAAGTGCAAATCAGGATAAAATGTGTTTAGTTTGGTAGTTTAAATACACTGACTTTGTAATGTCTTCCTGAAAGAAATTCTCTCAATTACTTCAGTACCTGCTTGGCCAAATCTATAGCTGAAATATCTGCTGAAAATAGACAGGAGCTATTCAATTAAGGTACAGATCTTGTGTCTTGTACAGAGCTTGGGTGTCCAAGAGGTGTTAATGCAACTTAAATGGGGCTGGCAGGAGGATGGCTGAAGCTGGAAATTCCTGCCTTGGTCTGGACTGCCAAATGTCATCACAGCTCTTCCCTCAGCATTAACTTTGGATTCACAGCTCAAATATCTGAACAGCTCCAACTCTCATCTATCTCATTCTATCTTCTCTCATTCTATCCGTTAGGGAAGAGCCACCAAATGAAGTCAGTAACCCAAAACTATTCCCAGACGAACAGCTTATTCCAACTTCCATTGGCATTTTCTACTGTCACAGTGCTGGTCAAGCTCAGAACTACTTTGTTTCTTCCCAGTGATCCTTAGACTCTCTTAGCATGGACTTTTTTTCAAGTTTCTTCTTTCTAATGCTGCTGAAGAATTGGGAATTATTTGTTTCCCTGATTGATTGTTCTCTTTTCCCAGATGTCATCTTTTTGCACTTACACTAGTATTTTTTTAAAATACTTTCCTACCTTCCTCACTTCTGTTTATTGCACGTCCCCATTTACCAATTAATGTATTTTACCTTTTTAAATTGAATTTTATATAAGTCTCAAGTGACAAGATCTCAAGCAAGTTCTTTTATTATCCCACATGATTTTCTCCTTACTACCTTTTTTAGTATACTTTGAAATATTTTTCATCAATGTTTTTCCTTAATTTTGAACAGAAGCAAGAGAAGTCCCCCCTCCCTAAGAAGGTATTTATGTAAGTGTGTAACTAAGATCAGAACCAAAATTCTTCCTGAACAAGGTCTTACAGTTAAGAGCAGAATTCTGGGAGAGAATTTGTCAAGCTATTGCTGTCAAATTATCCAGTTATTCTATGTTCTTTTTATCGTGGTGTATATCAGGTATTGCATGATCCTACTTTATGACCACCTGCAATTCATCAATTTCAGTCTCATTATAATCTCAGCTGAAACTTTTCCTTAGTGTTTGTTCTGTTCTTTTAACCATAATGACCATACACGTTATTTTTATTTTGTATTCTGAACATTTACTCAAGGTTTATTCCTGCATTTTTCATTTATATATTTTTTGACATCGCTTAGAATAATAGCAGGAGTCACAAAATCATGAACTTTCTTTCCTGCATTCTGTAAAACCCTTTCATGTATATCTACTCAATTTATAAACACTGATACTATCCAAGAACTTCTCATAAGCTCTTCATCAATGACTATTTCTAGACTCTTTGTCATACAGATAAATTGCCATTTTTCATTTTATGATGTATATGGAAGGATATAAAATTATGTCTGTAGGTATTTACTATGAAGTTTCACATAATTTGGTATTATTAAGCTCTGATGAACTGAAGAAATGAAAAATGTGTTTGCAGAGTATTTGATTAAGTGACTTCATAGCTTATGGTTACTCTAATTCGATATTCATGGTAATTGAAAGTAGTATCCATGAAACTTTTGCTTTCTCACTTTCTTGCTTTTTAGATTTACATGTAATACCATGGCATCTTTTCCCCCCCGTCTCCTTTCATGTGACTTTGCACTGTTGAAATAAGCAGGAGTTTCATCTCTCAAAACAGGCAGGACCTTAATAAGCCCACCTGCAATCAACTTCATATTTTTATTTGTTTTGCTTTAGTTTAATCATGTGGCTGCCAGGGAATAGTGTCCAAAGCCTCCTCCTCACTTGGGCAGTGTTTCCACTGTTGTCCAGGAGGCTCTGAGCTTGGACTGTGAATTTTGTACTGAGGTTTGTTGCTTTTAATCCCAGAAGAGGTAACAAAAGACTTGACTTGGTTAAGTGCTCATAATGGAGTTTCTCCTCAAGAGCCTTCCATTTTTCATTATCCTGTGTTCTCATAGTAAATAATAAGACTTTCTTGAAGTGTGTAGAAAACCATCAAATCATCTGGAATAGCTTAAAAAAGTTTGAGGGGGGTGTGATAAAAACACTGTCAAAAAGTTTACTGAGTGCAGTCTGAGAGCTTGTTCGATAGTAGCATTTGAAGAGAGAATTGTGCAAAATGAAATTCAAAATGGAAAAAAAAAAAAAAGAGCATGGGAGCTCTGCACAGTGGCAGAGGCTTTGTTTTGCATAGCCATGGTAACAGCCCCGGTGCTTCTGCTCTTATAAAATCTGAGAAGACAAAACTGTCCTAAAAATTGTTCTCTTCAACATCATTTATTAATTGAGTGTCTGCTCACTTTTGGAATATCTTGACTAATGTAATAAATAAAAATATCTGTTGCTGGGCCCTGGAGAATGTGGGGTTATATTTTTGCCCGTACCTCTCATGGGTTATTCAAGGTTTTGGAGGAGTACTTATTGAAGAAAAGGTTCTTCCAGGAAAACAAGTGAAAATTACCTCTACGTAAATAATAAGTGGAAGCTCAAAAATATTCTCTTGATCCACTTAAACATATGCTGCCCTATCAAAAATGTTGTCCCTCACTGCAGAGGTTTTTTATAACTTTAAGGCCACTCCCATCTGATGTTACCTGGAGTCCTCAGATTTCCTTTACCCTTTTCAGACTGGCTAAGGCTTCCCTCTGTATGCTGAATGCTATTCAAGTTCTCATGTTGTTACTGATTTCTTCTGGTTAATGGACTAATGCCAGGTATCTATATTTATTATTTAAACCTTTTAGCAGTCTGCAATATTATTGACCACTCAGGAATATTTTGGGTTTTTTAGGACCTCATTGTGGGTATTTGGAGTCATGTTGAGTAGCTCCATTTCATTTTTTTATCAAGGAAGAATTCCTGAGTGTGGTGCTAGGCAGATTTATTACTCACAGGGAGCTTTGTGGTCTCAAGTACCACAAGCATATGCCATCACCCTTCTTGCTCACATCCAGTTGTGTTTGAGATCACCAGGGGCTATCATGGAATACTTTGAACAGCCTTGACATAAGGAAGTAGATTATGTGCTCTTCCTCATGCTCTCCATGTCGTGAGACTTGAAACAAACTGTTTGTCATCCAGTGCTTGCTACAACATTTACCTCATCATCCAGAATTTTACAGTGAAGAAATAAATTTAATTGGTGCTATGCACTTCAAGAACTTGAAAAGGTTTGAAACTAAACTGTTTCCTGCAGTGACAGTTGTAAGGTAGTGGAATACCACATGTTGTACTTTATGTAAGAAAATTTGTTCAGAAGTCAACTGCATAAATGGCTTTTTAAAGTGAGACATTTTGTGATCAACACATTATCTCTAAACACTGTGTTGCTGATTTCAGTATTTGAAAGCAAAGTTCTGTCTTCCAGTAGTGCTTTGCTGATGGTCATCTTTAACCAATTACAGTCAAACAGCATTTTTTCCTTTCTGTCAGGAATTCAGTACCACAGGACAGCAATTGATCTGTTTTAGAAGAAGTAAATGTCAGAGCTTACTTTCTTTAATGCAAGTGTCCAAATTCCCGATGAATCAAAGTGGGTCACTTGAGCCATTGGTGATGGCAGTTACTGAAAGAGAACACACAGAGTATATTTTTGTGGTTTTGGGGCTATAAATGCTTGTTCTGTGATTTCTGAAAGGCTCCAGGGTTGGGGTTAGATTTATGCCCTGTTGTGCTTCTTGCAGCACATCTTCATTAAGGATGCATCCCTAAAGGAAAGGTTTATGACCCTCTAACCATTGGGTGGTCTGATAACCCCTTTCTTTTCTTCCATCCGTGGATTTGTTGCTGAGGAATCAGCAACACTGGCTGGAGTCAGCTGCTGTGCAGGTGATTTTCAGGTAATGCTCTGCGTAACCTTCCCCTCCAAGTTTTGCTCAGATGTCTCAGGCTTGTGCACAGTGCTGGCAGCTGTCCTGCATGAGACCAAGACTTCAGCAGGAACTGTGGCTTATGTTGCATCAAGTGATGGTGTTGTGAAAGGGCGTCTCTTCATTCAGTCATTTCAGAGTTTGGATTTGTTCCTCAGGGAATGAAAAGTCCTCAGTATCTCCCTGCACTGAGGTACTCAATGAGTCCATGTAGTTGTATGATAAAACTCTACTAGTCTGCTTTAGGAGATACAGATTATTGAAAGCCTTGCCTCTGGTTAGTCTAACATACTTTCTTTTGGAACATTCAAAACAAATTAGAAATAACTTCAAAAGGGTAAATGCTAATAATGAGTCACTTTAATTCAATAGCCTCTGCTGTCAGAAAATTATAGAAGTGTTTTAGTTCTTTGCATAGTCAGGGTGCTTTAATTGTCAGTTGTGAGCTTATGTCCAAGGGCAAGCTCTGTGAACATTTATAGAAAGATTTCATAGCCATTTCATGCCTACCACAACTAATTTTAATTATCTTGTTTTAAAGAAATAGTTTAGCTTGCAATAAATGCCATGCGTGTGTGAATACTAATGTTTTATAATTTAGTTCTTAAAATGTAGTATAGCACAAAGATAAGACACGTAGACTGAGGGCTTGAGAAGCCCAATTCCTGTTCTAAAGTTACTTCATCTTTTTTTTTTTTTTTCTGTTTTCCCTTTCTCCTTGTCCCCTTCTTCTGCCTCAAAAATCAAACTAAAGAAACCACCTTTATTTGGAAGATCACAACTGACTTCACCTGATACTCCTTTCAAAGTCTGTGGGAGATACAGGTCCATGCTATAGTCCATGTATGCACCCGTTTTGCTATAGTAGGAACAGTGCTGATGTGCTACTATGAAAAGCCACATACCAATACACACATATGTAGCTGGCATGCAGCAGACTCTGGAGTGCTGACCAGATTCTCTGTTGCGTTTGATTTATTGAAATTTATTCACGTTATATTCCGCATTTTTATTGTATTTATTTAAAAGTAATCCTAACCACTAATTATTGTAAGCTATTTAATATAAAAACATGTGTTTAACACAAGCTGTGGCTCTCCCCTTGCTTTTGAGAGCTCAGTGGTAATGCAATGCTATTTCTGACTCTGGTTGACATGCAGTTCTATAAATGGAGATAATTTGTTTTGCCTATTGAGACACTAAGTTGTCTGAGCTAGGACTGTCTCCTACTATAAACAGTACTTAAAATGAGGTGACTGTAACCTCAGCTAGTGTTTCTGGGTACTGTTGCATACTAATGCATGCAATACACATCAGCTGCCAAGAATGAAGGATTTTCTTTTACGTTAAGGTCCCTTGCTGCCTAATTTTCTCTCCTCTGTTTTTGTGTATTCCCAAGGCGTTTGTGATTTCACCTCCTTTCTTCACATGATTTTGAAAGTTCAAACCTAATATATTCAGTAGCAAAAAGCCCAAGGCAGCAGTGTTGCATAGGCAATCAAATATTCATGCTATTTTCAAATATTTATTTGTATAATCCTAATAAATTAGAAGACAGGAATGTGACCTTTTCTCCCCCGTGAGTGAGAGCAGCTATCTGACATAGCAACATCTGTAACAGGTTTCAAAAGAATAATTACATGGTTCCAACACTGCTATTAATTTCCTTTTTCATGGTCATTCTAGTAGAGGCCTCTGAGGTTTTCAAATAAGACTTACGTATCAGAATTTATGTGCGAGGATTTTAGGTGAGCTTCTAACTTTCAGACAATGCACTACAAGTTCTAAAATTCAGGAACTACATTTTTTATTTGCCATTGCATTTTCATCTTGGATCGTGTCAAAAGATTCTTTTTCATGTTTAGATCTCTGCGGTTAGAGATGTTGTTGTTGCATACTTGATTTGTGAAGGCAGAGACTGGTTCGATAATTTAGGGTTATTTGCAGGATTATAAGAAGAAAACACAGCAACTCATGGGCATATCAAGATGTGAAGTAAAGTTTGGATATGTAAAATATCTTGGCTCAAAGAGCAACAGAAGTATTTTCTTTTCAAACCTGTAAGGTAATTACTGCCAGCTGGAGCTGTTAAGGTGTGTACAGACCTTGGGGACTTCAGTCAAAGATTCATTCATGAGGGAAAAACAGGATGCTGGGGTTGAAATCTATCATGGTCACAGATATTTAATAAGTGTATGCCTTGTGCTGAATGTAAAGCACAATGAGGTTACTTCTGGTTCTCCATGGAATATTTTTATGCTATCATAGTTCTTGCAAACAGATTATTCCAAACCTAATTGAAGTTGATGGAAAGACACTGTATTTCAAATGGTTTTGCCGAAGAACTTCAGTCAATCAGAAATATCCATGAACAAAATCAGGTTATTGTAATAGGAAAAAGTAAACATCCTCTCACCCCTCAAAAAAACTCCCAGTTGAGTCTTCCTGGTTACCAAAAGAGTTTATTACAGAGGCAATTTCTGGTACTTGTAAGTTTAATGAAATGTGGCCACAGAAATCAACTCCATTCCTGGATTCTGATTGTTTGCTTATTTCTTAAGCTTATTATGCTCAGTTGTTTCTTGTATTTATGTTCCTCTTCCAAATGAGAAAAGTGGGGATTTGAATTTGGATCTCCTAGGAGCTGTGGCTGCACACATGAATGTCTTCCTCAACAAACAGTATAACCTTCAGGACCTGAAGTTGTTTTCAAATTATTCTTTTTTCATTTCATCAAGGACTTCAGTTTAATGAGGCCTTATTGGATACTGTGGCAATTACAGGATTATGCAAGAACAGAGCAATTATTCAGTGATCTTTCAGGGCTTTTTCTAAAACTAGTAAGCATATAGAACCATAAATATTAATCATTCTAATGTGTTCATTATTTAGATGCTGAGCCTAAAAACCTTTATTAATCCAAAAAGTCAGAATACTCGGAGTTTTGTGAGTTTCTGGGAGGACAAATTTGAAGATATACAGGGATTAAGTTTTGCTCTCTCTTCCTTTTGAACTCCTTTTCTTTGCAAAACTGAAACAGGGGCATACAAGGGGCAGAAAATGGGGTACAAACAAGCAATAATTCCTTCCTTCTTCCTCTGCCCTGTTGATTTTTGGGGTAATTTTATCAGATGTCAAGTTTTTGGAGTATGCTAACAAACTTTGCAGAGAAGGTTTAGATATATACCAGCACCCTGCCAGGTGAGATAGGTGGGGACTGATGAGCGTTCTTCCACTGAAAGTTTTGGTGGCATTGTTATTTTCCTCCAAAAGATTCTGATTCAGCTAAATTATCTTTTTCTTAGCAAAAAGTTTTCAGTTTTGCTCTCTTGCCTCCCTTCATCCCTTTGTTTGCCTGGTTTGTTTTCTGAGTACCAGTGTATTAGTCAAGTGTGTTTTCAAAGCAGCTTTTCACAATTGACTTACGCTTTCGTTTTTCATTTGACTACTCCTTAGCATGGCTGAAACTTCAGGGTTATGTCAAGGCTGGTTCAGAAGCACAGCAGGGTTGGTGAACAAACCTTGGGGCAACGCTGCCAAATACCATTTGCTTTGCTGCAGTCTCTGTATGTTTACAAAGTATTATTGTTTTGACAGTGTCTCAGAGGATATGTTTTTGTTGTAAGGATTATGACCAGGTAGTCCCATATTACCCCCAGATGGTCATATGTCTGCCTCCCTATTAAATTTTTACTGACATATACATTTTCCTGTGTGTCTTCAGGTAAAGGATAAATGTTTGTGTGACAGAAGCACAGTCTAACTTGTCAGAGGAACTATTTGTAGAGCAAAATGCAATTCAGACTAAGGTCATTAAAACACTTTTAAAAATTATTTCAGATATATTCAGCTCTTTAAATCTATCAAGTGTATCTAACAAACAATTTGCCTTTAGAATGTAGACAGTATATTCATGCTGATTGAACATAAATAAAAATATTTGGATATAATTTTTCCAGGCATCCTGGAAAAGGATTTGGTGTAGCTTGATAGGAAAAATTCTTGTGCATGTGGTGTTTTTACTTGCTTTGTGTGTGAGTGGAGTTTTATAAAACTATATTTTATTGTTTCATAACAGTACCATGACTTTTTTTTCCTTTCCCTCAAGTGTGTCATTGGCATCTCAGAAAATGAAGCATTGTGTGTACACTAGAGAGATGCAAATTTATGCAGTCACACTGCTTTAAAAACCAAAAGCAACAACAGCTTTTCTGGAGTAGAGAGAATTCCCCTTTCCTTCAGGATTGCTCAGGGGTGCTATATTCCCATGCTTATGGCAAAAAATCAGACTTGTCAGCTGAATGGTGAAATCCTACTAACCAGCACATTTTTTACATGGCAGTGAAGATCTCCTTTCTGTTTGCCAGCTACCAGCAGTGTCACGGGTCATTACTCTCTATCTGTCCCTCATTCTATTATGTGAACATGGCCTTTTTTACCCTCTGTTTTATAAAGAAGACATAAATGTTGCATCTTCAGTAAAAGATGGGGTTTAACATGGTTTGGTATATATTTCTTGTCCTGATTGGAACAGACATCTGCTCTGTGTATATGCTGTTGTCCTGGAAAAGAGGTGAGCCTTGAGTTGAGCTCTGGTGGCAGTGCTGCTGCTCAGCTCAGACTCCCAACCCCAGCCCTGGAGGCAAAGTGACCAGCAGTGCCCCTCCAGAGAGTCCTACTTTCCGATGGAGAGCGCCTGCTCTCTGAGCACAGCAGTGGATCTGTTGTCATTTTGCATACTTTCATACCTAAAGTAGTAGCTGACCTACTTTTTGGCTTTGATTTAAATCTACTGCTTTCCCCAACAACTCTTTTTCTTTTATCAGTAGTTACTATAAATTCATCTGGCAAATCACAGCAGATGTAATCCCAACTCTTTATCTTTCTTTGGATTGCATCTGCGTTGTACTGTATCTGGTAATTTGCACTGAAATCTAAGCTTTATTTTCAGATATTGTATTTTTTTACTTTCCTTGTTCCTGCAGAATTGTTGACAAGGAAAACAACCAAAAAAATGAACTAACTGACAGAATGTATCAGAAAACACTAAAGCTTTTAGAAAGAATAAGTATAATATAAGTTTATAGCATTACTGTCTTGCATACATCCTGTAAAATGATACCCTTGTTTTTGTCTAGAATGTGCTAAGATTAAAAATAAGTTTAGAGGAAATGTAAGATTCTGCAGAAAAATTCATATTCCACTTTCAAGATGACTGTTCAAACCTTTATTCTCTTTCCCTCAATGATGTTTTTGAGAGAAAAACTCCTCCCTGACCATACTGGCTGTCAGTAATGAGATACCATCCTTGGAAAGGGAAGACTCAGATCAGAAGGTCGATTCGATTTGTATGTGGCCTGAGAGCACGGAGAGGAATGCAGAGCTTCCTGTGGCTCAACAAAATGCTCTAATCAATATGATGTTTGGAAAAAAGGCATCTCTCTTTCTAGATGTCTCAGAAACCTTCTAAATCACCGGAATATTTTTCAAGACAATGTTTTTCATGTTTGTTTGGGGTTTTTTTTGTTGTTGTTGTTGTTGTTTAGTTTTCTCTCCCGCAGAAAGTTATTCCAAAAAACCCACAGGAAATAGCTCTTCCAACCTCCTAAATTTAATGCCTGTCGTTCACAGACGTACACGCACAAAACTATGGTTTCAGAAAACAAGTTTCTGGTGAACAGTTTATAGCCACTGCATTGCAAGCATGTTATTTCTGATTCTGAATAGGGAAAGCTTTGTCATTGCTATATGTGTTAGTAAACTGTATAAGCAAGATTTACAAACTCAAGATGGTAGAAATGTGGTTTGGTCATAGAATGAAAATATGGTCTCTCCTTGTATATTTACTTGACTCAAATGGCAGATCAATTTTTGCTTGAGAATCTTGTATTTAAACTTGAGTTTTATGCTAACAAATAAAATTTTGCTATATATTGAAATATACAATATTGAAAGTAATTCAGTATCTTGTCACCACTGAGAAAGTTGCTCTTTGGAATTTCATTGGCATTGGATTTTCTAATGACAGTCTGCCAAAAATAAAAAAGTAGCAGAAGCTTTGCTCCACTCAGTCCCTGCTAGTTTACTTTGGATAAAATAGATTGTACGATGATGATGAAGATGATAAGGAAAGAAATAGACACAAGATTGACAGATTTTCTGGGTTGTGTTTCTGATCTTAAGAATAGGGAATTAACTCTCCCAGTTTGCTGGAGCACATGTGCAGTGCAAGGGGTGATGTGCTTTCTTTTACGCCTGGATCCCTTAGCCTGAGCACGTTCCCATGGCTTCCTATCAGCTGCACTGCAGTGATCCTGCCGAACACCACGGCACAAACCATGTGCAAGGCTTGAATATCACATCCTTAGAGGGGGAAGAGACTACTGAAATGTTGCAAACTGCAAACATAGTGAAGAGACTTTGATTTATAGGCTTGTTGTTCTTCCAGAAGAGACACGAAGACTTCATTTTGAGTTCTGCTTCAACTTATGCAAATTGGGAGGGAGAGAGGCGGTTTAAAAGATGAGGTGTTGAAGTTTTTAATCTCCAGGTTTCCCTTTCAGGTTTTGCATGAGTCAGAACCATTGTGAAACCTTGTTACCAGACTTTGGTTTCCTTTGTGTTTTTTATCCATGTTACTAGCTTGTCCCAACTAATATGCAGATTAGCACTTTCAGCAATGACAGAATCAGTGTAGATATGGAATCTGCTTTTTCAAAAGTAAAAATACCTCCCTAAGTTGAGAGCAGTGCAAAACTGGCACTGCAGGAAGCCTGTGTTTCTGCTGTCTTCTGAGCACGTGAGTTTGGTAAGCAGAGCCGTTAGGCTGGAATCTCCTGTTAATTTCTTGCAATAAGTAATTGATGAAATCTTGAGCACATCAAATTTGATGCATTGTTTTAAAATCTCTAAGTTTCTATTTTCCTCAGTACTTTAAAACCATTTCTCTTGACCCACTGCATGTGTCCAAAGGGTACATGGCCATATTCTACTTCTCATAGCTGAAGAATGTTTGGATTGACTTATAGCAAAGCCTACATAAAAAACCCACTTTCGGTGAGAACAGACCAACTCTGAATGCTCTGGCTTCCTCTAAAGTGACCATGTTTGGTTTTGTGTGTAGATAAGATTAAAAGAAAGAGGTTTCAGAGAGTGAGGTACTTTCTTGCTAAAGATGTCCCTTTAGAAGTTTCTGTCATGGTAATGTGAGGTGTGGAGACACAGCAAGTCCAGGCTGTACCAGATGGAACACTTTGCTAATTGGTTAATTCTGCTTTAGTGCCTGGCCACCACTTGGCACCGTGGCACAGAGAATTTTACATAGATTCAGCAGGGAAGCTTCTCCTTTTTATTACCCTGAAATTCAGAATTGGCTTTGATGAAATAAACTGGTTTTGTTAGATTTTCTTGAATTTTAGTGTGTTCTAAGATCCCCCTCTTTAACCCTGCATATGTGTCACCTTTTTCAAGTTGAAATTCAAACTGGGTCCTTGTTTTTTTCAGTAGGATCCAGTGTTCTTTCAATAGTTTTAAGATCATGGCTGGTCGTTCTGCATGTGAAAAACTGCATTTCAGTAAATGTGCTAATAATAGATTTTGCTTATGGCCTGTCATAACTACTGACTAATGGATCTGTGGACAGGATGAGTGCACTCAGTTCTCCTAATTCAATAAAGCAAGAGCCCTTCTGAATAGTGGGACAAATTTATTCTTGGAATTATTCCACACACTTAAATGCACTTACAGCTGAACTGGATTTGCACCCTAAGGTCCTATTTGAGGAACAATATTCATAATTTCTTCAGTCATATTCACAAAGTAGAGAGGCACCTTTTTATTTTTATTATCGTATTTAAAGACACTGAGAAGTTCATAGTCACCTAATAATTTCAAGCTCTGCAGATCCTGCAATGGGAAATATACAGTGGAAAAGAAGGGAGTATCTTCTTTCTGCAGATGCTAACTTGCAGCACACAGTTTTTTGGTAGAGATGAGACTCACTTAACTAGTCATTCCCTTAACTTGGCCATTCCTTTTGAGCTTTGGGAACATACGTTTTAATTATTTAAAATGAAGACACACACTTCACAAAGGCTTTATTAATAATTATTTGGGAATGGGAATGAACAAACTTCAGAAGAAAAATTTCCTGTTAAGAGCAGTGTATTTTAGCAATACTCAGTATACCTATGATAGGCTTGTAGCCTTGTCTCTTATGTTATACTTCAATGAGTATTCCTAGAAAATAAAAATTCTTAGAGAATTGAAACTTTAAGTGTATAGGGACACAGGCTATGTTAGCTCTGTCCGTAATATGGAGATTATGATTTGGATTGGATAAATCCTTCTATTTCAGTGCCATTTATAGCACTGCATTCAACAACCACAGAATCATAATACACTTTGGGTTGGAAGGGACTTCCAAAGCTCATCTAGTCTAACCTCCCCTGCAATAAGCAGATATATCTTCAGCTAGATCATGTTGCTCAGAGTCCTCTCTCACCTGACTTTAAATGTTTCCAGGGCTGGGGCATTTCCACCTCTCGAGGCAACCTGTGCCAGTGTTTCTGTGCTCTCATTGTAAAAAATGTCTTACTTGTATCTGGTATAAACCTACTCTCTTTTAGTTTAAAACCATTATCCCTTGACCAGTTGCAACAGTCTGTACTAAAAAATTTAAAAATTAGCTTTCTTTTAAGCCACCTTAAAGTACAGAAAAGTTGCTCTAAGGTCTCCCAGTAGCTTTCTTTTCTCTGGGCTGAGCAACCCCAAATCTCTCTGTCTGTCCTCACAGGAGATGCTCATTTTTGTGGCCTCCTCTGGACTTGCTCCAACAGGTCCATATCTTTCTTCCTGTGCTGAGGATTCCACAACAGGACGCAGCATTCCGGGTAGGGTCTCACCAGAGCAGAGCAGAGGGGCAGAATCCTTGACCTGCTGGTCATGCTGGTTTCATATTGTGAGTGCACGTTGCTGGCTCGCATCCAGCTTTTCATCCACCAGTATCCCACAACATCTTTGTCTTCTCCACTTTAGTAATAACCAAGGAGACATTACAGATCTCTCTCTCTCCAACAAGTTTTACTATGAGGAAAGGTAAAGGAGGCTTAAAACCAACCACCTTAGCATGCACGAGTATATAGTGTGCCGGAGGTAATTTTAAAAGGGATAGCATCAAACATCGGGTGTTCATACACATTTTCTAGACAATCATTCATTACCTTTCACATGAGGTGCTTTTTTCCCCTCTCAGGCATGTCAGTTGCCATACTAGTAGATGGTTCCACTTACAATGCATTTAAGTTTTCTAAAGGCACTCCAGTTCTTGGTCTCTTGCAAATATTTTTCGGTTTTGGTGGTGGTGAGAGGAGGAAAAGAATCTCTAGTCCCGTAGTCAAGTCACTTCAAAGACTTAAATAGCAAATTAAAAACAGAAATGAAACACTTAAAGCAACTTTTCAACAAGAATGAGTTTCTGCAGAAAGATGTATTTGTGCTTGTGAAGGCATATATATGCACACGTTTATACCTTATTTATATTAAGAAGCATAAACAAAAAAGCCTACATCAAATATTAAGAGCTGACTTAGGCTTGTGTTTCCACAAATTTCAGAGTGTTCCATATCACCATGTTAGCTTGGACAAATCCTCTCTCTGCTGATTGCTGGCTGATCACTGGGTGAGAATTTCATTTGTTCTCTGGCATTTGGGAGCCCTCTTTGAGAATCTTCTCACCAAAGTGGCACCGTAATGCTCACTGGAAATAGGTCATTGAGCACGTATTAAGATAACATGACTAATGCTTTTGCCTAATACAAGATAGGTTCTAATCAGCTGTATAGCAGGTAAACCAGGTCCGTTTTCCCACCTCAGTCTGCCAGTTTATCTGTGTATATAGCAGACAGTTGTTATGTTATCTAGAAACATCTGATTTTTAATTAGTTTTGTTTTGCCAGATGGTGAAATAGAATGTTGTTTTGCCTTCACTTCATGACCTCTAGCACTTTTTGAATCCATTTCAATTAATTTGGAGGAGTCTCTTCTGCCTAAAAAAGAGACAGCTGCAACAGGATATGATAGAAGTGTATAAAATCTTGGCTGACATGGAGAGGGATCATCTCACCATTTCTTCTAATGCAAGCAGGAGTGTTCAGCAGGTGAAACAGTAGGTGGTCAGTTTGAAGCACATGAGAGGATGTGGCTGTTCTTGCTACACATTGTCATGGAGGTAAAATTTTACATCCATACAGGGATGTCTGGAAAAGTTAATGAGAGAGAAAAGTACTGAGAGTAATTAAATGCAGAGAAACTATATTCAGGTCATAGTCTGAAAACTGCTGTCTTTCTGAGCTGTGAGTATTATGTTGAAGCAAGGAACAAGTGTATCCTGTTCCTAATCTCTTCTGTAGGGATCCTTTCATGAGCCCTGGTGTGGAGAAGACAGTTGAGATAGTAAGGGTATGAGTACAAAAAGTATAATTTCTACCTGGAAAAATGATCAGCTTGCTCATGGCCAAACTGGTAATGAAAAGAACACACCTAGTGACTATATAACTTGAAAGATATTTATAAACTTTAGCTAGTCAAGAATTAAAAACATTTATAAGATAATAGTGAAGTCAGAGGAAAAAAAAAGTTGCTTGTCTGTAACCTGTAATTTCTTTTTTTTGTTCTGCAGCTCTTGGGCATTATACACCCAGATTTTCATTCATTCAAGATACAAAGCATGCTTTTGCCAATCAGTTACTTAATGCTTTGCTATCTACCTTCTGTATCTGTTTCAGTAGGAAGAAGAAATGGTAGATTGAATTGGCATAAAAATGCCACAAAGTAAATGGTGTTTTAAACTGTTTAGGCCAAAGTATTGCTGAAGTGGAAGAGGATTTTAGTTTAGTGGTGTTGGTGAGCTAGCGAATATCTAATTATTTCAGGAGAGAGCGTTAGGAATGGATTGAGTGTTGGAGTATGAGTTAGGATGAATATTTGGCTAATCATTCGGTCTTACCCGCATATACTTCAGTAGCTGAAATATACAATGGTGCTCAGGAAAAGCGTAGTAGAGAACACCGTTCTGCCTATTTTTAGTTTATACTCTGGTTTCAAGTATTATTTCCATGTGAAGGAAAGCATGAATATAAGCAGACAATTTTCACTCCTTTCTATTCCAGTCGTAGCACTCTGCAGCCTCTTGGAATGATGTCCTGGCTGAGCCTGCCACCCATACAGCTGCTTCCTTCTTATGTTGTTGCCTAATTTGCAGAAATGTGTTATCTCATTCACATATTTTTTAATTTGTCCTTCCCTTTCTAACTTAAGGAATCTTAAAAGACATCTGGAGAGCTTTTCATGCTCAAGAAAGAGTGAGGAAGGACTTTGTTGCCAGAAATTAAACTGCTGGTGCAGAAGGTAATCGAGCACCACAAGGTGCTGTGCAGAGCCTGAAGAAGCAGTACAAAACAAACATGCCCTGAACAGGACCTTGTCAAAGGGGCTTGTCTACTGTAAGGTTGTGAAAGAATTCAAATACCAGGGGAAGACAGCTTTGAGGAGTATCTGTTTATCACACATGCTTCTCCTTGCTCCTATTTAGAGGTGCTTGCAGCCACTCTCCATTCTAGCCATACAAGACATACAGAAGCAGATTGCTTACAGGCTGGTAGCATCACTCTTTTTTTTTTTGTTTTTTTTGCACAGAGAGCACTGTATTAGCTCCCTTTTAATGCTGTGCATGTCAGTACCTTGCCCAGCTAATACTGCCAACACGTTTTCCCTGGAAAGCTTTAAACAATATGAACAAGCACTTTGGGGAAGCTTGTAAAATTCAGTCAATTTGTCACGATGTTTTATAGTTTTATCACCTTAGTCAGTGGAGACTGCCTGCTGCGTGTCAAACCAAAAAGCAACAAGCTGGAAGCATTACTGCTTTTACATGTCCTAAATAGTCTCTGATGTTCCAACACCAGGTTAAAGGACTGCCTAATATTGAATATGGTAGTAGACTCATCAAAAACTACATGGCAGACAGGCCACCTGAGCAGCAAAGTAAGTATCTGGAGATGATTGTTCTTATTTTAACTCGGTTTTGTTAGCTGAGATCATTATTGCTTAGGTGAATCTCTCTAACTTCTTTTAAAGCTGAGAAAAACAAGTTAAGTAGAACAAAAGCTGCTATAGATTGCTTTAAATGCATGCAAAACCAAGTAAGGTGAGATAATGTAGCACTGAGCAAGTTATTTTGATAACATGAAAATTGTATAAAATCGGTACTTTTGGTTTTAATACTAGCTGTTTGGCAGACAGGCTCCTGTAGATAAGAAGGATGTGGAATACGGGAGTGGTGGTTATAAGGATTTCTAGGGTTTTTTTAAAGATGAGTGTGGTATGTATGTATTTATATGAAAGCAGTGTCACTTTGATAGCCCAACAAAGCTACAGACATGAACCAAGCGCCAGGGTAATTCTCATCTAGAAGTGAGAGTCTTGAGGGGAAACTGCCTGGATTCTGAAATCACATTTTCAAGGAGTACTTGGTTTTATCTGAGTCTCAAGTGGGCTGGCCCTCCTCATGCTCCAGACTCCCATAAGACCTGAGTGGGAAGTGATTCTTACTGAAAGTAAAGAAGACAGAAAGGAAGGTGTTATTTTGTGACTTGATTTGGATGAAACAGCAAGATGAAGCAATACCCAGGGGCAACCCTGAGTGTGTAGCAGAGTGATCCAAGGATAGGCTCAAAATTCAGTATCTTCTTTTTGAAACCAGCATGCTTCGTCTTAGCAGTTCAGAAAATACCCCAAAACCCTTCTCCATTATTTTCCCCTAGTAATGTTAATTTTAAAGTATTGTAGCACATCAGATGATCACAGTTACGTTGACCCAAATTTTGTTGCTGCTGAGGAGCAGCTGTCCCCTACAGCAGTCTTCCTGTCTTCTGACATCCTTTTGCTGTACTCATTCCAGCAGACCTGAGTTTTCATATCCTTCTTTCTTTCCTTGTTCTCATACTGACAACAGTTCCCAGACGTTCTGCAAAAGCAGAATGTGCAGATCTTCCCTGGCCTTGGCACAGTGCCCTGTCAGCCTTGGTGTTTAGGCAGTGCTTGGGTTGTTGCCCTTGCTCTGCAACTGGTGTTTTCCACTTGCTGTTGCAGCGCTTGGTCCCCTCCCCTGTCAGTTTTTCGGTGAGAAAGCCACACCTCTCTGTTTTCACCATTCTCTAATCCTTTGCATTTTCACAGAGAACCTGAAATTCTACTTCAAGTCATGAAATGTCTGCATATATGATGGAACAGTGCATAGAGGGGTTCATGGCCACAGAGCAGTCTGCTCCCTGATCGGCTGCACGGCTTTATGAGATATGGTTGTCAATCAGTAATTGATTTACTGATTAATGTTCTTACAAATGTCAGTATGTTTTGTCTTATTATTTTTATTATAGTTTAGTTACTAACCTTACCTAGAAGTCAAAGTGGGACTCAGCAGAGAAATGAGAAATCCTGAAGGTGAGGAAGGATGAAGCAAGTACAGAAATTTAATGTGTATTGCAGAGGTGGCAGGTCTGCTTCACTTCACATGTGGTTTTTCTTTATGCTGAATTTATTGTCTGTGTAGCAGACATGGAGATGGTTATCAGGGCTTTAATAATTTTTTTCCATCTGATTACTGATGATGTTTACAACAAAAAAAATTAACAGCTCTAAAAAGAAATAACTGATAGGCATTGTCAGTATAATGATATTATTGTTGGGAGCTCTGTTTGGAATAAGTACGACTTGAAATGAACCAGGAACTGGAGATGAACGTGTCAATACACAGAAAAAATTTGTAATTGAATGTGATTTCCTAAGTTAAATATTTCCCAGCATTATATTCCACATGCAGAATAAAAATGCGAGGGTACCAAATCTGAACACTTGCCACATTTCAGCATACTTAAAGTATAATGAGTACTGTAGTTAGTTAGCATAATGACTAAAATAGTTGCCCAAAGTACTTTATTTATAGCAACATTTGTAATTAGGTTCTTGAACATTTTTTATTTCAGAGAGGAATGTCCTGTAGAGCTAACCCACGTGAAATGAACTCTCCAGTTAGTGAATTTACATATCACCCTCTTTCTATGAAAAGTAAGATAATTTTCTTTTTCTTGGCAGTTTTGGTTACTATTAAATTTTTTTTTAAGGAAACAGTATAACATAACTCTCCTTTGCCATATCTAATTCTTAAACATAGCTATTGTATCCTCAGTGAGCAAATATGACAATTATTTTCCAGTTGGAAGGCCCCAAATATTTTTATTTCATGGGGAATACTTGACATACTTATGGTCGTGAAGATGCTTTTTATTCTTGTAGCTTTCCCCTTCTTCCCTCCCCCAAAAAGAAGAAAAAGCCAACAATACCCTCCATAAAAAACTTGAGTATTAAATATTCCTCCAAATGAATCAAGTTCATTATTTGCAAATTAAATACTATCAAGTCCCTTAGTAAGTTTTCTCTTTCTTTAAGCAATGTTAAAATTAATGTCAATCAGAGATTAAAATTAAAGATGATTGTGCCTGGTGCACAAGGCATAGTGTGATGAAGGTTATTCAAATGCAGCAGTCTACAGGCTGGTAAAGGTGTTCACAGAACATAAAAGCTGTGCTTAAGACCTTGATTTAAGGTTGAGAAGAACTCCTTTGCCACCACTTTGGGGACTGAACACAAGAGGTGAATTAAATATTTAGATAACATGAAGATTCTCATCACCTCTACTGAAGCAGTTTCTCATTCCGTGGATGGGCTGAAGTGTTTGTATGCAGAGTTCCTCTCAGTCCAAATTCCTGCCACTGTTCATGTGCAGGACATTGTCCCAGAGGATGGGACACTTGTGCTCAAATGCTAGTTCCTCTGCCTGGTTTGGATCAGACTGCTGAACTCAGATTCCTTACTTCCCAAGGCCTGTTGTGGTCACTGATCCATTCGGTTAAAAGGGATCATTCCTGGCCTCCTTTCTTCTTTTCTGTGTGACCCACTTGAGATATTCTGCAGATTTAGTTTGTACCTGCCCTTCCTAGAAGTCCCAGATGATTTGCTTTTGTGGGTACTTGAGTTCCTCTTGCTCAGTCTGAGGAGTGTGGGTGCTGAACACGGGGCTCTGGGTTCCTCTTGGTGAAGGGACGAGCTTGACTCAGACAGCTGTGTCCCTGGGGGAAGATTTCCCTGTTTTAGCAGGAAGGCTTGGTTCACCCTTGGGACAACAGAATGTCTGATTTGAAGTCGGTATACTGTGGGTGATAAATGGATTGCTGGTTTAAATGTGGTTCTGTTCAGATGAGGCTAACTGCCAAGGAAGAACACCTCTATTTCAAGCTTTCCTTTCAATCTCCAATACACCTCAAGAGAAGTTTTGAAACCAGCTTCTGCCAAAAGTGAAGGGATGCAGAATTTGTCATGTGGGAGATGAGGAGTAACTGTGATTCTGGGATGTGATCTATTCGACTGACTGCTGTGTTAAGCTGTGAAAGACTGGCAGTGTTCTACTTTTAATAGATTAGTTTTAGCAGATTAGAATGGATTTTTAGTAATAATGATAACAATGCTTCAGTGTCCTTTACGTCAGTTTTTATGCCTTTATTTGAGGGTGGTATTGATCCAAGCCAAATTAGGAAAAGAAGCATCTGAATAAGCTCAAGTATGAAGTATTTACTATTATGAAAACAAGTCATTCAGGCTCATTAACACTGGTGCTACATTACACAGAATTGTGTTTGACCTTCTGTTTTCTTAACTGTCAAACAGTGTTAAGTACTAATGGCATGTTTCTGTTTCCAAAGATACTTTATTCCTTTGTAAGAAATTCTTACTATTCTTATATTTCCTGAAGAAGCAGAAAGGGTGGTTTCTTATCCTAACATTGATGTGTGGAAGGCTAAAAGCCAATTCTGACATCTCTCACATTTGGACCTTTTGATGGCACATCAAATGCAGAGTCATGGTAAGGGAAATATGGTAAAGATTTTTGCCTGGCCTGTATATGACCCTTTTTGTTAAGTCCAAGACCTGATTGTCAGTTTAGAGGAATTTACAGCCCTCTTTTTTTTTTTTTTTTTAAAGCCATATCTTAACAGTCTATTTTAAAAGCTGTATTTTGTAGAAACAACACTATATCCATAATGGAATCTTTTAGTAGGCTTTTAAAATGTGAAGTGTGAATTCTGTGAAATATTGCTTTAGCTTACAGAATGATTTTTTAAAAAAAAGAATATTTTAATTCCATTCCTCTCTATTTTCTATGCTTTTCCTATGAGCTTCTTAATGACCTGAAAGTTAATCTAAACATATACGCAGAATTCTAAGAAAATACATTTTATTAAAAACTATTTCACATTTCTAAGAAATGTAATTTTTTCAGAGTACAGCTTAACACAGCATGATCGCTTTTGAAACATTATGATACAGAGCAAATGTGGTTCCAGCAACGTGACTAATTCAACACAGTCTGATGTGTAATTAATGTAATGCTTCACAATATGAATACTTTTTAGAAGGAATAAAAATGCAAGTGCAATTTTGCAAGAAAATTGACAAGTAAAATGGCCTGAAAGGGCTGTCATTTAGCTGTTACTCTGGAACAAACACCGGCTCTTCAAGAGTTTGTTATGAATATCTCACACACTTGCAGACTGTGCAGTGGGTGCTGTCGGTAAAGGTAGTGAAGGAAATAATGGCAAAACTGAAAAGAAGGACAAAAAATTTCCTAAGTTTGAAAAAGACAATTGATCACTGTTCAAAAATAAGAAAAGAGAAGAAGGTTTGCTGGAATTTGTCATGTATAGCTAAGCAGCTCTGGTATGCTAAGATTTATTTGCAGTGTCAGGTAAATAGAAACACATTTATGATTTCACCCAGTCCTTGGGATTTGGCACATGATTTTGAGAACTATTTTGTAAAAAATAATAATAGAAAAAAATCTTCCATTTTACACAGGGAGAAAAAGGAGTCCATGTTCATAATACAGTGTCTAGTTAGCTATATATTTTTAATTGTGTTCAGTCTTCTGGTAAAAGGGATTATGTCAATTCTCAACAATATCAAATTTGGCAGTTTACTTTGGAGACCTGAAAGTCTCCTGAAATCTGACTTCCCCAAGAAGGATTAAGGTGAGAGCAGCCCAGGATAAGAGCTGAAGGTTGAGGACAGGTTGGGGAGAGGCATTATGTACGGTTCCTGGACATGAAAAAAACCCTGTTTAGATTGGATATGCTTTACTTCTGCCTCACAGTCACTCTATATTGTGTGAAACACAAATGAGACTTGGAGAAGCCTCTGGAAGGGAAAATGTTTGTAGTCTTTCTTGAGCCCTGCAGGCCTTTCCTGGAAGAAGCTGCCCAGCTCCTTTTCAGCATTGCTGATCTGGTGGACTCTGCATCTGGGACTACTGTGGTGAAAAAAAGAATCAGGGCTGGGCACCAGACTAATATGAGAACAAAATTGTACACTTCATTTCAGGCTTGAGAACTGTTTTTAACCTAAACCTTGATATGCAAATGTTCTCAGTCATTCCCTAATCACAGAAAGCAGCTACTTTCAGGGCAGACTTTTGTTCACATGGATTACTCTACAGATGCTAATAAACACAAGTGTCACATGAAGGTTTGAATAGCTGGTATGCCACAGTACAGATCAAACTGTGTTTAGAAGCAGAATACCAACCAAATAGGGGTAACTTCTGTACATCTAGCAGCCTAAAAATACACCTAAATATGACTTACCTTGTAGTAGTGCCAGGAGACTGCTTTTAAATGTTCAAGGGTGTTCTAAGAAAAGGTTGTCTTTTTTATTTTAAACTCGAGCATCCCAAGTGTGTGAGAACATGGGGTAATCCCTAGAACTGCACAAATTGTAGCAAATTTAAAAATGGAGTGTGCGTAGCAGGTGGTTGTGCTAATGTAGTAAAGCAAGGCCTGTGATGGGAGAATTATTCTCACCATTGATTGAAAGACTGTGGCCAGCTAATTAGTATTTAGCAATTTGATATTCAAACATGTCAAAAATGCTGGGCTCTAGAGCCAACACAGGATTGTACCGGCTCTGCAAGTTCATCTAGAGAGACTTGTAAACCGCTAAAGAAAAAATTGTAGATACATTTCTATATTTCTGTTTGTGTGTGTCTCCCCAGATGTGGGATTCTGCTGCCTTTCCCAAGGACCCCTGTCTTATTTTTGTTTGGCAGTTAAGCAGCTACAGTCACTAGCAAACAAATTTTTCCTCTGCTGCAGGCCAGAGGTCAACAAAGCTCAGAGTTCAGCTGAAATTAGTAAGGCTTAGAGATACAAAGAAGTGAAATGTTCCCCTGACTGTTTTGCTGACTGTGGTGCATTTTAATCCTTTGCATTTTCTATATGCCACATTCCTGTTTAATGTGCTACACATCAGTATCTTCTTTTCTTTGTTTCCCTGAGTGCCCCTGTAGCTCTGCAAGGGTCCTGCTGTGCTGCCCCCACTCCTGTTGCCCTACTGAAAGGGAGAGTGGGGCTCCAAATATGATGGGCTCCAGTTGCAGGTGCCAAAGCAGATTATTTTACTCTGCAGCTGGTGGAAAACATAAGTGTTTTGGGAAGCCACGAGTGCACGGCCGTGTAATAGCACTTGGCTGGACAGCAACTACATAAATAGTAACATAAAAGAAGGATTCATAGGCTGATCCTCTTCAAGGCTGTGTGGTCCCATATCTCACCAAGGGTTCTCCTTGCCATCCAGCCCCAGGCGCTTTCAAGCTGAAGAAATCCATATGGTTGTTGTCTGCTTTTTGTTCTGTGAATTAATTAACAATCACAGCTACTTATATACTTATTCTGGCATCTTAAATACATGAACATGCAGGCTGAGGTTTTGTGTGTGCATATGTAGTCAGAAGAAAAATAGCTCTAAAGTGAGAGAAATGTTATTTTGATGAAACATCTGTCTTACTATATTAGCATTTGTACTGAGGATCAGACCTTAGAAAATCATTTAACTACCTTTAAATCTATTCTCATAGTTAGCAAAGGATGCAGCATCTGATTTTTGCTTTATACTGCTCATCCCTCCTGTGTCTTCTGCAGAATTTAAATGTAACTCATTACTGTTCTCTGTTATTTTCTGGAATGTCTTAATTTAATTCCCATTCCTTGTCCCCTGTGGCCTCCAAAGAAAAGAAAATAGGTGGGGCAGACAAATTGGAAAGTAGGAAAATACTCCATGTCAGCTTTTCTGATTGTGTCAGGTGCAGTGCAGAAAAAATAATCTACTTCATTATCTCCTCCTTCAAGTGGAATACTAATCAATATCAAGGACTCAAAGAACAGTGTTTGACAAATACAGGATGCTACTGACAGTTCACTTTTTAAAGTGAGCTTTTTTTTAACAGCAACTTGCAGTTTTGTTCTAAATATTTTTTAAGTGTTGAAGTCTTGAAGAGTGCTGTACTACTACTTATACTCTTGAAAAGGAGATGTCACTGAACTGACCTTTTACTATCTTGTTGTTAAAGAAGTTGTTGTAATATCCTTTCAGGATCAGATAGGGCAAAAAAAAATTCTCATGTCATTTGCTCATTCAGAGAGCAGTCATAAGTTCTGTTATTCTACAGACTCTTCTTCCTTATGCTATATTTTCCTTTCTGGACCTAATTTTTCAGGTGTTTATATTCATTAATACAAGGTATGTGGAGAATGAAGTAGTATTGAAACAAGTTACATTGGATGGATCAGGCAACCTCAAAACCAAAAGACAGTGCAGATATCATCAAGAATATTTTCTTCTAAGAAATTGTTTTACCCTTTGAAGAGCATTTATACTCATTGTAGCCTAAAATCAGTAAGAAATCTCCATCTCTAGAAAAAATAATATATTCCTCCTTCACTGTTTTTGATATGTTCTGAGCTAAAGGTGAGCTTGAGACATCTGTCTTGCCCATTTATCTCTTCTTTTTTCACCAGTAGTGTGATAACAGGAGTAGCCTTGGCTGCATCAGATTTAGGCAGGTGACAATCCACCTTCTTAGACTTGTTCTAATTGTAGATTTGGTCTAGCTTACAGTGCATAAGGATGAGGATTTGTGACATCTCACTTTCCCCTTTAAGGCACGTTACTGAAAATCAGCATTTTCAGAGAGCTTAGTGTCCAGCACCTGATATTGTGACAAGTGAGGTCAGATAATTAGTGTTGAAATTCTTTGTTGTTTTGTGTTGGGAATTTTTTTTGTGGTTTTTTTTTTTCTCTGAAAAACTGCCTTCTTTATCCAGTATTGGGAAAGAAAACTTCAACACAATTTTAAAAATGCTGATCACAGTTTTTTCATAGTTGGTATCCTGCAGAGGTTAAATGGAGCCCCTGTAAATTTTCTGTGAGCCTCTGACATGTAATTGAATTTTGTAGGTTAATATGTTTTTTGTAATGGACAGTGACTGTCTCGGAATAGTTTCTCTGTCCAGCAAAGAGAGCAAAAGACATGCAGTATAGACACTTAATATCACATGTCATCCTGATGCTCAGAATTAAAGCATTTGTCTTTTTGCATGGAGTTTACATCCTTTCCCAGCTGGCACACCCGCAGAGGCCATCAGGAGGTAGCTGTGGTGTTTGGTCGTGCCATCCCTTTATGGATCACTGCTCAGCTGTAGATGATCTATGTGCTCCAGGACAGCTTTAGAAATGGAAAGAAGGATTTGAGAGGTGGCCTTGCTGTGTTTGTGTGTCTGTCCCTGCCTGCCTTGCACTGCCCACAGTGGGCAGGCAGCGGCTGATGCCCTAGCCCAGAATCCTCTGTTGGGGACCCTGTAGGGACGTGCAGCCTTGGCTCCAGAGCCCAGCAGTGTCACACGGACAGAGCTGGAGCTGCCACTTCTCCTTTGGAGTGGGAGTTACAACAGAGCCCCGTGTTTGAGAGGTGAAGGTTCCAGCTGATCCAGGAAACATGAGGTAGCGTTTTCAGTCTTTAATGTGCCTGCTTACTTTTTTTTGAGGGAGGTAGGGGGTTAGGAGGAAGCGAAGAGCTTGAAGATCTTCTGTTTTATCTGTTCAATTACACTTCACACTGCTTTATGGTCTTCACCAAAACCAAAAAAAGAGGAGTTTTTAAAAAGCAGTCAGTGGAGTGTCTGGTCCATTTACCACACATGTCACTAGAAAGTAGTATAAAATCCGTATTTAAATCCAGTGCTTATTGCTGAAAAGATATGATAAAGAAGTTACTGTATTACATAATGCCCCTGTTTTAGGGGCTGAGATCCCATTCTGCCCAATTTAAAAATTGTCTAAAATTTATATCCTGCCTTTTGTCTAGTATACAAGTTGCACGCATGGAGAGAAAACTCTTCAGGTCTCTCCCTGAACTCTTGAAGAGCTCTCTATATGAGATCACATTTGAGGAAGCAAATATTCCTTTCTCAGGAAATATTCCTCACTGTATTTGCCCTAGAAGAAAAGATGTCTGCCTCCTCGTTCTCAAAGTATACTTTGACACAGTAAGAGGTGTTTACTTTCTCTACTTTAATACCAGCTTCACATGGCTTAATCCTCTCTAATGACTGCAGCTTGGCTCTGTGCCTTGAATCCACCTATGCCTGTAGACTTAGAAAAAAAACCAAAAGACCACCCCAAAACTGTGAATAATATTGGAAATCTAGCCAGAAAAACCCTCTTTAACTTTTTTGGCAGAGTGCCTGGAAAGGAAGAGAGAACACATAATCAAAATAAATTACAGGATTCAGAAGTGCATTAAATTAGCCCTAAGAAATTGCTTTCTCCTTGTATTAGTGACCAGTGGTAATTTGAAACACTTCAGTCCTGGTCACTTTGTTATTTTAAAAGAAATGGAAATAGAGATGTAAGATAAGAAAGCTCGAATAATAGGGCCAGTGGTTGCATTTTAAAGTGGCAACTTAAATTGAAATGCTCAGGTTAAGAGGAGACAATCTAGCGAAGAGTTAATTCTAACAGGTGTAAGAGGAATTGTAGGATATTTTAGTCTTAAAGGAATAGCTGGAGATGCTCTTGTCAGGAGGGAGCAGGGCCTGTGGAAATAAGGTTGCTCAAGACCTTGTCAAATTAAATTTTGAGTATTTTCAAGGCCGCAGATTCTACAGCTCATGTGAGTTTTAGAGGCTGGGGTGCACATTTCTCAGCACAGATCAGAGAGAGGAGAGATTTGAATCACAGGTTGCTTGCACTCCTTCTATCTGTCTTCCTCACAGGGTTTTATGACAGGAGTGCATTTGGCATTTTGCATTTTGATTTGGTTTTCCCCCTGTTATTAAACATAGGTCTGTCTCTGTGAAGCCAGAGAAGTTCAGATTGCAGATGTTCATCTCTCAAATCATTGTCCGGCCATTGCACAAATGGCCCTACTGTGTTATTCATCTTCTCTGAGGATTAGGAATCCCCTCAAAGATGTTCTGTGGGTTCAGTGTAACGCCATCACTGATAGTCAGGGTATGTGAACTGACTCAGCCACAAAAATCTGGTCAGGTTACTCGGCTGCTATGCTCATCATCTTCAAAAATAATTACAGCAGAGAGTTTGAAGCTTCCCTAGTACAAGCACACAGAGCTGTTACAGAGCTCTTCTGGCTGCAAAGATCTTTCCACCAGGTTAGAATACAACTTCATTTTATTGTGGGTTTTTTTTTTCTCCCCAGGAAGTTGACCGTACCTAGGAAAAGTAATTCAGAAAGGACAGTAATTGCTGTAGTTTTCTCCATGCCTCAGTGGGAAAAAGACTGTATTTATAATAAAAACTCATTTATGGAGTAGGCAGGACAAAGATGATCTCCTTATTTCCTATAGGTGAAGATAATCCTGCCCTTATTGTGCAAATGTATAATCCCAAAGGTAAGGATTTGCTGCAAAAAGGGAAATATTCACCTCAAAGCAATAATAATAAATGAAAAATAAATAAAATTAAATTAATGAAATTAAATTAAATGAAAAAAAAGGAAATAATAAATGAAAGGATCTTCACTCCTCACAGTTTTTTTATAGTCATTAATCTTGGGTTCATTTATAAACACAAGAACCAACTTCTTTCTGTTTGTGCTTTTCTTGTCAGTAAATGCTTAAATGAAGAGCATTTCTAAGGATGTATCATAAAGGCTTTATAAATGTAATATCAAAACTTTTATCCCATTGGAACCTGATAAAGTCCAAGGGGAACAGATTTGAAAAGGGCATTCTTTGGTTCTTGTCTGCCATATTGAGTTTCTGAATTATTTTTTATTTACTCCTTTATTTATTGATTGATTTATTTATTGTGTCCTATATATATTTCACCTGCTGTGATTTGTTTTCCAATATCTATCTCTTTGTCTTTCTTAATGGCTTTATTGTAAGAGATAGAAGAGACAGTCTGTTTTCCTGAAGTTGTCTGGATCAGCATCCTGCTGTCTTAGAATTTGGAGATGTGCTGCATAATGAATGCTGTGACACAGTGAAAGAGACACATGAGTGGAGGTTATAATTTTTTTGAGCAAAAAGGAATGGTTTAGACATGCCTGTTATTACTAGGGGAGAGAAATGAGTCTCCAGAGAGTAATTCAAAGGAAGTATTTGGAAAAGAAAGGTGGCACATTCCCCTGTAGTTCACAGGAAGTGAAAAGAGCATAATCAGTACTCTATCACATCAGAGAGGGCAAGTAAATGTCGAGCCCTGACTTCAGGAAGGTCACAGAGATCCCTGGTTATTTATCAAGGGTATCACCTTGGTTCAACTATGAATCAGAATTGTTACAGTTATTATAGGACAGTTGTTGTACCCTAATTTTTTCCCTTCCAGAACACATACTATAATTTTTTTTGGTTTTCTTTTTGGGGTCTGGTTTGCATAGAATGTTGCTGGCAATTTCAGCAGCTTGCTAGTCTTTGTAACTAAGTGTTAGCATATGCCAATGTAACCTACAACTAAGTGACTTTAGGGAAGGAAAGGTTTTAAGTTTGTTTATATGAAAAATAAATAAGAGATTATTTGCAAAGAGAGATCCAAGAGAAGTTTAATTGAATATTTTTACATTTAGAATGCAAAACATTAATAACAGTAGATTTAAGAATGTAATGTGCAATGGTAAGTTGTCTTTCACTGAAAATAATGGGTTGGAGAAACTTCTGGAAAAACAAAGCCTGCAAGTATGTTTTGTAGTATTTCTCTGGGATGCCCATAATGCTTTCTGAGTTTTCATGATCCTCTGTTTTAGTTCGCCTCTGGGGCAGAAAAGTGCCATCCTTAGCAGAAAAGTATCCATATTTTAAAGCTGGGGAGCTGAAACACAAGCTAGGCTGTGCCCTTCCCAAGGTACAGGAAGAAGTGTAAAACAGCAGAAAGTGGCAACTCGGTTTCCCATGTCTCAGGCTTCCTAATTTGTCTGTAATTGATATTGCAGCAGAACCTGGTTGGTTAGGTTTAAACAAACTGGTAGCAATTTCTGTGGCAGAATGACTTTCAGTGCAGTCCAGACTACTCTGTAGGTTACATCCTGTACTGATCTTTATGCAAAGCTAGTTTCATATCCGAGTCTAACTGATGTAAAGGTAGATTTAAGGTCTACTCACTGCACTATAGTGTGCTGTATACACATACTCTATTGTATCAATGTACCACATTCCATGGAGTGAGAAAACATGCTTTTGTACTGTGTGGCCTTAATTTATTAAGTTCAGGAACTTGACAGTTTAACCAGAATCCCCCAGTTCTGACACAGATACAGGGCTGTGTGACACTGGTCAGGATACTTACTCTCCCTGCCCTGCAGTTCTCCTGCTGCAAGCTGAAGGCAATGTTTGAGTGCCCTGGACAGGGCCACAATTCATGTCTGTTAAATGCCCAGAGCCAGGGGAGCACAGGCATAAAAATACCCATCTAAGTCCCTTAGACCGTTGAGCCTTCGCAGGTTTGTAACATCCCCGAATGCTTTACTGATGTTAAATAGTGTCTATATCCTGTCCATGTCTAGCAGTGCATGTTCTGGGAGAGAGTAGGGAAGGATAAAAGCTGGATATTTCTCTTGTTTCATGTTTTGAAACAGAAAAATAAGTTTGTTGCTATTACTTTAAAACTAATCTCTATGACTTACTCTCTGTATTGTCTAGAGGAAAGTTGCATTATGCCTGTCACAGATGTGATTTTGCAGGGGTCAAGAACCATGTTGTCAAATAAATGTATTGATGAATTTTCTACCTTTCATTAAATCTTGATCATTATACTTTGTTGCCTAAAATACTTTTGTTTCTTTGGCTGCCATAACAGAAGCCACAAAAGTTTTAGGAGTATAAGGCATCTTAATGTAACCACCTCAACATGGGTTGGCCAGAAGGCTGTGTGCACGCACAGACATACAGGCAGACAGATACAGAACTGTCCAAGGAGCAGAATTTTAACCAAGGGGTACTCTAGAGCCAGAAGTTAAGGTTGTGTGACGTTTAGTGCCTCTCTGACTTGGGATAACTTGCAGACCACCTTGTTTTAGAACAGGGTAAACAATCATTTTAAAGGATTAGAGAACAGACAGATTTTTCCTCTCCTTAAGTGTTGTTATGGATAATCTTTCTGGAGTCCAAAAACCCTGTAGAAGTGATGGAAAAATGATCTGTGCCTGTATGGCTGAAGTGATTGATGACAATCAGGTATATTTCACGATTCTGTCATTTTTTAAACCAGAGAATGTAAAAGGGTTATGCTCTGACACTTGTTGAGCAGTCTGTGCAAAATTAAAGCGTATGTTTTACAAAACCTAAAACTTTATGAAAAGTTGAATTATGTTTTAGATCCAAGTACTAATACAAATATTTGTTGTAACACTGATGAATGAGGGGAATTCTTAAGACCAGAGTTCTAGAATTAAAAAATGTTACTCTGAAATTGGAAAGGAACCACTAGTGTATACCTTATGAAAAAATGCTTACACAATTTCTAGCAACAAAGACTTAATAAAATAAAGAACTTGGAGAATAATTAAAAATAAGACAGACCTTTGCTTTGTTATGAGGAAATATTTTCTCCCTCTCCCAAGAGATTGAGTTAGTTCATTCAGGAAGCTTTTTCATGCATCATCAACAGATCTGTGACATTCATTTTGCTATCAGCTTTCTGTTCGTCTAAGCTCCGCTGACAAAGAGAATGCTACATCTGAAAGTTCATCATCTTTTATTACAATTTTTCTGCATTATCCTATGCAAGACATTCATTAACATGTAATGCAAAATGCAAATTAATAAACTAGCCCATTACAGAGCACAAAAGTTATAGATCCATTGTATAAGCCAAATGCTTATAAATTCTGCCAGCATAGGCACTCAAGACCAGACTTCTGTGCTGAGAGTTGTAATGAATTTCCAAGTAGTTGTATAATTAAGCAGAGTCAGCAGTAAAGTTTTGGTCATGCTTTATTTATTTTCTCTAAATAACTGAAGTCAGAGTCAAAAAAACTTGCAAGTGAATGTGATATGTTTTGCCCTGTAAGGATTCTTTAAAATTGCCCATTGTTTGCCTTTTCCATATGTTTCCTTGCCAACCGAGAGTACCATGAAATTGTGGTTTAGGGTGCTTCCTCAGAAACTCTCTCTGAAATGATGTGGGTTTTACTTGCCCCTTTACTGGTATTGAGGAATTTTAAATCTTGAACTGTTACTAACTGACCAAAACATATTTCTTGTTTTGCATTTCTACCTCTCTTACATTGATGTCACTATTTCAAAGCAAGAAAAACTCTGCTAGCTGAATAGTTTTGAGAATGAAAAATGCCCCAAAACAGATCTCTGAACTGGAGTTGAAAACCTCCCAATTACCCGGGCAAGAGCAGAAATTATGTTTCATGAATCATTCAGAACAAGCATGCTTATAATCTGCTTCTTGATTATATTTTTTAGTTGATATGCTGGAAACACCCTCCTTCCTCAGTTCATTTTGTTGGTGATGAGTGTCTGTCTGTCAGAACCACAGCTGAGCTGCTCCTTCCTTCCTGGCTCTGAAATGTTCATCTCTTTCGGTTTGATTCTCTAATCATGGCAAATCTGCAGTTTTTGAATGGAAAGGAAACATGTCATCTTCAATGTTAAAGCGATGCATGATTATATCACTATTGATTTTCAGCGGGCAAACCCTTTAATTTAGCATATTTATATTTGTATGAAGTGCAGTTGAACTTTTGCTGTACTTCATTTCGCGGTGGCCTAATTATACAGTTCAATTCAATCTAATAATCCAGGCTGAAGTACAGGACAGTAGAAGATTTTTCTTTGTGATTTAGCTGGCAGCAAACACTAATCTTTGTGGTTGTTATCAGAGAAAGACACCTGAATCTATAGCAGTATTTGTCTTTTCCTGGCACTCCATTCCTGCCTTCTCTGTGTGTCAGAGTTTTGTTTATCGTTTCCGGTTGTTCTGGGCTCCCGACATTCATCTTCATTTCTGTGTTTTTTCCCTTCCCTCTGTGACTCACAGCAATAACTTATTTTCCTCTTAGGTTGGTAAACAACATAGTGATGTGTATTCTGAATCTGATGGAGAACGTTTCTGTTAGATCAGAAGAAGTGACTCAGCTTTCTTTAGCCAGCAAGTGGCCAGTTGCTGATGCACTTTGACAAATGTCTGGTTTAAAGTGAACGGTGACAAATCTGACAGTATTTAAGGAACTCCTGAATAAAATTACTGCTCCTTTTATATTCTTTAAAGGCTGATACAGGCACAACTCGAGGGAGAAAAAGTCTGTTTAAAGAGTGACCTTGATCATTTAAAAGAGTACATTCTGTAATATAAAAGAAATTTGGATGCTGTTCCAGTGTGAGAAGATACCCAATAGAGTGAATTCATTCTTGGCATAGCTGCTGACTAGGTAAATCAGTAATAGAATTATCTCACTTTGCTTTATGACTGGACTTCATATATTTATATAAAAAGTTATGGGGAAATTCCTCACTTGTTTTGCACGTGCGCATATTTTCTTGATTTGTGGTACAGAATGCTCTTTTAGACTGCATAAAACAGCCTTTACTAATAAACCTGGACTTCTAATTACTATAATACAATCTCTCCCCATTCCTCCTCCTTTCTTTGTCTAGTGACTAAAAAGTGATGAATACAAGTCGTCAGTCATCACTAGCATAAACCTCTTACAGTAACACTTTATATTTCTGTTCTGCTTTTTCTCCTCATATGCTTTAGGTGAAGGCCTTAAAACAACAGAAATAAAAATGAGGTGAATCACAGTGACTTTTAGAGACAGATGATGTTAAATACTTTCCTGATTCCCCTTCACTTGCTTTCTTAAACAGAAAGACAATAATCCTTCCTTAGCAGAACAGAATCTTGCTTGTCACTGATATTTAGAGGGGCTAGTCTTAAAGCCCTGTATGTTTTAAGATTACAAATAGGATAATGCTGTAAGTATACAACCTTAATACATGAAAATGTACAGGACTAATCAGATAAGAATGAATGGGCTTCTATGCATTAAACATTTCCACCTCCTTTTCTGCATTTTTATTATCATTTTTTACTGCAGATAAATGCTATTATCAACTTAAAATGATTTAGTTGTAGTTACATGTTTTGGTAAAGGAAACATCCTAGTGATGACAAACAAACTTAAATAGAGGAAAGACTACTTTTTCATTATTAAAGTTAATTGGATGTTATGCTTGGATTCAGGACACAAGAACTGGTAGACTTGGTGTAACTAAGCAAGCCAAAGTTGTGCCACGAGCCTGGCTTTGTCTGAATTCTTTTTTATTTCTCTGTTGAACAAAGTAACATGTCCTGAAAGGGAAATGTAAATTTATACTTGGATATGTTTCTAGATTATTTGGTCTGCTATACCAATTATTTGTTCTTTCTCTCCTTGCAAGTGGGTATTGGAAAGAAGTATCATCATGTAATGTTGTAAATGCAGCAGTCCTTACTGCCATCTTTACTTTCCTCCTGGAAAAGCTTTTTGTTCAAAGGGAAGAAGGTCGTCTGATCTCAGCCTTTTGAAACTGTGTTGGAAAGCACCTTAGGAAAACTGGTATATCACACAATGACTGAAGCCTTGTGGCCCTTCTGAATTACTGTTCATGCCTGAAGGATTTTTACAGAGTTTTGACATTCATAGTTCACCCATGTTTACCTCTCTGGTTACCTTAGTAACTGTTTCCTTCATTTTCATACCTCTGCAATGACACCACTACTGGACAAAACTGAAAAACAATTGAAAGAGTGGAAAAAACTAGATTAGAAAAGGTGAAGTGACAAAGCACGTCTGTTTGAGTAAGTGCAGCAAAAGATCACCTAATAAACTACAAAGTAGCTCCAGAAGCGTTGAAGTGTCAAGGGGCATCTTATGATGTCCTTTTTGGAAGTATTTATCTATGGAATCCCCAAACCAGAAAGCTATCATAGAATATCAACTTTATTGTGTTTCAATAAGATACTATTCACTGCACTACTATAAATGTAATGGTTTTCTTGTGAATCACAGAAATCTTAAATCTTTAGCTTTAGATTTTCAGAAACTGTAACTTTTCCGACTACACGTTTTATTTATTCTTAACCCCATAAAGTGAATGAATATGTAAAACAAAACCATCATGGCTTGACTGCAAGATAGTGAATTTTGGGGAAGTTAAAAAGCAGCAACCAATTTTGTTTAAAATAGTTACATGGATAGTCTATAATTTATCTGTTAGTTTCCTTCCACCTTTGTTTCTGTGTGTCTCAAACAGTTGTTTCATCTCATTTTTCTTGTATTTTATTGGCTGTTACACCTTGTGAATTATCTTTACCAGGAAATGCCATTTATTTTATGTCTGTACAGGGCCTAGCACAAACAGGACCCAACCTTGTCAAATCTCTGGTTGCAAAAAATATTATTAATAATTAAAAATGGCACAGGAAAATTGGATTGAGACTGGAGTTTGTATGAGACATAATATTGAATATAATAAAAGAGAATCTTTAACATATAAATGGGTTTAAGAAGATACAGCACAATCAAATTCAACTGCATTTTTTAGTATTTTTCATGTCATGTCTCCCAAGGTGCTTTACAGCACAAGAATCATGATTAACTCTGGATTTAATCAGTGAACTAGTGCAGTAATACACAAAGTGGGGCAATGAGTTAGAAGAGCTTGATGTTGGTGAGGACCCCAGTGACCACACTATAATTCATGAGGAGATGTCAGTGGAACCATCAAGTCCGGGTGTGGCAGAGAACATGGGTAGGCAATTCCCTATTTCAGAGAAACAGTTGGAACAAAAGTCCACGAGCATTTTTTTGATAGCAGAGTAATCTGAGGAGGGGCGGTTTGGGTTGTGTTCTTTGTTTTAGGGTGATACCAGCAAATCATAAGAGGAATTTATAGCACATTTTCTGGTTTGCTTCAGTTTTGTTGTTGTAAATGTTTGTGAGTGCAAATATCTCTCAAACGTGAACTCTGTGAATTGCAAGTACTGGTTTCTTGGCAACTGCATCAGGACTTTGCTATTTGCAGCTAGAAAGGAGGGTGCATTTTAAAACAGTCTGCAAATTTAGAGATTTTGATGGCATTCATGGCAACAGAGCTCTTAAGCCTTGTGTTTTAATCTTTTTTCAGTCTTGTATTCTTAGCCCTCAGAACCCTAAGTGCAGTACACCATCCATAGTAGTAACAGTAGCAGTGAGTGCAAAAGCAAACTTCAATTACCCAAGTTTTTCCTGCTTATTAGAAGACAATTTTTGACATACAAACCTTCCTTTTAAGGACGTGTCATACCAGGTGCATTAAATAAACTGCTTTTATAGTGTGTCTCAGATGGATCATGATGGGCACTCACTCTCCATGTCCCTGAGAGGTAATGATGATGGGAGCTGAGCAGACAGTGTCCCTGTGTACTCACCTTGGGAGAGGGGGAAGAGGTTGTTCAGGTATAGGAGGGGAGAGCATGGGAGGGCTAAAGGATATTTGATGCAGTGATATGACCCAAAAAAATTCAAGTATAGTTTTCCTCTTCTTTCTACCTTTCTCCTTCATCTTAGTGCCTCAAATCTAGGGAAAGTGTTCACTGTCCTGGATCTCTGTAGAGTACAGAGATAGTGATGAGTATCAGACAGAGTAGGCAATAATCCAGTTGCTAGGGTCCAGGTGCCTGATACTCAAGCAGTACAATTTCAAACATATTTTTCTTTGCCTTTCTATACGGTTTATGTAAATTGCTATTAAAATGTAATAGTGTCAATGAAGAATTCATTTTAAACATTTGTTATGGTAAACAATTAGAATGATTTATCTTAAGATTTTATTGCTGCCTGAGCAATGAAATCCATGGTTATGAGAGCTGGTTCTGATCTTTATAAGATATTGATTCTACTGCAGTTGAGGTGAAGAAAAGAGAAAGGTCAGTGAAAGGAGAAAAGTGAGATATTTTCATTCTCTTTTAGTGGATGTTGGTGCAGGCTCTAGAATGCATGTTCTAGTTGTGTGTTGAATCAAGGTTTTAGATTGTGGGCTTTTAGGATCAGAGAGAGTTTTTAAATTGTAGAATGAGGGATTTATACCCTACTTTGGATAAATGTTGTATAGTACTAATAGAATAATTGTAATGACCGCATCAAGTTTCTTATAAAGCTTCTTATTTTGTGGCACTGCAATATAAATGCCCCAGCACATTTAACAAATGTCAGTGAATTGACTTTCCTATACCTTCAGAGAGCAAATTTTCCTACAGACAAGGAACTCCAAATAAAAGTTTCTTAAGGAGTTGCTGGGCTTTTCGTGGAGTCACAGCTTGGAACCAGGTTTCATTCCTCATTTCCCTGACCAGCCTTTTCTTGCTCTACCCACCTTTGCTCTCCTTGAGCCCTTTTTTTTTGGTATTAGGCCTCTTTAAAGCATGCCTATTATTTTTATGGCAGTGGTTGGTCTTTTTTTTTTTTTTAATCCTAATATATTTTTTCCTTCTGTGAAATGGCAAGAGCAGTGCTTGTATAACCTTCAGTGTTGGCTGGTTCAAAGATGCAGAACCGCTTGACTCAGAGAACTGGGACTTCTGTATTGGCACAGTGAAGAAGAAAGTAATACTCCCTTCATATCTAGAACTACAAATGTCTCCCTGGACTGCTGATGGATGAAGCCAATGCATAATTTTTTTCCTCAAGCTCACTCTGCATGAAGTGAACTTTTACCCATATATTTATTATTTATTAAATTAAGTATTTTAATTAGTATTGTTTTCAGAATCTCTTGACACAATTACTGAATTATGTATGCTTAGGGGTATGTTCGTTTGTGCAGAAAAGAAGACAGTAAAGTATAGTTTTCAATTTTTAGAGTAAAAGCTAGCTACATATGAAAAACATTATATCCAGATAAAGTATCTATTGTGCTAAAGCAAATGGTGTTACTTTTTACTGCTTCCCCTTGGAAAAGGGCCATGTTTTTGAGATGAAATCCAGCATCTCAAATGAATTTTTTATATTACTTGCATGTAGCAGGATTCATTTCCTCCATTATCTAATGGATCATGTTTATTGAATCTGACAAACTTGAGAATCTGAGCTTTCAGATGTGGAGGGCAAACAACTGCCTGTGTTTGTTTGGCATCATCGATTTATCAAGACTTTCATCTTGTGCAGATGCTTATAGATTGAGTTTCCATCGCTTTGGGAAAGTTCCATTATCTTTCTTAAGTCTCTGAAAACTAGTATTAAGTTAAAAATGGAGTTTAGGAAAACCACCAGAAATATTTTGCAAACATTTTATATAAATGCTATAGAGTAAATGAGCAGTTATTGTCTTTCTGTTCATTGTTTTGATTCAGTGACTAAGCAGAATATGACTTTTTCAAGGAAAAAAATATTCTTGATCCTGCTTTAGCCAAGTCAGTAACAAAACTTCTGCAGTTCTGCCTCTCTTAAAGATGTGGACACTCAGCTGTTTGGACTACAGAAAGATATTTTCTTCTGCTGAGAAGAGATTTTTGCATAGGCAGCAGTTCTTCTGATTGAACTTCTGCCTGGCAGTGTAAAGAGTGATTGCTCCCATCACTGTGGGACAGAAACCTGCCTCTTTTCTCTGGACACTCTCCTTTCTGAACACTGTGGAATACTGCAGCTTCCCAGCAGGAAAACTGACCTTGTTGTACTGAAATCAGTGGGGAGAGTTACCGCTGACTTCAGCAGTAGCAGGGTCAAAACCAGGAGTTAAATTCTTTTTGTTGATACCTCGAAACCACCAGTGGGTTGTTATAGGATTTTTGGCAGCTTTACACATGGCTTGGATATGCAGGGCAGTTCTGGAGTGCATTTGGGGGTCAGCAGAGGACTCCAGGAGAGCAGCTGTGGGCTATGCAGCAGTAAGTGGAGGCAGCTGTGATGAAACCTGGGGAAGGGAATTTGAAACACCTGGGGTGGGGAGTGGCCTTGCTGGGAGCAGGGAACTGAGTGTGCTTTGGAGGGGTGGAGGTCTTCTGAAGGTCTGCCTGCCTTTGAACAACAGCTCTCAGGTCAGATTTCTGTGTTTTAGAAGTTGATGAGAGTTTATCTATATGGGTAAGAAATGTTTGATTTTGGGTCACTTTTGTTTGTTGTGAGCTTACACATGTGTTTGAAACTTGGTTTATATTTGTGAGTTAGATGAGGCATAAATCCTTTCCAGGACTATCTTAGAGTGAGAAGACCAATGTGTAGAAAGTGTCTGGGGTGCAAAAAGTCAAGCACAAGTTAGAAGACTGATTGGCAAAAAAAGTATCTGTGTTTTGAACCGAACAACCCCTTTGGGGAGGGAGTTGTTGGATTGCTACTTACCTGGTGTTTAGTCATCTTGGGTGCCCGTTTGGGAGTCATGGATTGTTGTGCCTCCAAAAAGGCAATTCTATTGCATGTTCAGTGATTATATGTAATATTTTAAGGTATATTTCACTAGATTTGCATACTGATTTAGTGCAGCTTGGCTTTTGGATTAGCTTTAATTGTTAGCAGGCCAGAATGAGATGAGGATTTTTGTGTGTTAGGTTAGTGTGTATACTAGGAATAACTTTGAATTTGCTTATCTGTTTTTTTTGGTTGTGTGGCAGATACTGCACCCCCTACTCTATGGATCCATTCTCTCCTGCTTGTTTTATGAAACCCTTTGCACCTGTGAAGAGTGGGTGTAAAAGGCAGGCAGCACAGTCTAACTCCTAATGGTGCTGTGGATGTAAGAAACAATACAAGTTGCAAGACAATATATTGATATGTGTAGTTCCCTTTCTGTAATAATATCCCCCTTAGAAAACTAGAGGATATACAGTCAGGAGTTTGATTGGAAAAGCTTGACTATGTAATTGCTAAGATCTAGTATTAGGAAACTGAGGTCAAATTTTTTCCAGCACCAGTTGAATCTTATTGTGGTTTATAATTAGGTACAACTCTCTTGCATTTTAACAGGCACTTTATTTTCATTCTGCCTTTCTGAGAGACTTTATTCACAGAAATTATAAGAGTTTAAAATGAAGCAAGGTGTACTCAGTGGGGCCTTAATTGCTAACTGCGAGTAAAAAGTTTTTTGCATTAACTTCTTGCAAAGGCTTCTGAGTAATCTGTTGGGTTACTCGAGTCTGCTTTTGTTTGGGGTGACTGTTTCACCTTTTGTGAATGCTAATGGCATGCTTTGAGTTACAAGGATTCATTTCAGAGGCTGCAAAACCCGTGAGACATCTATCAGCTGGCAGGGAGGTCAGTGTTCTTAAACTACCAGTGTGTAACTGAACTCTCAGGTTGTATTCCTTGAGCTCTGTGGAGTGCTGTAGGGTGCACCTTTCCAGCTGTGAAGGATTACTGTTGATCCCACTAGCTCATCTAGAGACAGGTTTATACTTTAGCTCACGCTTTGAATGACTGATTCACATCTTGATGATGTACATACATAAATGTAATCTATTGATTATTTTATTTCCTACTGTTCATATGCAGTATTTATACTTTGCCTAAGCAACCATAAACTTTCATCACTGTCATCTCTGAAAGCTCTTATCTGGAATGCCACTAATAGTGAGAGAACTTATATTGTTATTAACTCTCTCTGGTGTGGTGGAATGGGTTGCTTTACTTCTCAAAAAGACATCTTTCCTGAAGGGTGGAAGGAGTGATGTGTGCAATTGTCAGGGATAGCTACTATAGTTGCCTTTTGGGAAGTACTATTTTTTCTGTTAGGCAAGTTTACTGCCATCGAAATCCAACCCTAAGTAGCTCTGGGAAGGGAAGAAGGGAAAATAATGAAGTGAAATGGTGAATGGTCTGCAGACTGCCCTTGAGAACTCCAGTCAAGCCTTCAGCTCTGAGTGAGCTGAACCCATTCCTTCTTCACACCCAGAACAGAAACTTTGGTATCTCCTCCAGTCCTAAAATAAACTAACTCAATTAGCTGAAAACCAACCTGAGCCAGGGGTTTCTTCTTGCTGCCTCAAGAAAGGAAGTGGAGAGGATTCAGTTGTTCAGATATTCTGAGGTACGTTAGAGATTTCTGCTTGCTCCCTTCACCCTTGTTTTCCGTGACTGAACATCTTCACTGTTTTATTGATGCAAAATTTTAGGGTAAGCCTCAGGTGTCACTGCAGGGTACCCCAGTCCAACTAGGGCAGTATATTAACAGCGGATTTTTGGATGTGTTTCAGCATGAGAGGTTAGAGCTACTAGAAGCTGGGGCATGATAGCCTTGCATAAACAAGTATTTTGTTTTTCCGAAGTGCTATTTTGAATAATTTTTAAATTAATTGGTTTTTAAAATGAAAATTCAAAGTTAAATCATGTTTTTTCAAAGTAACTTAATCGGAATTTTTCTTAACTTTTGGATGACTCACTAAGTTTAAATTCAATGATGATCTGTGTTCTGAACTGACAGATACCTAAAAATATGATTGATTTCAACCATTGAGCTATGATTTCTCAAGGTTTTCTTGTAACTGCATTATGCATGACAGAAACATAATGGAGAGCTCCCTTTACTTTCTTGAAAGAACAAAACCAATAGTCAACTTATGATATTCCAAAGAATGTAGAAGTACATTCTGAAAGTACATTCTGAAATCGAAATGTTTTAACTGAAGAAATAATTATGTTGCATACAGAAGCTCTTGCTGATTTTTTTTTTTGAGGGTTTACCCATACAGTCCTAGTATATTTAAGGGTATATTTAGTAGAATCATAGAATTTTAGTAGTAGTCTTAGTCTTAGTAAGATTATGCCTTGCAGCTTGTTTTAGCCTGTTAGCTAAAAGAAAAACAGTAGTTTATTTCCCTTAAATCCAGTTCAGATTGGCTAGTGACTTTTTGTAGAGAATTTAGAAGCTGAGGTACACATGGAAGCTGATGTTTATGATGCGAAGATGGAGAGCAATATACCTCATAAGAATTTTAAGCTCCTGACATAATAGCTTTTTGCAAGTTCATCTTGGAGTGCTTTTATGCATTAGAAGGTGAGAAATGGCTCATGCAGTGAAGAGTCAGGTGAAGCATGTTCGGGGCTATGAAAGTAGCACCTGTGTCGTACCTGCCTTTGCACCAGCCGGGAGTCAGCCTCTCCTTTGTACCTCTCAGCACAGTTGAGAGCTGTGAGAATATTTTGTTTCCTGTGCTAATGCAGATGAAGATACTACACACATTTTCTTTGGTGACCGTCACTGAAAAATAATTGAAATCACAACAGGGACTTAAGTGTTGTGAGTGTGCAAATGTGAGTTTGAATCACTAGGTTAATTTTGAAACCGGTCCTTGCTCCAGTTAGCACCTTTTGGTTTGTAACTTGAAGCAATTTCAGACTTCACAAACCAGGCTTTTTTACATTAAATTCAACAGGAAGATGCTCTCCAGGAGTGCTCCTAAAGCTGATAAGGGGCAGTTAGCCCACAGCACTGGATCAGTGCTAGTACCAAGTAAAACCCTGTAATCCTATTCTGTGAGCACTTGGTGATCAGCACCAGCTGGTTCACTGCTTACAGTGTGAGATCTCCTCACATTGTGTCAAGTTACTTGCTAATGTAAATTAAGAGTGGAAATTAATTATTTTTGTTATTTCGAAAGGGAGGTGTTACTTGAGACTGAAGTTGAGGGATGGAGAATTGTGAAGTATCTACTGAGACGAACTGAAAGGATTAGAAGGGCTTCTTATTTGAATACAGCTATTTATACTTGGATTTTTATTATTTTAATAAGGATAAATGAAAATCTTGCCTTTCTCACCATTCACAAAGGACAGGGGATGATTACAGCAGCACTACCCCATCAGACAGTAGTCGGTGAAACATGTAGGGCTTTCCTGACACGTAGGAGAAACATCTTTTAATCTCCTCTTTGATGAGACTTGAGCATCCCTCAGCTCTTTCAGAAGCCCGCTGTATAAATTATTACAGGGGGGTTTGTTTTGCTCTCAGTAGAGGTCCCACTTTACATACAGTGTGTTTGCTAGACTAGAAGTGAAGGAGAATGACTCCAGAACCTGATAATCAGACAGTGCAAAACAGGGTAGCTTTAGAAATCTGTGTTGCATGTGGCCTGTTGTTAATAATGAAGACGAATCTGAGTGCCACTTTCAGGACGATATTTAAAAGAATATTTAAAGAAAGCATTATTTTGAATTCCAGAAGATTAAGCAAATGCCGATGGGAAGTTTGGGGAGGGGGAGGGTGAGGCAAGGCCCAAACTCAGTAATTAAGGTTGCGTGAATGTATCACTTTCATCTTCCCTTCTACTGTTCCAGTTTTACTCTTCATCACATTTTATGGATTCTTTTTAATCTGTCTCCTGGGTGTTATATTTTTTCCTGAGAGCTTGTTGTGCCATTGTGACTGTGGGGGATAGTGTGCCATTTCTCCTTTCCTGCCACTATTTATTCGCAAGGATGAATTGTGATCTTTCTGTGCTGTTTCTAGTTTGAGAGCATGCCAAAGCTTTTTAGGGTTTGACATGCCTGGTGTCCTTTTGCTGTGGGGCTGGACTATACCTTTTGCAGTGACAAAGAGCTATTTGCTGTAGGGCAAACAGCATACTGAAAAAATCACTTATGCTCCTGATATTAGCATTTTTTGTATGTCTTCTGTAAGAGCTTTTCTTTCGTAAAGTGACGTGAAAACGCGAGGGGAGCACTAGATGAAAGTACTGTCAATCACAATGTAAAACTACGTATCCTCGCTAGAAGTTACAATACAGTATTTTCATGAATGATGCAGAAGTGATTTTTTTTTTTGGGTCTAATAACATAGGATGTTGCCAATGATTAAGAAAGTAAGACAGGGAATAATGATTCCTGGGCAAAGTAATTCAATCTCAAGTCCTTTCTTTAAAAGGGTTCTTTCTGGGTTTGCTCCCCCCCCGCCCCCCGATAATGAGGTATTTTTCTTGCATTGGATAACTCAGTGTTTTCAGGCTTATGCATTTTTAAAGGTAAATAATACTGGATAGCTAAAAGGGGGAATAGTATAACTTATTTTGGCTTTATATGTGGACGTAATCAGGAACCTTTATGTTTAAATATGCACGTAGTTATTTATATAAGTGTGAAGTTTCAGACAGTTTTGAGAACTTGTAGCATACACAACATAGTCTAATTATAAATCAGAAACATATACTATGGTTTATGCTAATTCTAGCTAAGAGAAACTCTTCATATCCCTTTCACAATCTTGTTTTCCAAAGGGCATTTGTTTGTGCTTACATGTGTATTTCCTCTTCCCTTGTGGTCAGGTTTACTTTCAGCTGAACTTGGCAAGAGGGTGAACTCAAAGAGATGGCTGGTTTGGGGAGATCCTGTTAGCATTCCCTGCTGTGAAGGAGGCCCCGTGTCTGGGGCAGGTGCTTCCTTGTTTTTACCATAACAGAAATTCTGGGCAGTCTTGTCTGCTTCTTGGCCATGAAAGCCATTGTATTTGTTGAAGCAGTTTATGCTTTAGATTGCAAAGCTGGCTACTGTCAGGACACAAATCCATTGGAAATGACACTTGACTAGTTCTGATGCTTAAAGAATTGCTTGTTAGACTTTGCCCCCATTCATGCCCCCCTCCCCTCACCCCTTGAAACCACCACAGAACAGTTCTTGAAAAGTAAATTTTAGGAAGTGTGTTTTGTTAAAGCAGTCGGTGGGTTGCAACTTGTGTAAGAGAATAACTTGAATTAATTAAGCTTTTTGGTTGATCATCTTACTAAATTAAATTCAGAATACCTGAACAACATGACCCGAAGCAATAAAATCAAATGTGCTAAATGCTTCTCTACTTTAGAAGTTTCTTCTGGGATACTTCAAAGTTCTGTGTCCTTGATACCAACTTTTTACAGCTCTTCCCTATTGGAACTAGATGGAGGGGGCAGAAGCCTTTTGTGCTATTTGATGCTGAATGAGATGAGGAAGGACTTGATTATATTAAGGGTGGTGGACCACTGGACCAGTCTGCCCAGGGAGGTTGTGGAGTCTCCCTCTTTGGAGATGTTTAAAACTGGCCTGGATGTGTTCCTGTGTCGCCTGCTCTAGGTGGCTCGGCCTTGATGCGGCGGTTGGACTGGATGATCTCCAGGGGACCCTTGCAACCTTAACAGTTCTGTGATTCTGTGACATTAGTTAAACAATAAACAAAGCAGTTTTGTTCTTGGAAGGGAAATGTAGCTGGAAAAATAGTCTGCATTTATGATAAAGATGATTTACTATCCTTCTGTAGTGGACTGGGTTGAAGAGAAGCAAGTTTTTAACTTTTTTGGAAGCAACTCAAGGCATAAGCATTTCAGCAGTACTGAGGTATTTTTCAAGCCAGTGAAAGGCTAACCTCCTCATAAAGCAGTAGGAGAGATATTGAACTGCTTATCATTTCCTGGAACAATATATGAGGCAGATTACAAATGTTTTGCAGTGCCAGAGTCTTGGATGCTGAATTGTTTGATAAAGTACTCACGAGTTTACCAGGGCCTTGAATGTAAAACATCCAGCTGTTATACACTGTGAACTGACATGTTCCAAGTACTTCCAAGTTCTATTTAGAGTTAGTGCTTTATGTGCAACACCTTAAGTCTTGGATGCAATATTGGAAGCTGAGTTGTATTGTACTGCATGACTCCTGTGCTCTTGGGGAGAAAGAGATAATTACAGCTTTTTCAACTATGACAGATCTCTTACAGGAATTGTGGAAAGAAGCCAGTAATAATATTTGCTGGTTGATCTGGTCTGAAGGAGCAAAGGGGTTTTTTGGCTACTACCAGAATTGTGTGTTTATATTTACATGGTCCCTCAGCAGTTGCCTTGGAAGATGCTGGCTTTGCAAAGAGTTAAGCACTTAGACTACAGTTCTGAAAGTGTTTATCATGCTTTAAGCAGAACACACTGATATCTGACTGTGTGATTATACAACTGTGTTATTCTTCTTTTGATAAGGCAGTGAACACATGATTGTCAATCTTGTTCAAGGAATGTAAATAATGCAGATTTAATTGGGCCTTTTGGGGAATAATTTTGTGGATTCATGTGCTTAAAAACTATTTCTGTTCTTTAAACTAAATGAGATATGTTTTTGTAGGTTGAAAACTTCTCTCACAGTGCCTTCCAGAATAGTCCATGTAGTATTTGTCCAGTCACTGAGCAGGCACGCAAGTCGTGACCTTGTGTGAAGTCAAGAGGAGCCACATGTCTCTGAGCTTAATGTTTGTCTAGTTATCCTTTTGAAGCTTTCCTGAGAAAATGGCAGACAGGTAGAAAGATAATAAAGGAGAATGCTGAGATGAGCAAGCACTACTGGGGTTTTGCACTCTAAAATGGAATTTTGAACTTTGCTCCGAATTCAACTTAAAAGTTAGCTCTATCTTGCTCTCCTTTTCCTCTCCTGATTCTGCTGGTGATATGAACTGAATAGGGAAGAGCTACATTTTTTTTGAGCCAAAAGCTATCAAGGGTGTCATGAGGTAGCTTTGCCAGGCTAATGTGTTACCTTGGTTAACCTGTGGATTAGTGAAACAGAGAGGGGGAAGACCCGTTTGGAAAACAGCCCTTGAATTTCTAAATAAAATTGTCACTGTCATCTGTGTGCCAGGAACTTTGTATAATTTCTTTCCTGTTTTTTTTAACAGTGGTTGCTACATATGACTTCTGTTCTACTTATTTTTTTTTTTTTAAAATATCACTCTAAATTGGCAATATTTTCTTCAGAAGCTTGTGTTACAGTAAGTGACTGCTCTTCTAGCAATATGTTTACTTGTATGGAAATTAGTTCAGGTTTCTGGTCTTGCATTTGCCACAAAATTCCACTTATGTGAATGTTACTGGCTTATCTTTGGTATTAAGAATGTAATTACATATATACATGTAGTGGAAGGGTTTTATTTCAAATGCTGAGTATTTTCTTTTTTTGGGAAACTGTCCTTTAAAACTACTCTGCTTGATTAGGGTTGTATGACATGGGTTAAGCTATTCAATTTAATTTGAAAATATGCCTTCTGAGAGTTGTCTGGAGCTTACTGAGAAATGATTCCTAAGTTTGGTTTTGGTTTTTTTTTTTTTTTTTTGTTAAGATAAATATAAGGGTTACTACAGTTTTTTGTTTGTTTGTTTGTTTTTTTGGTAATAATTACAGCTATTTAAAAACAAGACACCTTTAGTTTCCTTACACTTGTTGAACTGTTCTTTTAAAAGGTAGAGATGACTGCTGCAAGAAGAAGAGGTGGATTCTACCTTGGTAAAATAAGGTAGCTAATATTTTAAACCCCAAGGAAACTAATAAGATGAAAGCATAATTTTCAACTACAAAGTTTTGTTCTTCAAGATAAGTATCTTAAATTGATCTGGAGACTACATTTTATTAATAGTAAGATATTTATTAAAAAATTGTAAAGCCCTCTGAGGAAAATGTATGATTAAGTCATAGATCCTAATCTGTCAGTGTAGCCTGGAGCTGGGTTGATCAAAGTTAAATCTCAGTAGTTGTGCTTTATTCTTATTAAGCTGCATAAAATATATTTATTTGAAGGTTTTTATTGGTATTTGTCCTCCCTTCCTCATAAATAACCTTAGCAACTTAGTTCAAATATTTTAAACACCAAAGAAAGAGGAGAACAAGAAATACTGTGCTAAATATTGGAACAAAGGTATTTTAGCTTGGTGTGAGGTTTCTTTTACTAAGTAAAATTTTTCTTCTGCATGACAGCAAAAGTGAGCAGTAACTTATGTCATTAAAATTATTTACCATGTTAGAGTTGAAATTTTTTTCTAAATTTCTAATTCTTCATAAATTTTTGCTTACCAATTAAAACCTATTTGGTAAACCAAATGTTTGATCTAAAGTTGTGGTTTTTGAACTATATACTTAGAATGAGTTATAATGTTGAGGCCATATTGTATAACACAGGTTTTACGTGGTTTTAGAAGTGTCCAAATGTATCTTGCAAAACTAAACAGTGCATCATATCGAACTAGTTTATTCCCCATAAGCAGCCTCTTTTGTAGACTGAAGGAGTTGAAATATTCTACAGATTTTTTCCTGTTGGTTTTTACTCTGATCGTTTTCTTGTTCTCTGCTGCCTGTAAAGTCTCTTTTCGTTAATAACTGGACTCCAAGGGAGGGGAAAATGAAAACTTATAAATTTTAAAATATCTCATAAAAGCGGTGTAAACCAGCCTTATGATCTATAAAATGTTACAGATTGTAAATCATGTATCTGGGGACCTTCCAGAGCTACATGCAAGTGTTGCTGCTTATTGGGCAGTTCCCATTTCTAATTGCAGGGGGTTTTATGATGCTGTAACCTGTAAATGGAGCAAGAGACTGAATGTGAGTTTTTTCTTTAACTGACAACAGCATTTATTTATTTTCAAACCTGGGGTTGGAGCAGTGGACCATAATGAAACATTGGGGTAAACCAACATTGTGAAAATTTTTGCAGGAATTAGGATTGTTAGAGATGTTAATGTGAATATTGCATCTGTTGAATGTCGCATATTTTTAAAAAAAGTGTTATGAATATTAACATAAGCTTAAGTATTTAAACTCCACCAGACTTGGGCTTCTTGCCTTTTGCATACTTCTGTGGGTTTAATAGATACTCCTGTTCTCACTTGCAACAATGAAATCCGATGTGGTCTTTGCAATTATTAGGTCCACTAGTCCTATTTCCTTTTACTTTTAAGGTGTTCCTTGTTAATTTTTTGCTTTATTAGGTTTTATTGCATTAACTTTTGCCTTATGTAAAAAGGTCTTGATTAACCAAAGGGAAAATTGTAACCTGTGAAGCGGATATAGGTTGTAATCTCAAAGTTTTGTCGGTGAGCTGCCTCAGTCCTTGGGGAATTTCTGCAGGAGAGATGAGGTCACTCACTTGCTGGAGCCTTTAGCTTCTCTATGGAGAGCTGGATATAAAGGTGACAGTCGTAAAAAGGTGCTTTGCTAAGGGTTTGTGCTCTGCCCAGTTAAATGCAATCACCCACCCTTTCCAGACACATTGGAGTAGCTCCTAAGAGATTAAATTTGGTGAGACTCTGCTGTCAGGGTTGAGGTCATTTAGCACCTCATAAGATCGGGCATCAGATAACAACCTTTGTGCAGTGTTGACTTAGACAGAAAAAAAAGGGCTTATTTATTTATCTATTTATTTATTTTTAGTAGAATTTGTACTGCCAAGGTTTTCTCTTTAAAGCTCTGCAGTCCTGCTGTCACTAGTTGTTTTTGCACTGTGGGCACAGCATCGATCTTCCCCTCATGTGTGCCGTGCAGCGAGGGAACAGGGCATGCAAGATTAGTGGCTGTGCTCTCCAGGACAGCATCACTGTCTCTTTTTGGACAGGAAAAGTAAAGCTCAAGATGACTGGAGATTATACACAACTCAAATCAGTCAAGTCTTTGTTAGCTTGAAAAGCTCTTGTATTTTTCAGAAGCCTGTGTCCGTGTAAATTGGTAGGGATTCCTGATTGTTCATCAGTGGAGATTATATGGTGATGGAGAAGAAGTTTTCATTTGACAGGCTTTGATATGACAAATTGAAAAAGATTATCACTCTGGGGAGTGGTGGGGGAAGTGGGTGGGAGTGAAAGAGGAAGGAGTCTGGATGTATGTGAAATTCTGTGGTTCTCATCACTGTGTGCACTTCACAATGTCATTGTTATCTAAGATAAAAAGAATACTAAAGAAAAAAGGACTCTTCTCTGTTGTGAGCTCAGAAAACACCTACAGGAGGTTCTACTTCCCTCCCAGTACAATAGGAGTAGAGTTTAAGATAATTCAGATGAGTTTCAGTTCAGTTGTTAAAAGATTTTTAGTCCTTGCTTGTTAGGGAACTGGAAGGCTATGCAGAATTCACAGGTCTCTCTTGGAGTGTCTCTTCCAAAAAAACCTGTTTCTGTGCTAGGACGTTCTTGTCTTTGACTCTCAACTGCTGACTATCCCAAATCTGCTGTCCCGTTCCTTTGGCTGAATATCTGAGGGGTCACTTGCCTGGCTGTGGATGGGCCGCCCCAGCCCATGTACTGAAGGTGACAGTAACTAGCTCAAAATTTTTTGGCTGTTTGTGTAGAACTGGGTTGTAAAATGGATTGTGCTCAGAATTGTGATGTGAGAAAAGTTGGTTGCTTTTCTTTTTTTCTTTTAGTTAGAACAAGTGTTGGCCATATATAAGTAGTTTCTGTTGAAAGGAGTCTTCTGTCGACATCACAGGAAGATTGTAATAATCTAAAAAAATTGCAACAGGATTGTATTTTGATATTATGCTCAGAAAAATGCAGAATTTTCTTGTGTTTTTTCCTTCTTTTATAATTTTAAACAAGAGTGGCCTCCCTTGGTTTTCATTGCAAGCCTGTTCCCATGTAAGTCTCGATCAGGTTTCCGTCCATAACTCTGTTTTGGTGATCTAACCTATTCCTGCAATGAATCAGCTAGTTATGACTGATGCAGATTTTAAAAAATCAGGATATTGATTGGATAAAAAGCTGAGCTTCCCATTTCCAAAGGTGTTGTTACCTCATACAGAGGATATTGCCTCAAAAATGGCTATTGCAAGACATTTTCAATGATACAGACCCGTACCAGCTACTGAAATGTGACAAAAAAGCTCTTCCTGTAAAAAAGGATTCCATTTTTAAATGGTTTTTGCCTTTTGGAAATAGACTCTCACATCCATGCTGGTGATGGCTCAGAAGAGGAATATGCTTTATTTTCATCTCATAGAGAACACTGAAGAGTACTGAGCTGATCAAAGTCCTAGTACCTGTATCAGATATTTTTTCATTGATGTGACAAAGCTGTAAGCCCAGTTGCAAGCACAGGGAGACAGATGAGCCAAAGAGGTTAATTACTTCTCATTTTCTTACCCTTATGTTTATTTCTAATGCTCATCTCTTTAGCTGCCTGAAGGTGGCCAATTAATCTTATGTACTTTTGTTTCTGCCAAAAGAATGGTTGTGGTGTGTCTTGCTGTTCTTTATAAAGGTGTGAAAAGTTCTCTAGTGAGCAAGAATACCAAAAAGAATAGAAAACTATTTTCCTTTCAGAACCCTTTCTGAGGGTCTGTTTAAAGCTAAAACTTGTAGTGAACTTAGCACGAAAGTTCTTCCATCAGGAAGATTGTGGGTTATGCTTGGAGAGAACCACGGTCTCTGCCTTTCTTCAGAGTCATTTCATTCCCTGCAAGTTGTATTCAGAGGTAAGGCTTTCAAACAGAAACCCAACACCAGGGAGCCAAGCCACCTCCTTTAGTCCATTGTCTGTACTTCCCAGCTTCTCCATTGCTAAATGATTTGCATTGCAGTGGATTTGTCACTGCATGCTCTGATTCTTCCCCAGCTCTGATGCAGCTTTGCCTGCTATTGCACTATTTAGGTTCATAGTTCCATAAAAGTAGGATAAATCAGAGTGAGTTTCTCCTGTGGTGCCCTTCAATCTAAAGCAAGACATTTTTTTTCTTTTATGATTATTGCCCACTCTTGTATTTTGTGTCATCTGAAAATATTTTGAGAACCTATGTCAAGAATAAAATTGTATAACAGCAATTCTTCCTGACTTTTGCAGTCACAGTTAACTATTTTTAATGTCTGCTACACCAGAAACAAAAAATAATTCCTCACTTTCTTTTTTTTTTTTTTGAGTGTTGCTTAATATTCAATTTCACTGTCTGAAAGTTGCCTCTTAGCTGGAAAAGAATTAGTAATATATCATAAAATTTATGTTGAAAGGATGTCAGCATGAAGTCATCATGCAGAACATGGAATCAGTAGTCCAGGAAGTTTAATTATTAGAAATGGGGTCTGGCAGATAAAGGCAAAGTACTTTACAGGTGGACTTAAAGACTCATGCAAAGGGATCTCTGTGAGATCTGCATTAGAAAATAATCAGATTTTAAAATATTTGAAGAATTTTTTTTTTTTTTTAATAGGAGATCTCTTTATTCCTCTTATATCTTTTCCTTTGCAGTTTAGAGGTATTATTCAGAGCAACCAGTGATATGCCCTTTAGGATATATTCATGTCCTGAAAGGTGGTGTTGAAAATTAGAAAAGCAAGACAGGCAAAATAGTAAAATGACTTTTTGATGCAGCTGCATTGCCCTTAACTGGTAATCTAAGCAGTCCTCTCAGTGTATCTAACAGGCTGTCTTAAATTCATCAAAGGGAACTCCTGAACTAGTGTTTTTGTCCAGCAGTGAAATTCTGGGAAAATGGGTGTTCTGTGAAGCTCTGAGTGACTCTACTGAAGCCTTCCTGGATGGATAGACTTATTCCTAAATCTATTCCCAAACCAACATAGTTTACTTTCTTACTGGGAAGGAGTGATTTGGGTAAGGGAATGTTGAATTGCTGACATGCAAGTACGTGGACAAGGTATCTTACTCTTCTTTTGATAAGATGGAAGGCTATACCTCCAAAATTGAGAAAGGTGGCTACTCACCTCACAAGTAGGAGGACATCCTTGGTAGGGTTTTTCATGTTTATCCTGGAGGGCAGGTGGTTTTTAGTAGTTCTCAAGCAGCATGAGAGTAGGTTAGGGGCTCTGGAAAGGTTTCTATGTGGTCTAAAAAGAATATTTATTTTCAAGATATGATCTGGAAAAAGGGGGAATATTTTCAAATACACTCTTGCTAGTCTTTGCTTCTTGCCTCTTTTTTGGAAAGCATTTGCTTGTCTCGTGCTGTGATGCAGTATACCACATAACAGAGTTGGAAAAGAGGCTGTCTTCTACAATATTTGGTTTGATATGTCTTTGTCCTTTGTTATTACACTCTGACAGTTAAATCTCTAAAAACCTTGCATTAATAAATACCATTTATCAGAGTCACAATATTATGATAGTGAGAAGTGGTTTAGCAAGTAAAATGCTGGTAATGGACATGGAGATTTCTTCAGCTTTGCCTCTGCTTCTTTCACTCTGCAGGACATGTCCAGTTTGCTTTGCCATTGCTGAGTCTCTTTTTCTTCAGTAAAGAACTGTAAATACTGTTTTAAGCTGCTTCAAGGTCTGTTTGTATATCTCATACAGAGATATCGTTTTCCCCCTTTTCAAGCTGTGGTTCAATGGCTCTTTCATTTTTTTTTAATTTTTTTTTTTTTAATAATTAAAAACAGAAACCAAACAAAACACATGGAGTTATTACAGTTTTGATTGCTTTCCCTTTCCAGCCAGGTCATTTCCCTGGAATTGAATTTGATTCGTGGCCTAGAAGAAACCTGAATAAGCAATGTTAAGAGTTAATGATTCCTCTACTTATCAAGTTATGATGAATGCCCTTCCCTACAAGGCTTGAAAATACCTGATTTTAAAAATAGTTCTCCTGGGGTATTTTTGTACTCATTCTCATTCTGCAGTACAGGTTAAGATTTGAAAAGCAAGACTTTTCATACCCTTCTTCCTGCAGACCTTTGGTTGTGGAAGTACAGAGCTGGTCTTTACTGGACAGGATTTAAATTGGATATAGCGATGCTGATACTGAGTAGTGAAAGACTTTTGTACAAAACGGGAAAAGAAGTGGTAAGAGCATTGATGGGATTTAGGATATTATCAAACTCACTGGTAAAGGAGATTGCTAGTCAAATGAATGGAGAATAGGAACTGTATCAAGTCTTGCAAATGAAGTTTGTGAAAAAGAGGAATGATAGTTTATTAAAATCTCCTAAATTTGAAAACACATATATTTTCATTTTAAGCCTGTTACAGTTGTGCATGAGTTAGCAGGCAGAAGTCAGTATGTGCTTGCTGTAATGCTCTTCAATTTCAGTGCTTTTTACAATGCTGTTTAACACACAATAACAATCGTATTCAGTTTTAATTAAGTGTGGAGTCATGCATGTTAGAAACATGATTTATGTATTTTTCACTGTGATGATTCCCAAGTTATTTTTCTGGGCATTTCAAATGTTAGTTGAAAGTAAGATTCAGTGTAATTTTTTAGCTTTCCATAAGAACTGATTCTAGTCTGTTTTGACCCATAACTCCTCTCTGTATTCCCTACCATACGCTAGGATTTGTAAGTCTGAAAAACCAAGATTGAATTGCTAAGTTCTGCTACTCTGAAATGCTGCCAGCCTGCACTCAGTAATCTCAGAAGAATTAAGAAAAAAGTGGATGGACTCTGTCACATTCATTCACATCATCTTAGCTTGTCATCGGGTCACAGGCTAAAGGGAACGATTGCATAACTGCGAAGGCAGAGACACAGGCATTGTCACTAAGGAACTGTGAATCAAACATGCACGTGTGCAGCCCTTGGGGTGATGCTAATCACTAACATCTCTGTGTGCTGAAGGTCTAAAATTGTGCAGTCTGTGCACACTGCAGTCACCATGATAGCACATTTATTGTTTTTTTTGTTGTTTTCAAATTCTACTTTAATGTAGTCAGAAGGAAATACTTAAATATAAACATTGATGTGAAAACTGCTGTGTCAAAAACGTACTTCGCAGTAAGGAAGCAATGCTAGTTGTGTTGGAGACCCTCTTACTGTGTTTGTACTTACTGTGCACTTCACTCACCAGGATCTGAGCCTCCATTCTCATCTGGAAGAGCTCAGCTAGGTACACAGCTGTACATAGTGAGTTTGATGGTGAGTTTGGTCTTGCATTTGTGAAGTTTCATGTGGCTTTTGGCCCTGGTGATGAGCAGAAAAGAAGCCACTCAATGCAATGGTGTGAGCTCTGTGCTCAAGGTAGATCAGCTGCACACTCGTAATGGTGTGGCAGGAGGACTGGGCTGGAAGCTCTTGGTACAGAAATCTCGAACTGCTTGTTGTCAGGGTTGACTTTGCTTACATTCATTCACAAGCTTTTGGGTGTCTAGCTGAATTGGAAGCAACAAATCTGTGGAGATCTTGTGGGAAGATGGGAAGGGATTCTCACTGCAACTCTGAACTCTAATTATTTGCATCTATGCTACTGTGAACTTCCAGATGGCATGTTGCTCTGTTATTTTCCAGTGCAATGCACCCTTTGGGGATTTTTCCTGAGGAACAGTGAAACATATTTGAATCTGCATTCCATCCTAGTACCCTGAGAATGCCTTGTAAGCCAGACTCCCTTGTCTGGCAAAAAGCGTCTGGGAATTACGAGCAACTTGGGATAGGAGTCCACATGCCAAATTAACTTAGTTTTGTTCAGCAGCCCCAACAGATTTTATTTAGCAGGCAGCCTGTTCCACATTTGGATGGTCTGCTGACATCATGTGCTTCCTTCCTCTAAATCAACCAGGATGAAAACTGGAATTTTATGATGTAACCTGCTAATGCAAGATGGGTCTTGCTTATTTTAGCTAAAGCACCTCTTGACATGCATACATGTAAGCGCCGATCACAAGTGCTTCCTCTGAAGGGTCGAAGACATAGAACATACACCAGCGTTCATATTTACAAATATTCAGGCTCATCCTGCAAAATGTTATGTGTTATGGAACAAATAAGCTTTCCGTATTGTGTCTATTTTCCCATATAAAGACATAATCATAAAATAACATGTGATAGTGAAACTGCAGCTAACAGTGATTTTGTAAATAGAATGGACTGCCCAGGGAGATGATGGAGACACCATTCCTGGAGCTGTTTAAGGAAAGACTTGGACATGCCATTTATTGCTGTGGTCTGGTTGACATGGTAGCTTGTAGGTTGGACTTAATGACCTCAGAGGTCTTTTCCAATGTAATTTATTCTATTAAATAGCCTGTTTTCATCTGTCATGTATTAAAAGAGAAAAGTATGGGAAATAGCGGTAGGTCCTATCTGTAGGCATTTCTCCATCGCTTGCTTTTTGGTTTATGATTTGAAATCAGGCTCTACAGGACCTTCCATGCCAGGAAGTGGCATCTACATTCTGTAGGGGAAATCCTTAATCTCCAGGTACAGCTGGTTTCTCTACTGCTGCAGTTGTTTCCCAAGCCATAAAGTGTTCTCATTTGAACAAAGGCATCTAACATTGGTATAGGTGTGCTGTCTCTAACTTTATCTGATGCCCTCTTCTCTCTGCTTACATGTGTGATAGGAAATTTGGGGGAATTTCACATCATCATAACTTTTCATTTCCTTTACTGGAGTTGGTTCCCTGCTTTAAAAGGTGTCAGAGATCAATATGTTTATTTCATAACAATACTTGAAGAAAGGAATTCAGCTTTTTATGAGAGAGGATTTCCAACTCATGTAGTGCCTGGGCAATGGAATTGCAAAATTGAAATTATTGTCTGACTAGCAAAGGGATAAGTCCAATTTAAAATAGGGGATTTATGCTTGTCCAGCTGTGCATCTACTTTAGGATTGTCAGCACCCTGTCAAGTAGCAGGCTTCTTAATGATTTGAAAGATGTTTTCGTGGTAGGAATTACTCTGTAACTGTCCTATTTTCAGTATGTACAAAAAGCTTACCATTAATATCTTTATTCCCACAATAAGATAACTTGAATTTGAAGCAAACAAACCCTCCATTACTTTTCAAGGTAAGGTCTCGTCATGGAGGTGAAAATCCCTCTGTTGTTGTGAAGTTAGTCTGAATGATGCTGGAATGGAATTATAATAATACAAGAATTCTTACCTCCGTTCTCAGTCCCCTTGAGTTTAACAGCCATACAATGCCCTCGGAAATGAGCCCAGCCTCAGTAGTTTAGGACCACCTCCTTGGGTGATCTGACTTATTACAGCAAAAGTGAACACTCATATGTCATTTGAATCATGTACACAATAATGGGGGAACTGTAGGTAAGAGGTTGAAGATCAGGTCTCTTTTCAAATAAAAATTGCAGGGAGCTTTCTTCCTTCTGTACTGGTAAGGAGCAGAGAAAATGTCCTATATAAGCAGCAGGAGAGAGAGTGTGAAACACCCTTATGACTTGTTGAGGTGGACATAGTCTGCTAGTGGGTGTGTAGAATAAAATTCTTGTATGCAGGATGTAGTAGGTACACAAAGATTATTTTTTTTTCTGGAAGTGTCTGCTGACATATGTGGAAGTAGAAAAAAGATCAAATGCTATTCTATCTCATCTATTTTGTGCAGGAAGGCTGAACAGCCATACCTTTGGGAAAGGGGTACCTTTACCACAGCTCGACTCACTCATAGGATCAGCCTGTGGTATATTGGGGATGTGGCTTTGTTTATCACATCCAGGTCTGTCCTGTGGTTCTTGTCTCCCTTAGGAAAGGATTAACAAAGTCCTCCTCACTCAGGAAGTTGAAACTGTTGTAGCTCTTGCTTCATACATAGATTTAGACTCGAAAAGAAGGGACAAATATGTTCTCTTTACCTATGTCCATCACCTGGTCACCCCTTCTCCCTTCTGTGCTCACCCTCCACTTGCCTTTTTTGTTTGTTTGTTTGTTTTGTTATCAGAGGCCTTTTGTTAACTGTGGCCTCACATCAGTGGATAATGAGTAATAAGAAAACCTTCAAAAGTGTTTCCTGTTATATTGGTTGAAGGCTGGCTGATGCTTCACTCTCTGTGTGATTTTTGAACTGGTGCCCACGAGGTTTGATCTGGTTAGCTGACTATATTTTATGTGGTTTTGTCTGTGGGTTTTGTGACAAACTGCTGAACATTAATTTAAAGGAAACCTTATAAGGAGCAATGTATATATTGTATGTATGTTTTTGAAGGCATAGTTGAAATGGAGAATGAAATATTAGAATATCTTCTGCCAAGAAGATTGCTTCACTAGTTCCTTGTGCACTAAACTGTGGTAGCAGTGAAAGAAGATGGAAGACTCTTGCTCAGCCTCACTTGATCTGTAGTGGTAAGACACAGCATTGAGTGGCTCTGGGTGTGGGCAGCTCTTTCCTGCAATCCTGGCTAGTCTCAGCAGCAGTTCATATCCTCACTGGTGGAATCAGGAGTACTGAAGATTTCTCCCTGGTTGTCAGGCGTCATAGCAGTGAGCTGTAAAAACGAATTTTGTTTCTGACCCATTCACATCTGATGACTGTGCCTTTTTCCTTTCACACAAAATTGTGTGCTGCTCTTTTGGGGATAAACGTTTCTGGTTTTGAGATCCTTTGTGGGAATGAGTAAACTGTGCAGTTTTCATTTGCTATGGATCATAGAAACCAGACTTGCAGGTGCATTTCCAGACTTCAGAAACAAGGCTGCAGGTACATCCCCGGCATCTGCATTCCAGAGACTTTCTTCTCTGTCTGGGAGGCACCAAGGGCACCTGTGGCATTGCAGACTGAACAAATGCGGCATAGAAACCACTTTGTAAACGAAATTACATGCCTCACCCAGCTGCTTGTACTGAGGAGGAGTTAGGGATAGCTAAGTAGGAAAGAAAAATTGTTCCTTGTTGTATTTGTACACCATCTCAAGCAGGGTTCTGCATATAAACAAGCACTGCTGCATAATTACAAGCTAAAATGCATAGAAACTCTGAAAATATATATTGATGTTCTCTGTTGCATCAAAATATTTGAGATTTTTTTATGAGGCATGTTACTTTTGCTATCGCTCATATACAACACTTCAATTAACTTTTGTTAAGTTTTATGCATAATCCAGGGGAGGTCTGCTTGAAAACTGCCTGCAGTTATCAATACTTACCCATTTTAGTTAGGCTGTGGTGATTAATGCTTTTGCTTACTTGCCTATACAGTGCTTAAGGAAAGGCCACAGTTTTAATCAAGATTCTAAGTCTTATCTTAATATACATAACTCAGTAATTATTAAAGTTATTTCCTTTCTGCCTCATCTGTTTGTTACTGTAATTCACACTTAATAATTTGAGGGGTTGAGAGCTGTTGGCAGAAAGTCAGTGTTTACAAGCGTTAATTTACTGGTTTATTACTGGTCTGTGAATTGCAGTAGTCAGTTCTGCCCTCTCCATCATGAATTTATGATCAAAATATAAAAATTAATACCCAATTACAGGCATAGATATTCAAGAAATCAATGAAATGATACAAAATAAATAGTAGTATTAGGATACCAACTAACTGGATAAGCCAAGCAGAATTAAGTAAAAGCATTGTGGGAGGGGCTGAATTAGAAAACCAAGTCCCTACAAATATAGTTCTTTTGTATAAAAAGAGGTAAATATTTTTAATGCCTCATTTATTGTTTGAACGTATAGCTTCTGGTTTTGTTGGCCATGGGAGAGGGAGAATGTACTGGCTCAAATCTCTTGAACAGTGTATAATCATTTCGCCCCCCTTTTAGTTTCCAGCTACAGCATCCTCTTTGAGCTTAGTGTGGATGAGATTTTCATCTGGTCTTTGCTCTAGGAGGCAGGATGTTGGAATAACTGTGTGCTGGATCATAAGGTATAAGCAGACTACGTCCCTTTTAATATTGGGAGCAGCCTTCAGTGATCTGTATGGCTCGTGTGATGCTTTTCCGTTACTGTTGCTATGCTCTTACCTGCAGCAAATAGCATGATTGACACTAGCAGAATGCCATGCCTGTCTGTGCAGAAAAAAGTCCTGTGTACAATTAAACAAACTCAAAACACCCCCCTGACATCTTCCTTCCTCCTCCTGTACTCTAAACCATGAGCCAACCCCCCTCAGGTTTACTTGGAAGTAAATTAGCTCCATCTGGCTATGAAGGTCATGTGAACTAGCCTGTGTTGAAACAGGTTGAATCCTTTGATTGGAAACTACTCCTTGAAAGTATTTAAAAAGAAAATCAGATACCAGTGCTGCTCTGTGGCTGTCATCCTGTGTTGTAAATTGCACGATGAACCTTTCGGACATTGCATATCTCATCCAATATCTGCTATTGTGGTCACAGTAAGACTTTAGAAATAATTAAAATAAGAAAAGGAGACTATGGAACAGGGGGTGTTTTTGTTAAGCATGGCAGCCCAATGTCCAGTTTCTGTAAGGCTGTGCCACTTTCAAAGGGGTACAGCTGCAGCATAGAGAGGATCTGCAGGAAGGCAGCGTGGGGACAAAGTTTAATGCATTAGATATTTCCTCAAAATATAAAACTTGTGCATGTATTTGTTTATGATAATGGCAGTTTGAAAGTGCTACCTGCCACTGTTAAAATTTCTATTAGCATTTCAGTTGTATTCTCTGAAGCTAGCTAAAGGTTAGAGAGAAGAAACTAATTTGTCCCGTTAATTAGCAGCACAAGAATGATAGTCCCTGTTTCTTTGAGGTTTGAATTTTAGGATTACTTATAAAAGCTGCAGAATTAGTCAAAACTCAGGAGGGTATTCTCCCAGGCATAATATTCCCCTAGGATTGCTATAAAATACATGACTTAGGGTTACTTGTGCAGATTGTCATGACTGGTTGACATTCAGTTGTGCTATTTTTGGAGGGTGGACATGCAGTAATGCTTATAATGTAAGGTAGTGGTTTTTTTGTTTAAATAATGTGAAGTAAAGCTCTTTTATTTTCATCTACACTTTCAAAACCAGACTGTGAAATGTGCTTTATGCATCTATATTTTAAAAAGAGTCTCCTGGGTAAAGAAAGATAAAAGCAGTTTGGTTACCATAGAGATCCAGTCCATTGTGCTCAGTTTGCTCCATACCCTGAGGCATGCAGAACTTCTGACTGGACTACTCTTGCAAAGCAACAGGTTTTGGTTCCCTTTGTGCTTGCAGTCCTCAGAATGTGCCAGCATTCCAGTTGCTCTGAGATGCAGCATTCCTTTTCTTCCCATCCCTCCCCAGTGCTTATCCATTATGCCCAGGGGGTATTGCTTCCTCTGAGAACTCCCATCTCTGCTTAAAGAAATAAGGTGAAGTGCTACTGTGGCAATAGGCAGGGCCATTAGAATGCAGAGAAGCGGAGGCTCTTGTAGACGCAGATAGGGAGGAATGGTTATCATACGAACAAAAGTCAAGGCATCATCTTGTGTTTTCTCCCTTTGTAATGCTGTTTATCAACCAGTATGACGTCAGTGCCTTAAATAATGGCAATTTTAAGATCAGGTCTGGAAAGTAAGTTTGTTTGCCTGAAGAGGACCCTGTGCGTTTGTTTTTTGGTACAGAGGACAATCATTTGCTCCTTTAGGGCTCTGACTCACTGAGAACATTATTGAGTGCTTGGTGTCGAAGGGGAAGCAGGTTTCCATGAAATCTGGAATGGCATAACTCTAGTCTTCAAATTGTGTTGCTTTGTAGGAGTTAATCCAAAACACTGTGAAGTAAATGCAAAGACCCTAGTGGTTTCTCAGGACTTGTTGAGGTGAGGATCCTGTGTGCTTTTCTGCTGACAGTCCTCTGTCAGATGTTGCATGAGGACTTGTTCCTGTCTCGTTTCCATAATTGCTTTCTGCACTGTTTAAAAACCAAAACAATAAAAACCACCTTGCCAATCAAACCCCAGAGAATGTATTCTCTGGTTATGTCCATTTTTACACGAGACAGTGAGATTCAAAAAGGCAAGACGAATGTGGTTTCATCCAGTTCAAGTGTCAATGATAGAGGCTGAAGAGAAATACTTGAGCAAAATTTGGCACAGTAAGACATACTTACCTGGAAAGCTTTTAGAATGACAGGTTGATGCCGTGATGTGTAGTGGGTCTTGGAACCCTCTTGAGCAGACGTGTTGCAAGCCTATGAGTATTTGTTCCAAAAAATGTTCACTGAAGAGGTACCAAATTGTGTTGTGTGGTTTTTTTTTCCTTTTCATTTCTTTGATAGTTTGCTTTAATTGCTTTTCTGTAGTTCATTCTAATTTCAGGTTAATTGTATACAATTTGATGAGAGTGTACTGGGTCTACCAAATGCAAATTCTCCAAAGGCTTCAGGCAGCATTTCATCTTAATGAAAATACCATTTGGAAGGGTGATACGTAGTTTTAAAACAGATCAATTTGGGCAGCTAATGAGTTGGTGTAAATGAAATATCTTGCTGAGGGACTTTTTCTTGATTTTAGAAGAGAACCATATTTTTTCCTCAGTGTGCACTTGCAGTGACTTAGGAAGGCAAGATGGTCTTCTCATGTTGATTTCTGAGAGAGTGTGCTTTGGCAAGGCTTCACGAACCCAGCCTGTTTCTTTTACAGATGATAAGTGCCCCTTTTCTTATAGCCCAGTGTCTTGTTGGCCAGGGCTGTGGATATAAGGGTGTGAGGATGGAAGCAGCAGAGTGAACAGAAGGAAAGCTTATGTGAATGCTTTGAATAATCCATGGGGACTGAGTAATTATGTATGGCTTTTAATGAGATGAAGATGTTGATGTAGGTAATGGGATTTTTCTGAAGCAGGAAGAAAACTGATGCTCAACAGACTAAGAAAATGTGATGTGGAACTCCTGGTTCAGAGCTAGCTTTTAAAAAAGCATACAGTGTCAAGCTGAAAACATTTAAGACTTGTTCACTTGTCAAGAAAAAAATAGTATCAACTGAGAGGGTGATAATTTCTAATTTATCTGTGGGAAATGACCTTGCTGCCTGCTTTCTCCTCTCAAAAGAGAAGATAAATCCCTTTTATTCTAAATGGTACTTCATCCTCTGCTGTTTATTTGCCAATAGCAGATAGGATTTGAACATTGTCTCAGCCTGGACATGGGGGAAAGTGGTTTTTAATTACCCAAATGGAGTGGAAAAGTTTGTATCCCATTAGCAATCGTCAGAGACTAAAGCACCACAAAGTGCAATCACTTCACAATGTGTGTCTGTAGTATTAAACACATTTGAATGACAGCCAATGAATGACTTCTAAATGTAACCAGTTATGAAAGTCGTTGGGCATATCTAAAGTGTTTGGTTTAAATTTCAGAAACAAACATGAAATAAAACCCGGTGAAAATGGATTGATACGGTTAGTCTTGTCTTCTCTCGGATGGGAAGTAATTTCCTCTTTTGAAGAAAATCTTGTGCCATAAGCAGCATATTCAGTGAATATCAATGATATTTAATTGGTACACTTGCTCAAGAAGGGATTTTTTTTTTCCTTATTTTGTGAAAAATTCTTTCATAAGAACATTTGGTCTAATGCCCTTTTTCTAGATGAAACCGTGGGGTTTGTTAGCAGCAATGTGAGCATCAGAATACAGATTTTCTTTACTTTTTTTTTTTTTTTTTTTTAAAGAAAACCTTGGCAAATGATTGAGCGGTGACAGGGAGATGCCAAATGGGAATTAGGTGCCCAGTTCTCACTGACTTTGAACATCTTTACTGCCGTTTGTTCTTCTGCTAATCTCTCTTTTTGATCCGAAGTAATTGGCTTCTGCCTGTGTATCTTTATCTCCTTCTGTGAGGCATGTGTGAAGGGGAATGTGTGGTAGGGAGATTCGGACTGTTCATCAAAAAGAGCATCATCTGTGTGCTGGCAGTCAGTTGGATGTGACAGCATTCTGAACGTGGTTTGCAGACCTGCAGAGTGGGAGAGGATGAGAGCAGGATTCACCTTCTGGTGACCTTATTATGCCAGCAACCAAAATGAGTTGCTCAAATATGTAATAAGCAGGTAGAGGCTGGATTCCAGTGCAAGCTCTGTATTGACTGCCAAGGTATGGCTGCTCTGGCTGATAACCTCAGGCACTGTCACGCTCCTGGTATCTACATGCCGCTTGATTTAGATCCATGATAAGGGATCCCAATTTTGTTGCTCTTTCAAAGCTTAAAATAGATCTTTGCTGCTTCAGAATGGAGGGAATAAAACGCATGAAAACAACTCTTTCCCTCAAAAAAAAAGAAAAAAACCCCCACCCCAAAAACCTAAATCAACCAAAATAGCAACTGAAAAGCCAACCAACGAAAAAAAACCTCAAACAAGCAAATGAAAAAAAAGCAGAAAATCCCCCAAAACCGACTACCACCATCACAAAAAACAGACAAAACCAAAAAACCCCAAACCAAACCAAAACCAAAAAACATCCCCAACACTGAACTCCAAACTAGAAAAGTCTCTGAAGAGCCTTAGAGTTTGAAGGGGACGAGGGAATGTTTTGTGTTCAATTTTCTAAAAGACAAACGTGTTTGTGGAGCCTTTTTAGTGCATTTTTTGCAGAACACCAGCATAATGCTAAGCAAGTTCTCTAAGCCCAAGTTTCTGCAGGTTGCTGATTCTATCTGATTCTTGTCACGATGACTTAGTTTGCTGTGCAAAACTCTGGATCATTAACGGGTGTTGGAAACGTGGCTGGGAGCTGAGCTAGGTTATGCAATAGATAATACAATGTGCAGAATGAGTGAAATAATGTTATTAAACATCAAAATACTAGAAAAAAACCTGCCATAGAAAAATCCTGGTAGGAAGTGAACATCTGTTTTGGAACGTAAAACTGTAAAATGACAGCTAGGCGTAGACAGTATTCCTCTTTGTTATTCAGTCTGCTAAGTGAGTGAATTCCATTTCTCCTCAGTGCCTTGGATGGCATGGGAAGGCTTGTGGGGGGGGAAGTAAGATCATGTAATTGAGGATTGTATAACAATGCAAGGAAGGTTGAACCAAGTCTGGTTAGGCAATCTGTGCTGTGGAAGTAACTTTTTGTCGTAAGGGTGTTGGTGGAGATGTGGGGGTGTTTGTGGAGATGTGTGTAATTCTGTTGCAAAGCAAAGCCAGCGGGTGGTTTGTAAACATTAATTAAACCATGTGGTGATTTTGTATGTGAATATTGTTTGATAGCTAGGAATCAATTACACATACCTTTTTGTCACTAAATGTCCTTCGGAAAAAGTAAAGTCACTACATGGAAAAACTCCTTCAGTTCTGTGCTTCTAGTCGTAACTCCCAATAGTCATTCTAAATAGTAACCAAGTAGTCTTCCTCGATTTTAGGGATTGATTGTTGCAGTAGGTTTCCCTGTAATTTCTAGGTAATGTTTTGAGTATTCTATTTTATAATTTCCTATAATTGTACAATCAACTCAATATTCTATATTGAAATATGTTCATTAAGCCATACAAGATATGCAGCAATCTGTACACTTTTAAATTTTATGTAATCTTTATATAGTTGTGTTAAGCTCAAAATACTTTGTTTTTAAAGGGAAATTTTATCTTGTTGAGGTCATTGATGATAAAAAACCAAACATAAACCTGTAGGGATATCACAGTATATAAAATGAATCAATTAACCAACTGGCTGGTTCTGCCATGTTGGGATTCTTACTTCTGTCAAGCACAAACAAAAAAACCCCAACCACACAGTGTTTTAGAAAGCTGGAACATCCATGTAGAAACCTCTCCTTTACAAAAACATATTGATGTACAGAATATTGCACTGTTTTAAAAATTATTCTTAACTAACTTTAGCAGTTCTGAAAATGGAGGAAGAAATCACTTTGGGTTGACAAAATGTGAAAATAGTTAATGACTGTAAAGGTAGGAAAAATCTTTAGGTTTGAGTGAAACATTTTGCTTGGCCCAAATAATAGTTCTATTGTATTGATGTATTACATCCACGTCAACAAATGTAATTCATTGTAAATGGAGCTTTTATGGCTTTAAAATCAGTGAAATGTAGGGCTAAAAATCAATGAAAGGCTAAAAAAATCAATGTAAAAGGCTAAAAACCAATTAAAAATTGAAATGCTTTTCTAGAACACATCATGTCTTAAAAAATGTGTAGACAGTTTGATTTTATCAAGGCAAATCTTAAAAATTTCTTTCATCACCATATTATGAAATCCTTGTGTTACTCTTACCTACTTTTCTCAGTTGAAAGGAAAACCTGGACTGAAAGATTTTACCCAGCCTCAGCTTTGTATCCCCTTGAAGTAAGCAGCTGTTGTGGAAAAAAAAAAGAAAAAAAAAGCTATTCTGAGTCTTCAGAGTTCCAGAGAATCTACTTTTTTTTTTTCCTGGGATAAAATGGTCTGAGGGTTGATAGACCCTTGGCAGCTATGTAGGTGTACACTTCAGCCTTTGCCCTTCAGCTGCTTGTGCTTGATTTTACTGTTTGGAAGTAAGAGTTGTTTTCAGGTTGTGCCTTACCCGCCCCTTTTCCTACTTCATAGCTGGTTCCCTGCTTGGCTCACTTGGCTGCTTTAGGTTTGGAGAGGCTGAGAGTGAGGTAACAGAAGGATAAGCAGGTTAGGGCTGACCCACAGCACAGGGAGGGCTCTGAGGGAAAGCAGCTCAGAGCTTGTCCAGGAGCTGGGCAAAAAAACCCCTGCTACTTGCTCATTGTTTGGAAGTGTCACTTGACTATTGCCTTCAGAAAATGCTGTAGCTACTGATCTCCTGAGAGACTGTACACTCTAGTAAGTTATGCACTGTGCCCAGTCTCATAAAGTATATCTCTCTTTTTGGAAGCATTAAAAAAACTGATGGGGATAAAGTGACCAGTATTGCCAAGAGGATACCTGTGATTTAGAGAGAGAGGTGAAGCACGCACTAGAAGTAACGTACTTGACTGCACTGCACAAAAGAGACTTTGAAGCTTTTTAGTTTCTTGACTGAGGGCTCTGTTTTGGTATCTGGTGTGCTGTAATGGCTGAACATCAACTCCTACAAAAGTGGTATAAATACTGTCAGAATGAAGCTCACTTTGCTCAGATCTAGGACGGGAAGCTCCTGCTGTGCAGGAGCCACAATGAGGAGAGTCTGTTGCTGGTGAGGAGAAAGCTGAGTAGGAACCCACTTAACTCAGAGGAATTACCGCTCTGCTGAACTGGATCCATGCAAAAGTGTTTGTACCTATAAATTACTTGTGAGTTCTTAAATTTCTGAGGGGGAAAAACCCTTTTGGTGTGGGCTTTGATATTGGGAATAGGATGTGCTTCTGTGATGCTGTGGGAATAGCTTGAAAGTCTCAGTCTAACCTATGCTGATAATTTTTGTTTTGATTTAATGCTCTTCTTGCTCCAGAGTTGTCTGCCATTCCCTCTGGGGACCCTTGCATCTGAGAGTAACATGACAGAGTATATACTGACTTGTGAAGGGCTTTTAGGCATTATGAAAGTTTATCGAGGAAAAAAAATTAGGGCAAAAAACTGCTTTAAGCTTCTCTTACTTGGTGGATTATCTTCAGCTTCAAAACTTTGGTTAATCAGTACTTTGTGGGGGGAGGGGAAGAGGAAATTATCTTGGCCTGGGAAACACTTTGGAAGTGGAAGTGAACTGCTGTAAAAGCTTAACAACTGTTTGTGTTCTCTGGACTGTTTGTAAATCCTGATCCTAAAGCCACTAATGCTGATGAGTAAATTTACTGTAATTAGTTCAGGAAGGGATAGGTAAAGTTTATTTTCAAGTCTAGATCCATATTGTGTGGCTCATGCCTGCTCAAAATTACTCCTTTAAAACTGCTTGCATGTTTCATCAGAACCAAAATTGGTACAAATCCTGTATGGGAACTCAGTTACCAAACTTTATATTAATTTTCCTTCCGTTACTTCCAAATATAGCTGGACATGGTGCTGAAACATCCCTGCCTCTCCCCCCATTATGGGATTCTGCTGGCAGACCGGGATGGTCGCTGAGTGCTCAGAGACCTGCCGCAACTCTGCTCCCAGCCTTCCTGTGCCAGCTCAGTCAGCTGTGCGTGTCATGGCTGATGGGTTATTGGCTTATGGCTAAGAGTGACTCTGTGGCCAGTTTCCCAATGTCCCTGACCTAATCTGAGTCTTATAATAACATATTAACAGATAAATATGACTCCTGACCTATTTATTTTTGGAACGATTTGGGAAGTGCTGTGGGTTGCGTGATGAACAAATCTAAGATTTAGAGGATTACTGCAGAATATTAAATTGTTGCGGCTGGATCACATTCAGTCTAAGAATAAAGATTCTTTTTCTGAAAGTTGATACATAATGTAATTTTATTCTTAGTCATCACAAACTTCTCTTTTTTTTTTTTTTTTAATATTTGGCTTCTTTACAGAAGCCAATAAGCTACGGACAACGTCAGCTTTAAGTGCAAGGGTTTATGAAAATCTGACTCCTACTAAAGACTAACATGTCTGTTCCCTATCTGGTAAGCATTATCTGATTCTGCATCATTCAAATAGAGAGAGGTGCACAGGAAGAGCTTTTTAATATGGCCCGGTTTGTTCCACTGTGTTTTCGTAAGGCCACTGGAGAAGGGGGCATGTACCCATTATATTAATGCAAGTAGCAGCTGGAGGCCTGGTTATGCTGAGACTTTAACTCTGAGTAACTATTGAGCTTAATCATGTTAGCAAAGTAAACATTTCCCCAGCACAGATGACTTCTGTGTCTTTCAAGTGAGTAAGGTTTGATGCGTAGTGGATAACAAAGCCATCCAAATAATGCCTCCCTTTCTAGGTCAGTGCTTTCTTCAGAGTGCACTTCTCTTCTGAAAGGCAATCGCTGTGAACGGTCTGTTGGGCTCTGTATTACGTTAGTGTCACGTTTTCACTTATTACATATGTGATAGTGTTGTGCATGATGTTGTATCTGCAAAAGCTGTGCTATGAAAGTTGTCAGGCTTTAGTTAACAAAGTGTGTGCTCTTCCCTCAGGAGACATCACTCTAATTTTAGGCATTTGAAAACAGGATATAACAGAAGTAAAGATGGGGGGGGAAAGGTGAGAACTGGATGTATTAGATCAGTAAACATTCTGAGTTTACTCAGTAAAAGTGGAACGCAGAGAAGGAAAAGTACGTAAAAGAATGAATGACCTTTGTTAGCTCATCATTACAGCTGTCAGCATAAAAGCAGATCTGGAGGAGATGTGAATCAGGAGAGTGGAGCAGATGGGTATGCCGTAGCTGAAGAGTAAAACTGGGAACAAGAAGTGGAAGGGGTTTTTTTTATGGGAGGAACGGGTGTTCTGTGGAGCCTGATGTGCCAAATCCCAAGTCCCTGAATATCTGATCGTGTTTAACTGTGAATCTGGATGAAAGAGTGAAAATGTACTTAAATATACAGAGAAGTCAAGAAGGTTAAGGCTAAGAAAACAAACTTGCTTTTGTGTGAAGAGAATTAGTGCAGAGGCTTAGATTAGTGAAAGAATAGAGGAAAATGCAACTCTTAGCAGCTGTTTTGTTATTCTTTTTTTTTCATTTTGGTTTTTTTTTTTGGTGGGGGGGTGTTGTATTTTGATTTGTTTGTTTTTGTTTTGTGTTTTTGTTTGTTTTTGGTTTGGTTTTTTTGGTGTGTTCTTGTGTCTTGGGCACACAAAATGAGAAGGTTTTGCTGGCCCAGTCTGTGCGATGGGGGCCTGGATGAGAGTTTTAACTGTCAGAGCTGAAAGAAAAGGTCACTTCCTAGACACTGTGGTCTTTGTCCTTTTAGTTTTTCTCTTAGGGAAAGCTCTAGATGAGGTAGTACGGGGTGAATATGCGGCCTATGAAGGGTTTACAGTGGAGAACAAACTGTATTAAATTGAAATATGCATAAAAACTAAATTAGAGTAGCTTATAAAATGAAGTTGAAGCCAATTATGGAAATTAAGCATGATGTAATAGTTAATGAAACCAGTGTAGCAAGCACAGTGAAGCTTTGCTGATTGCCAAGAACATCTTGCTTTTACAGTACTTATGTAACTGTCAGGAGAGGCCTTAGAGTGTTTTTTATAACAATAAGCCTTTTAATAAATTTTTTTTGCTTCCTTTTTTTTTCTCTTCTTTTTTTTCCTGTGACATTTTGTGCTGCAGGTGGGAGTCTGTGTGTGTTTAAAAAAAAAAATAAAATTGTCATTTTCCCAAGCAGTATTCCGGGTTATCCATGCATTATTATTGTCCTTGTGAGCTTCTGTGAATTGCATGTGTGTACTTCATTAACAAGGAAAATCCCGTCTCTGGAGGATTTTTTTCTTTGCCCTTACTAGCTGAGTGGAAGATTTGTGTGGTTGGTTGTCTTGATTTGCTTCAGTATTCAGCAGTTCAAATTTAATTTCATTACAGGAAAGAAATACCTAACAAAACACAAAGCCATGCAATGTTGTGTTGATTCTGTGACAGCAGCCATTTTCCAAACTTTTGTGCTCTTTAAAAAAGGGCATAATGTGGATTTAAGCTCCACAGTACTTGATTTGTCACTTCTCGGAACATCTCAGGCTTGTTCTCTCAGAAAAAACTCTAGATTTCACTTCACAAATCCTTGTCTGACTAAAGTGATAATCAAGTAAGTCTAATTGATAGGAATCTTCATTTTAAAATAGAGCTTTCTTCTAGTATAGGCTGATAATAGAAGCTTACCGGCTACAGATGGCCTTTTCTTCAGTTTTTAAATATATTCTGTGCTTTATAGATATATGGGAGAAGCTAAACACATGAATAACTTGCTGGACTGAAAGTTGAGAGATCATTTTCTCATGAGCTGCTTGTAAGATCTTGGTAATTTAGGTTACCTGTACCTCACTTTACATTGTACTAGATAAACACTGAAAGCAGAGAAGTTAGAAGGTTTAAACATATCAAAACCAACTCCTTGCAGAAATACCAGCATTTGACAAAATTTCACCTGAGAAGAGCAACAGTAGAGTAGGACATAACTCAGGTGTAGGAAAGTCCATAGTTTCTCATGGTCAGCTTTTTAAATTTTTTTTATTATTATTTTTTATTTTTTAATACTTGTAACAAAAATTCTCTGTTTTTTTTGTTTTATGATCAGTATCTGGAGATTATTGTGGGTACTTCTTTTGCTTCCCCGATTTGGGAAGGCTAAAAGAGGACCATACATGGTGAATTAAGTAAAAAGTACTGTCCAAACTCCTCTTGTTCATTTGAAAAATATATTTTCTTAGTTGGAATGTGACCTGAAATGTTGAAAAACTAAGAGGCAGAAGATGGTCCTTAGAGTTGGTTGTCTTGACACCTGTTCTCCTGGGCATCTGTACTTGTTCTGTACACATATTACTTCAGGTTGTAGAAAAGAATGTCTAAAGAGGATTGTTAAGAGTTTTGCATTGTTAAACAGGCCATAATCTAAATTTGTGTTCATATCATGCAATAAAGAGAAACTGTTACCAAGTACTTAAAAGTCCTCCTCTCTGAGTTATGCACGTGGTAGCAAGGTACACCAACCAACAAGTATTTCTGTCACACCAAGGGAAATGTAATGAGATGGAATCACGGACTGGCTTTGGTTTACCAGTGTTTAAGGGAAGCAGTCTAAGTGGAAAATAATCAGAAGCAGAAAACTGATGGATAAGGCTGTGCCTCAAAGAAGTCCAGGCCTGTAAAAGTGAAACTATAGTCGGTTAATTCTCAGTCAGAATTCTTGGAATTCTGTGGTAGGTTTTTTATGATGGTACTACCGTGTTTATGATCCTACGCTAGCTTTAATTAATTTTAAAAAATAAATTAGGTAATGTTCTTGGTTTTCTCATACCTCAGCTTAGAGAGTTGCCAAACCAAAGTTGGAGTTATTTTGCAAACAATTTCTGAGCTTGAGAGCAGTGACTCTATTATGTATGAAATACTGGAAACAGAGCAACAGCTCATTGCGTTGTATGTGTATTTCTCCCTTGTCATCGATTCTGCCTCATAAATCAAACATCCCAAACAAAGAAAAATAAAAGCATAAAAGGAGAATGAGACAAGAATAGGAGAGGAAGGAGAAAGCAGATTCATAATTTTCTTTTATTCCAGAAAAATATTTATTGTGAATGAGACACAAACAGGTTTCTAAAACACTGAATATCACTTTCTTTCCTGTATATATATATATATATATATACTTTTTGGTATCTGCACAGAATCACATACAAAGAACTTGGTGTTGCTTGGTTTTATAGCTACAGTAAGTATAATTACTGAAGAGTATCTTCTGCAGATTTCATTGCAACTTCAGGTAACTAATGACCTCTTTTCTTTTTAACTGTCCAGGGCAAAATGCTCATTTTGATTTCAACACAAGTTATGCCATTTTACATCCCAGTTAAGTACTTTGTCATAAGACTTATCTCTGCAGAGCTTGGAGTTCTGTCTGTAAGCACATTACAAATGTTGTTGCTAGTTATTTTCTGGAAGGAAGATAAAATATTGTGTGTGTGTGTCCATTTATTTCTCTTTGCTACGTACCACTGCAAATTCGGCATGAAATCACTGCAGAGATAATTCATACTATTCTCCAATTCTTGCATTAAACCAGAGACACCTCAGAGACCATAATGTTATCTCTGGGATTACAAACTGTGCAAATATAGACTTGCCATGAAGGGTTATGCTAGACTGTGTAATGTCCTGCACAACAAAAAAGAAACTAAGTAAAGAGAGTTTATTTTTCTTTTGTCTGCTAGAACTAGTTTTTCAGCGAACTGCCTCATAATTATTCTGTGGAAGGAAGGTGACTTTTTTCTTTTTTTAGGAGAGGTTCTTGATGAAAAATGGTAAAACGTAAAGCTCAATTCAGGCTGAACAAACCTTTTAGTTGCGGAATCTGAAGGATTTAAGGGATGTGCATATGGGAGAGGGGTTTTTTGCTGAACCATTGAAGGACATTTTGTATCCTGGTTTATCTTAGAGATGTGAAAATTGGCCTAGAAATATGTACAGCCTTGATTGGCTTGTAAGAATTCTAGTATATTTTGGCTGCACTAAAATCAAGAAACTAACTTTTACCTTTACTTTGTGACAAGATGTAGGCTCAAGCTATCATCAGAAATTTTTCGAGGTAAAATAAGATTTAAATTTCCTGGACTGAAACAAGTACTAGAAGCCAAACTAACCTGTGTAAAGATGTTCTTTTTACTTGTCCTGAACTTCCTGGCTTTGATTATATCTTACACTGTGCAATATAGAATTTGAAAATAATAAATACAAAAGTAATAAAAGAGCATTGTTAGTCCATAGAAGGTTGTGTGGGATACCAAAAGCTCAGAGAGGAGGAGAGTAAAAAGTCTACCCAGGCTGCCACTTTGTCCCTCCAGGAGAACCAGCTGACCTTGGTGAACTTGTATGTGTGGAATGCATCTCCAAATGTTTGCTTTGCATCTACATACATGCATATATTAAGACACACCCCTCTCCTTGTATGTGGCTATATGTGTATATGCATTTGGATGTGTGTATCTATTTAGTGTTCATACAGTAAATCAGAAGAAAATGTTTTTTATTCTAGTGCAGATGTTGTTGACTGTATTGAATGGACTTTCTGGTTTTGATGTTCAGTGAGTTGGTTAAGGACTGACTTTCTCTTGTAAATTAAACAGCTTACAAAGATCAAAGTTTATTGGCTTGGCAGTTGAAATTTTAGTCCATTACCATCTTTATCCATGTCAGTATTGATACTTGTCAGATATTTGCCATTTTTGATGTGTTTGTCATTTGACAGATTTGGAAACGTGTGAAATGATTGAGCCCTAGCTGGGCCAGTATGGAGCATGGTCTAAACTGTTTCAAATGAGTGGATTGACAATGGCAATGAATTGCATGGCCTGACCATGGCCAGCTTTCCTCACCAATTGTATTATGACCAGTAGTTACAAGACCTGTATCCTGTACATTATAAAGCTGGATGACAGGAGCATTCCAGGACAGTGTTTCACAGGCAGAACCTGACAGCGGTTGCTCCAGACTTTCAGGATGGAGTTACTATTGAATGTGACTTTGCAATTCCCTGTCAATTTACTTTTTTTCTGTAGCTGACATCTGGCTAACATGAAAGCATCTATGTCAGGAAAGTCCTGATGCTGACTTTCAGATTTGGTCTAGCATAAAAATGAGCTAGTGCATGACCACCTCTTTCATTGCATGGTAAGAAAAGCAAGAAAATTGCAGGGTTGAAGCAGTCAACAGGCAGGGGTTGCTCGCATTTTGTCTGCAGTTCCTTGGGCATCAAAAGGCGTAGAAGCAAGTCGACAGATTGTTAATTCCTTTTCTTACACATAGCACCCGTTATAAAAATAGAAGAGGAAGGAGGAGGTTTGGGCTTATTCCAGGCAGGATCCCAGTTCCCTCCATTTGGTACATGGGTGGTGTTTCCTCTTCTGGCACTTAGGGATTTGATTGTTTACACAGGTTTGCTTAGCGAGTGCGCAGTTTAAAAAATGATTTGACAGGAAAGCAGACTCGCCTTGCATGCATTCCCTAGAAATTGATGCATTCTGTAAGAACGCGTGGCGTGGACAAGAAAGTTCACATTCCTGTTAACAGCACAGCAGTTGGGTATGATAGAAACAGCCCGACATTTTGCCCCATGCTCAGCCTTTCTCCAGCAGTGCCCCAGTGCGTGGCTCCCTCTGGGCCAGCTCCTGTTGGCTGGGTTGAGCAGGAAGGTCGATGTGGCCGACATGGTGGCTGGGAGAGGGCACATAAGGTGAAGTTTATTCTTCAGGATTAGCAAGAATCTTAAATTCTTGTTGTAGGTACTTGGTGTTTGGGGCACTGAGAGCCTACTGGAGGTAAAAAGGAAGACAGTGGAGTGAGCAAAGGTGTGTCACTGTGGCTTACTCAGCTGTATCGTGCATTTGTTTGACATGGTAGCAGAAGTGATTTGTGTATGCACAGCACCTATATTGCACATGATGCAGCAGCTGTACTACCTGTGATTTTATTGTTGGTTGCAATGCAGGTGGTTAAGAAAAAACATGGAAATGCAGAACAGTGAATTAAAAATATTTGAATGTTACTTGTATGCTTAGGAAGTTATTTCCTTCAGTTCATCAGGACACTCAATATTGACCTTAGATGATCTGTCATCTTCAGGTTTTATTGAATATATAAACTACATGATTTATGCTATTAGCATTATTTTAATGACAGTTTTTTTAAGTAACATGTGAAAAGAGAGAAGCTGAATTTGTCTTATATTCACATAGTTAATCTTATGGTTGCTTAGCTTGTGTTTGTTTCTTCAAAAGCAAACTCCCAGTTCAAATTTTCCATTTCAATATTAAGGCATAGTACAGTAACAGAAGTGAGTACAGTATGAGAGTTGTAAATGAAAGAAGTCTTTAAAGCCTGCACGAAGTCTAGTGTCATCAAGTACCACTTACATAACAAATAGTAAAATCTTTGTATGTCACCCGTGCTACTCTTTTAAACTTAACTGGTTGTCTTATGTAGTCAGCCTGTTGTGTTCTGTGAACTGTAGGCTGAGTGAAAGAGAAGAATGGTATCACAGTATTTCATGACTGCTTTCTCAGTGATTTCAAATGAATCAAGTTAGTTCTTTCAGTTGTTTTTTTCTCAGTTCTCATTATACTTTGGCACTACTAATAAAGGAGAATATAAAGGTGAGAGACAAAATGACAATTGTACCAAAAACTCTGAATGACTTCCCCCCTCCCCCCCCATGTTTTGGTTCAGTGGAAGCTGATATTGTGCTCATATAATTTGCATTACATGGATGTAGTAATCAGGTTAATGAAAAATAGTGGAGGTTTTATTAGCAATAGGAAAGCTGAGAATGTTGTCTCCCAGGGATGGTCACCTTTTGCAATTTGAATTCTGTTTCAGAAAAGTTGGGCCGGACACACCTGTTAATTTCTGTATCCACTACGGTTTAACTTTGCTGCCAGCCATGCGTTTCCTGCCCACTGGGTGCTTTCCACACTTCTCTCTTATATCTTCCCGATTTCCTTCCATATCTGTGCCTTTCTGTCCCGCACTTACTGCCACTATTTAGGACTCTTCTGGAAGTTATAGTGTTAGAGATCCCTGAATCTGATCTGTGTTCATTGCGCAGCCAAAGAACAATGGCAGAGCCAGGGCTGTTCTCAAGCCCTGGTGTCAGCATTGCCTGGCAATGTTGTAGCAGCAAAGAACTGGCCAATTTACAGTGGAATGTTTTTCTCTTCAGTTTTTTAGAACTGAAAAATATTTCTATACAACCTGAAAAAGTCTGATTTATTTCTTCATTTTTAGTTGTGTTTATTGATAAAGTTGAATCAATAGAACTTTCTTCAAAACTTATCAGAGAAATATGATTAGATTGCAATTACGTGATCTGGTTCAACTGCTGGAAAATAACCTTTCAACTGACAAATAACCCTTGAAATAATGCTGTCTCACTCTATCAAATAATAGGATAAATCCTGGGCAGACATGTCATGGTAAGGTTCTTTCAGATTTCTGAGACAGGCAAAAGACTGTTTTATACAAGTGCTTCATTTTGGTGTTGTAGGAATTACAAATGACACTCAGTGATTAGGAAATACTTTTGTAGAGTTGTTAAAGTGGCATTTAACAAGTAGGAAAAGTGGTTTAAAAAATGCCAGTGTTCACTGAGGACATAGTTTTAGAAGGGGTGATAGCTTTTTCAGTGACCAATAAATAACCTGTGTGGTGTTGAAAATTTAATTTGAAATCCAAAGCATAGGACAAGTCAAATAACCTGGCCATAGCATACCTGGAAATCTGTGTGGCTTATTACAAAATGTAAAATGATAAAAATTATATCTTGATATCAAACTAGCTCATAGATTTCTTTGATTGGAATGCGTGTTGGGCTGTGTTATGGGGGCAGTTTGGTCCAGCTGAATAAAACTGGCTTTGAAATCATAGCCATTTCCTGACTTGGCTGCTCAATAATGCTTCCACCAAGCTGTGCTCCCTGTTATTGCTGGCCCATCTCCTGGGCACTATGCTTCTCGCACTTAATTAGATGAGAAAAAGGATGAGCTGTTCCCCTGTCTCTCAGGTTATGTCTGGATGGTCGTAGTTCCAGTGCTTGGTAGCACAGCTTGCTGAGCTGGCTGCTAACCTGAGAGCCCGTCTTCAGTGAGAGGATCTACTTTGCCTTCTCAGCTTGAGAAGAGCGTAAATTCCAACTAAAATTGCTCCTGTGTTAATATTAAACCCAGTGTGACTGTGGTTTGGGGAAACAAAGTGGAAATGTCCCCCGATGGCTTTTCACGTTGGATATTTTCATAGCTTTGATTTAAAATCTTCCTTTCCTGCTTTGAGTTATATCAATATGCAGAAAAAGATATCATGTTCTCTAATTAATGGTGAAATGAGTCCTGGCAAATACAGTTCTCTACATACTAAGCAGCCAGAAATGGTTTAAATGTTCCAATACTGGGCGATGTCAGGCTTGCCTGGAATAGCCAGCTCTAATAGGAGCTAAGCTGGATCAGCTGAGTTCTTGGCTTCTCTAAAATGATGAGCAAAGAGTACTAATTAGTAGCATCTCAGCAGGCCGACATTTGAGAACCTTCAGCAAAACTCCAATGATGACATTCATTAGTAACTGTAACACCCATCTTGTCACTGAAGATTACGGTGAATCAGGTTCAAATAACAGAGGTTGTAAGTAGCTGGTATTAAGTGGGTCAGGTGCATTTAGTGCCTTCCACCCCACACAGCTGGGAGATGGGAAGAGAATGCAAAACATTTGCTGTGGCCGCTGTTTATCTACGTGCATTTTTGCCTCTTACGTTATAACAGAATAATCCCACATTAAAAGGGTATCAACGTGCATACACGGGAGCAATTAGTACCGGTAGATAATTATTCATCTTTGTTTAGAAAAATACACATGTAAAGATCACTTACTTTTCTAAGGAGGATGTATTGAACAGCTCATTGCAAGCAGTGAGAACAGGGCCATGTATTTTGATACGTTGCTTTTGAATTGAGCAAAATAGTGAGGGAGAGTGGGAGGGAATCAGCCTCATTTGTTACAGTGTTTGAAACCTTTAACTGTTCCCAGGTGGTTACAATCAGTCCTCGGCTAGAGGATTAGGACAAAGTTCCATTGTTCCGGTGTCAGAAAGGTCAGATCCTGGAACCTGGAAACATTATTCACCTCATATGCCAAATGCAGATTTTCTGAAAATAGCCATATGCCGGTTTGTTATGGTGATGTGCACATGCTTGAGCTAGTATGTTGCTTTTGATGCCAAACGTCTGTCTCAATGAGATGAGTAGAGCAGAGTGTCGGTGCAGTGAGTATAATCCATTCTAATATTAGAATGTGGGGCCGGATCCTGCAAGCTGGCCTGTCCTGACAGCCCAGGACAGGCTGCAGCTCAGGGTAGTCGGGACCTCTGTGCCCTCTGCAAACAGCATTTGCTGCTTCTAATTTTTTTATTTTATTTTTTTCCAAAGAAGTATGAGCAAAGCACAACTAATCCCCTAACAAAATACAGTTGCAGTGGAAAATATGGTCTTGTGGGCAAGTACTGTTTTTATTTATCTCAATTAATGCACTTCCAGCTTGACAGATAACACTATCCACAGTCATCCTGTGTAGAAGGCCAGTTAACAAGTGATGAAAGTAATACCGTTAAACAAACAAAACCAAACCCCAGAATCGCAGCTTCAACTGCCAAGACTGGCCACATCTGAATTGGAATGTCTAAGTCCAGGGCTTTTGAAAGTGATGATGTATGAGGAGCAGCAGTGTTGCGAAGTTTGGGAATAGGTGGGTAGATAGGTAGTAAGTGTTACTTTTCAGGCTCTAGCTTGCTTTGTTATAGGAAGCGATTTTGCCTGCATAAATGGCAGTCAGATATCTCTATCGCCCCCGAATCCCTTAGGAAAACCCAGCCCCGGAGCCCTGTCTTGACTTGTGGAGATGGCAAACTGGGTAAGACAGAGAGGAGGTGAACTGTTCAGAGCTGATTGCTGCCACCTTTAGGCCAGCGGGAAATCACGTCCCTGTGGTGTCACCTGTGTCTTCCAAAGATCCAGCTACAAGTAGAGTTCTTGATTCCGCTAGCCTCTAGAGGTTTAGAGTATTATCCAAGTCCAAAACACCCATTCGTTGCAGGCCATGTATTGAACTTGAACTTGGAAACAAAGTTACACCTGTATCATAGTAAGTGTTTGTAATACAGTTTGGAGCATGCAATTGTAAAGAACGTGACTGCTCATTTTAGTCAATATTAAAACTTACTGTCTCTTGCCTATGTTATACTTCAGTTGATAATAATTTCTAATGAATACATCATTGTTTATGTTTAATTCAGTAATGTATTTTCTTAATATTCTCTTATGAAAAGATTAGAAAAATCATGGAGAATCTTTCTCTTTGCAACTTCTTTCTATTCAGCACTTACCACTTGTCACATCTGTCTATTTGAATGCTTTTTATTCTTCGGTTGGTTTTAAAAGCTTTACGGAAGGACAGAGATAGTTCTGTAGTTCATTAAAAGAGGACAGTTCTGAACATAATTGAAGAAAAAAGGTACATTGTCAAAAATGTGTATTGCTGTGTCTCTGACTATGGTACTTATAGGAAACCCATCACCATAGTAACTAAGCCTCTGCTAAATAATTACCAACAGATTTGTTCTTTTTTATCTTCTAACTTGTATAATGTGTCTAGCCTTGACTATAGTTTGAAATACAAGAATTTTGTACATGTACATATTTGCACACCGCATTTGGAAGAGAAGCTGAAGAACTCGCCATATAGGATGCTGATTCTTGCAGAAGTGATTTCTGATTTCTAGGTGTCCATGGCTGCTGTTTTCTCACAAATGAAAGAACAGCACAGAACAGTTTTTAATGAAGGTCATTTAAAAACCCAAACAGCAGGAAAAAAGCATTTTCCACAAAGCCAAAGCAATTTCTTGAGAGACATTAGATTTGTACTTAATAAGTAGCTACTTCAAATAGAGCAAAGTTCCAAGACTTGGCTGTTCTTCCTACTCCATCAGCAGCACTCAGGCAGTGCCTTATTCAGCAGCAGATCAGTGGTATTGCATTTCACCTGCCTGTTTCTTGTTCTTCACTGTATTGCACAAAGCAAATGTACTGACTTGGTTTGGAGGACTTGCTGTCCTGCAGGCTGTGTAACCCGTGTGAATAGTGAGCAGAGAAGCCAGTGGCACAGGAGTGGTTTTCAGCATCTTTATTCACTTTGAATTGCTGATGATCCTTTCTCTGAACTCTTCCTCATGCAGAGTCACCCCATGTTTGCTTCAGGGCCATTTTGGAGAATACGGAAGTATTTTACAAAATCTGTGGCTGCTTATGGGGGAAGTGGCCCGTTTCTCCTTTATTTATTCACCAGAATTGCTGTTTCATGGGCATATTCTTTTTTGTAACCCTGTTCTATTGGGAGGAATCTGCTAGCCTTTCCTGCTACTCTTGGCAGTGAGATAAACTCAGTTCTTAAAATATGCTCAGCTGGAATAGTCTGAAGAGATTTAGTGAAGTAGCTGTGCCCTGAACAAGGTCTTGCAAAGCATTGCATTTTGGCTGAATAATGACATGTGAAGTCTTTGTGCTGAACTCAATTGCATCTTGTTGGGAGATCAAGTGGGTTTGTTTTCTTTAGCAGCCAATGCAGCTTGGTGCTTCAAATTTCTGACAATAAAATGATCTCTGGCTTTTAGGTTTTTTTGGTTTGTGGGTTTTTTGTTTTGTGGGTTTGTTTTTGTTTTTTTTTGCTTGGTTTTTTGTTTGTTTGGTTGGTTTTTTGTCTGAGAGTTGTTAAACAGACTGTGAACCATCTAGGATCAGACTTTTGAAGCCAGAAAATTAGTTGATAGGTGTACCTGTGTTCACAACACATAATTGAGTTGAGGCACAGATAGATCTAAGTTTGTAAATTGATTCTTCACCTTCAGTTATTTGCATTGAAACTCATCTCTCCCCTCATGAAGAATAGCATCCAGATATCTGTCCAAGGCAAACAGTCACCTTGTTTTTCTTTTTCATTTTGGGGGAGAGAAAGAGGGAGGGAGGAAAAAAAAAAGGCAACTGCCAAGATGGTTCTTGACTTTCTTGTGAAATTCTGGCATGAATCCTACAGGCTGTATGATTACAGTCATCTTGTAGAGGTTGGGTTTTTTCAGGTTTTCTTTTTTTTTTTTTTTTTTAACACTACTGTGTGAGTTTGAGCTAGTCTACAGCACATTAAATATACATCTGTTTGAGGTACAGGCTTGGGTCTCTAAAGACAGTAGCTGCACTATATGGTCTCGAGCAGAATGTGAGTTACCCTAGAAACAGTAATATTAGCAAGACCAGTAGCCCAGAGGAGCTTGTCATGTGGTATTTTGAAATCACCAAAAGTAACAGCAGTAACTTTGGACTATAAAAGTAATCTGTTGCCATAAAACATGTATTCCAAATTGGATTTTTCTAAATATACTCTTTATTACAATTGTGTACTTGTTCAAACTTATGTGTGGACAGGGTTAGGAGATGCAGAAGAGTTCTGAGCAGTTTTTCTGTTTCTGTGAATATCATATAGGAGCTATGTACAGACATACAATTTCAGAATTGAATGGAACCAATGAGATAGACCTAATGAAACAAACTCACACTGTTTCCCAAGGAATCAAACTTGCAATTTACATTACTACCATTCCCTTGAAATCTATAAACTTAAACATGTTCTTGAACTGTATGTGAAACACCTCAGCAGATAAGGTAGATCCACTCAGTGTGCTATCAAATTTGTTAAAATTTGGTTCAGCAAGGCTTAAAATGTACATATATAGATTTTGTTAGCTCAACTCATGTTACTTATATTTATGATAAGTACTATCTTGATGCTTTATCTAATAATCTTCTAAAAGGCAGTACATTCAAATTCCAAATATCTTTAATAGTGCAGTAAGTGAAAAGAACTTCTCATCTCTGCAGATGGTTCATTCTGGGAAATGTCCTTGAAAAAAAATCTCCTTGTATCCTAGCTGAGGACATGCATATTAAGTCTAATCTGCAGTTTTAAGCTCTGCTGGAGATGAAGATTTATGATCAAGGTTAGATTAAACCATGGCAATATTGTCTTGGTTAGTATAACAGCCAAGTATGTAAGTGAATTTTACTCTAAAGAAAGTACAATTTCTTGTTCATCATATCTATCCCATTTAATCTGTATCAGAGAAGTCATGGTTATAACGTCTCAATCATTATTGCTCTTAACAGACAATTACTCTTCTACTGACTCGTGTCCCCTGACATACGGTTTGCTGCTTCTCAAGCCATTTCCAGACTGTTAAGTAGCCACATGTCCCCTTTGAGCTAAGCACTTTCAATTGTAGCTTCTATTTATGCAGTTGGCTTGTTTTTTCGTCCATGTCTCCCATTGCTTGTTTTGGCTTGCATATCAGAGTTGCCTTTCTTTAATTCTCTGTCAGTGCCTCCCTAAAAATGTGAATGGATTGACTTGTTAAAATTTATTACTGATCTGAATTGGTTTGGGGGATCTGATTATTAAAATAAACCCAATTTGCTGTTGCATGCTGAGAGATACTGAACTATATTTCCAAGAATGAAACCTTGCTCAACAGCAGTTCTCCATGTTAGTAGTCACTAAACCGCAGGAAGGAGTTTGACAAAATCATTTTCCCAGTTTCATCTTGAATGTTTTTAGTGTGTTTAGTTGGACATTTGATTCTATATAGGATCATTTGGGTAGTTGGGAACTTGGATTAAATTATTGGATATAATCCTGTCTGTCATAACTGAGAGAGACTTCAATCTGTGTACGCCTCACAGGTTCAGATTTCAACATAATTTCCATGTATGCTCCAACAAGAGAGGAAATTAGTGCAGAGTCTTTTAACTGACTCTTTGACCTCTGCGCAGTATAAAACATGAGGTTCATGGGGATTAACTAGGTCTGGTCTGCTTTGAAAATGGAATTATGCCATGTATGCTAAATGATTAGGAAAACCTAATCTGTCTGGATTTTGGCAATATGTTGTGTAACAGTGTGAATGAACAGCTCTTGAGAAACTTGCTTTTTAATAAAATTATATTGTATTTGTTTTGTATAATAGCTAATAAGAGGAGTCTAAGAATTTAATGGGACTGAAAGCAGAAATATAGTACAGAATTTTCACTGAGAAGTCTATAGAATTAAATCAATTGGTTATTTTTTGTTTTGGTGGGTTTTTTTGTCTTTTTCCCCAAAAAACTTGAGGCCCTTTATCCTGAAGAGTGATTTTCATGACAATATCTGTGGGAAAGTTGCTCTACTCTGATGGTCTTGAACAAGTTGCTGCTGCTGATCCTGCTGGAGTGTGTGCAAAAGTGGACTTGGTGATCTCACCTTCCAGCCTCAGCCACTGCTCCTCTGTAATTAAGTAATTGACTTTGCCCAAAGAGATGACTTGAGAGGATTGGATTTTGCCCATAATCTCTTTCTTTTACAGCTTAAAGAGGTGAATTGATTATGTTTAGGGTGGCCATGAAATTTTGTGGAGTAAAATTTGTGCTTTGATTAACCACATGAATTTAATAGAAGTGACCATTTGCTTCCGTACTTCGAACTGACATTAGAGGAGTTTTTGTTCCTTGAGAGGATGTACCAGGGAACTCTGAAATGAGTGGCACAGCTTAGTGCTGAATTTCGTTATGCTTAGAAAATAAAACTGCATATGACAGCAAAATTCATGCAGTTAGCTGAATTCAGTAATTTGCGTGGTTTAAGGGTTCTAGAAAATTCCTTGTGAGATGTTTAAATCAATCTGCACAATGTGAAGATGTCTAGTCCTTTTTTAAAGAGAAGATGGCAGAAATATTACTCAAAAAACTTGAGTTTTTTCTTTAATTATGAGGATCTTTATATTTTAAACTTTGAACTGGATTTGCTATTAAACATTGAGTGTTCTAAGGGACCTTTACGTGGTTTTCAGATTGCTTAACAGCTCTTTATTGTGAGTCTTCAAAATCATAAGAAACTGATCCAAATTTTTTAAAATGGACCTTTTCCTTGTGAGCTTGTAGTGAACTCTAAAATCTCCCTGTGTTTGCATGAAAGTAGCAGAATTCGTTATGTCTCAAATTTTATTGCTTATTGCCTGACCAAATGTGCCTTTTCTCTACCAGCTATTCACTACAAAACCACTAAAATGTATCTTGGTTTAAATTACGGGAGAGGTAAATGTCAAGGCAGAACACAACATACCTTTTTGTTGCCAATTGAAGCTCATTCTAAATCTGAATTTTCACTTCCATTGCATGTTTATTAAAACCCTGAGTTTCAGTCATTTATCTGAACCTCTTATTCTGAGTGTTCATTTATTCCTTCACCTTGTTTTGTATAAATTCTCTTTCCTCTATCCATGTTATTGTTATTTTCAAGAGGTACAGGAAAAACAACGTGTTTTCTCTTGTTGAAATAGATAACATGAAAAAGATTCAGAAACTAATGCCATGGGTATTTCCAAGGGCATAACAGTGCTAATGTAACAAAGAACAAATAATAAAATCTACCACAGAGGGGTTTCAAGTCTATAAACCAAATAACTTGTATGAATATGATAATAGACCGGCTGGGTACAGAAGTGATTTGCATTGGTGCAGCTACAGGTCTGTTTTGAAAAATGTGGCTGAATGTTGATTTGAATATTTTCATGGTCTGAAAACATCACTGTCAACTTCCTTCTATTCAGAAATTCTTATGCAGCAATTGCAGGAGGGCTGTGCTGATACAGGTAGGTTAGAAATCAAGACAGTTTAAAACAGGCAATGTAGCTGAATATAAACATCTGAAAAGTGGAAAGTAAATTATTATTTTTCATTCTGATAGTCAAAGAATTTAGCAGGAGAGTTATAGCTCATCAAGTAATGCCACCTTCTCTTAAAGGTTTGCATTGAGCCTTGTACTACTTTTACTTTAGTAAAAGCTGGATGGGTGTAAATCACGAACCCTTGAAATTGTTGCCCTTGTTTTGCTGTGGTGTGAACGAGATGAAGAAGCAGCATGGAGGGTGGTGGGTGGTCACAGCCTCAGGATGGCCTCACACACACTGGGATGAAATATGCTGATGCACAGCCCCTTCCATGGCCATGCTCTCCCTTTCCAGTGAGAGCCCCTGTGCAGGGAGTTGTCTTGGATATCCCCCATGGAGTGGGATGTCCTTGCTCCTGCAGCAGGAGCTAGAAAGTCTTGGAACCCCCAGCTCCTGCAGTTGGAGCAACAGCAGTGCAGCCTGTCCCAGTCAGTGCTGAAACACGAGGACATTATACCTGTAAAGCTCTGTGTGTGTATTTGTTTATATATGTATTTTAAAACACGAATGTAATTGTTTTTACCCCCGCGAGGTCATTACTGATTTGTGCTTGTGTAAATGAGAGCAGATGACAGCCTCCCTTCTGCCTGTGTGCCTCTGGCTGGATCAGGTTATGTGCCTGCAGTCTATCTCCATAGAGCTGGGTGCTTTTTCTGCATGTGTAGTCACTTAATAAAGGCACGTGATGTTTGTGTGTACATCAAATGAAATTTGTGAAGGGAGATTTCAACCTGGTTAAAGCAGGCACAAAATAATTAAATGTGTTTTTCAGGGGTGAATTCAATCCGGAATAGAACAAATCCAACAAGAACAATGGAGAAATATTTATAAGAGTAATTATGCAAGAGGGGGGGGAACAACTCAGGCTTTGAAGTCAGCCTGAGTCATGTATGCTTTAAAACAAATACTTAAAGAAAATAATTATTCTTTAATTTTAATTCATTTTGCAGCTTGAAAACAAGTCTGTATCCTAAAGATATGGGTTCAGTTTTTTGTTGCATTACTTGTTTCTGCAGAGTCTTAAGCTAGTTACTTAATCTATAATTTACAGTTTTTAATCAGTAAAATGCTCTAACAATATGTTTTTTTCTTACTTTGTGTGTCATGCTTGTTTTTAGGCACAGCTGCTTTGAAACCTACTAGTTCAAACATATTTCAGGCTAACTAAATTCTTATTCCCCATTAGGAAATTCAGTTACTTCAAAAAATATTTTCCTATCATGTGGAACAATTTAGTGATAGAGAACACCTCGTTCACACCTTAAACTTAAACACTGACTTAAGGGAATTAAGTGCTGAATTTTAAATGCAGTCTTCTAGCACCTTGTGTTTGGAAACTTGTAGATAAAAGATCCGTTGTGGCTCCTCTTGTCTCCTTCTAGCAGAACATAGATGCAGATCATGGTGTCTGTTCAACGTGACACAGCTGTGCAAAACCACAAAGGAAAAAAGCAGTAGGAATAAGCACCTTAGAGGGACTAGACCAGGTGCATAGTACACAATCATGAGCAAAATCAGATATGAAAGGTAACTGAGAAGGTCACTTTCCACACCGCTTCAGCAGTGTGATATCAATGTAAAGTAGCTGGAAGGTGCCTTTATTTTCTGAGTGTTGTGTATGTGTCTGATCTGACTGTTGTGCTATTTTCTGAGTTGATTCAGGGAGCTTCTGGCAAAGATAGATGTGAGAGAAGTTTAAAAACATACCGGCAAGTACTTTATTGACTTTGTATTGCAATGTCACTTTACTGACACAAGTGACTTTTACAGCACTTTTGCTTCTGATGCTAAAACTGTATTTGATGTCTAAGGTTTTACAGGTCCTCTGGGGGAAAAAATAGTGCAGTAAACTTAAGTCTCTGAATTTAGAAGACAGTAGTTTACAGAATTGATAGTGACCCTAATCCCACACTTGGAGGATTACACACTTGGGGTTAGTCTGCCTAGCCTGATCCAAGCATGGGACAAATCTGCTGGGCATGTTGTTGTATTGTTTGCCTTTAATGAGGTATTTGATACAGGATCTGGTCACAACTGCTGATATGTAGGAGACTATAAATCTAAAACCTCTTTGCCTTGTTAAGAGTTACAGTTGGCTGCAGACCAGTGATCAAATCCCTGGGCAGGCGAGGAGCACAGGCTGCTCATGAGGAAAGAAGATGTTGCTGTCTGTCACCGTGCAAGCCTCACAGAGCAGTTAAAGAGAGCTTGGAGATGCAGCTGAGGAATATAAAGACAAAGTAAACCTGGTTCTCCCAGGGCAGTTTTGCAGTGGGGTATAGCTTAGGAGTGATAATCAGGGAAAGCAATTTCTCTTTAAGAAAACTGGTTGAGGAACTGAATGCTTTTAGACCATCATTGGCAGTTCAGATATTTAGAGGGCTGAGGGAAACTTGATTTACCTTCATTAAAAATTCATGCTGCCAAGGGAAAAGATTGAAACAGCTTCTTTTCCAAGATATCATAGAGAAGATCCTTGAAGATTGCCTTCCTGAATGTAGTCATCTCATCAGGCTGATACGGAGAGAGTGTATGCCATAAAGGTACTCATTGTTTTTAGGAGAAATATGTGGATTGAGATTAATTTTTGGTGAATCAGTTATTGAACTCCAGCTCTAGGATAGTCTGGCAGAGCAAATAATACAAGACAGTGTCTCTCATGGATATATTAGTTGTGTCTTACCATGAACACTGGGTGACTACTGGAATGTTCCTGGGACTTAGAAGGACTCAGAAAAAATGTTAGCTCCCACGCAGTGAGTTCCTTTACCTCTAGGTGAAAACAGTGCAGGTGTCAGTGTTAACTGTGTTTTGGGAAACAGAACAGAATGAACTACCTCAAGTGAACCACCCCAAGAACCTGCATGAAGGGCAGGGAAGCTGTAGCGAGTGCAGTTATGTCAGGTAGCCCCAGGTACCAGCCAGTGCTGCCAGGCTCTGCATTTCCTCTTTGCAGTTTACAGGTGCTAACCTAGTAAGCATTACATAGGGCAGTGGTGAGGTTGGTTGTGTGGTTTTTGAGATCCCCAGAGTGTCCTAAAGCTCTATCCACAATGAAAAGCTGAGTAGTAGCAGTGCACTGATCATGATAAATCTCAGCAGCTATTAGAGGGTTAGGAATCACTAAAGCTATGGCTAATGGTATCATTTTATTGAAGGAGGCTGTGTTGGCTAGTACATAACCATTAACTCCCTCTACACATTTTTAAGAGTCCTAGGGTCCTTAATTTCTCTTTAAAAGTCACTAGAGGTAAGTAAAAGAGACCTTATAAGTACTTATCTGAAAGGCAGCGCTTCTAAGCTCTGCAACTTCCTCATGCTGTGCTGAGCACCAGCAGGAGTACTTTAAGTGCAGGTTTTTGTGAGGATTTCCACAGATGAATCCCTTCTAGTTCAGCCAGACTTCTGACTCCTCGGAGCTGATGTTGTTGATTAAGTGCTTAATACATTCTGTATCCACACTGCTGGTGCTGCTGCGTTCCTAATCTTGAAGAATTGTGGGTAAAAGACAACTGGCTTGAAAGATGCTCTTTCTCTGACAAACTTCATTGTAGCATGCACGCAGGTTTTTTTGACTAACAGTACTTGCAGTTCATTCTGCCAACTCGGTGCTGAGAATACAGCACTGAAAGGACATTCAGTCTGCATTAGCAACAGCAAACCTCCAAAATCTTTGTATAGGAGAAATGACAGCATACTGTGGGGTTTTCAACGCTGTTGTTTTTGCCAAGAGAAAGTTTAAGGCAGAGATTTTATATGTGTTCAGAACACAAAAGGGTGAATGCTGAATGACCAACTTGTGCTTTTGGAAAATGCTGTATCTGGTGGCGGTGTGTGTGTGTGCTCACCTGCTTGTTAGGTGTTTGCTTGGGGAGTGAGCTGTAGCATCTGAATCAGTAAAGCTGCATTGCTTTGAATGGAGATATGTTGTTTTATATTATAGATATTTTGCTAGGAACTTTGTGTGGGCCTGGTAATGACTGTTACTTGTGAAAGCAAAGATTGAAAACAACTGGCCTGAGTGCTTTTGAATGACACATCATTAAGAAACTACTGTGGTTTGATACCATTATTAATGTCTTATATCTTTTTAGGCCCTTCAAGGTGAAAAAAATTCTCACAGCTCTTTCCAGTGTGCCATTAAATCTCCTTGAAAACTGGTTAAACAGGTGGTATTTAAAAAAAATTGGCTTGTGATTCAGTAATTACTGATTACTTTTTTCAATTGCTTTAGTGTTTCCATGTATTTTCATGTTAGTCTGAGCAGATAATTTGCAGCTAAAAGAGACCTTGAAACCTTGGGTCAGTGTTAATATTAGAATTTTCCATCGGACAGCAGCACGTGTCAGACACTGATTTTTGGGTGTGAATACACCTTCAGTGGTACATCTTCCTTAGAGATTTTGTGCTCAAATGTTAGAGGCTTATGCTTGAAAATATGTGTTAGGATTCTGAAGCTCTGGTCTGTCTGCGAGCTGTGCTTTTCTGGATCAATATATTCTGAGAAATAGCACCTAAGTATTTTTTCATTTTACAGTGATAAAAAAAATTAATGAAAATCCTCAGAGTAACAACTATACAGCAAATAATAGCTGCTCACATTTACCGTTAAACTCTGTCTATAAAAGAGACCTTGCAATCCAGCAGCAGTAACAACAGAGCTCCTCTACTTGAATTAAAAAATGAAACTTCCAACCTACTAATGCTCTTTGCCCCACTCAGTGGGTACTTGTTATCTCAGTGGTGCCTGAAATTTCTGGTGAAGATAGCCTGCTTTTCTTCATTGTGAGCCGTACTGCTTGAGCTCTACTGAGTGCTTTGCTCCCTTTCATGCAGCAGAACTCAAAGGATAAAATGGTACCCCACTATGGCCTGCTGGGTAGTGGCCTTGAGAGAGTGGTGTTAAATGCAGTCTAAACAGGAAGCAGTTGTGTAAGGTGAGAAAAAGCTTTAATTCTTAAAAGAATTTAGTAGCTACAATCCCATCTTCTACATTGCAGAAACCTGCTAACTCAACTTGGAAGAGGAGTTGGAAAGTGAATTTGTGTGTTTCTATGTCGTTTTAGAAAAGAAGAAAAGTGCTGGGCGCATGTGAGGAGTGTGGGTTAGTCAAGCCAAGTCAGTTTTGAGCCTTATAGAACAGGCCAGACCACTAAGCTCAGCTTAACTGTTGTTTGCAATGTAACCTCCACACGTGCAAATGCTTCCTACCATGATCTGAAGAAAATGGTTTCATTTTACTTACTACTTTAATGTTAGACTTGTTGCTTTGCCATTGCTCATACATTTTTAGCAGCCAGAGACTTCAGTTTTCAGTCTGGGGTAAAAGGAAATGGAGGATTTGGGAGGATATGCACCAACATGATTTGCTCCAGTGACTGCCAAAGGCAAATTTTAGCCTCTGCTACCCTTCTGCTATTGTGTAGGGCAGAGTCCAATTCATTGCTCCATTTAGCCTTGCAGAGTTACTAAAAGAGAAAAGGTGAGGTTTTACTGTCACTGAATTCTAGTGCGTGTCAAAGACATGTAAGTCCTTGGTACTTCCTTTTCTGCTCTGGATAGTCCCCAGAAAGAAGCAGAACATAGGAAAGGAGAATGTAAGGAGCAAAGCCTACATGCACAGAAGAATACAAGGATGGCATCTAAAAAAGGATAGATATTACTTTCACGATGAAGGGATAAGAACTTTCTGGAGCAAGGAGAGCTGTGCTATAGTGTTCTCAACTCCCTCTTGCAATTCTGAAAGTGTAGCAAATTAATAAGATGATTTCTTAAGGCAATTTCACTGGTGAAGACAGGAAGGAATTAAATGACCCCATCCCCTTGGAGGCTGAATGTGGATGCTGCATCTGCTGACCAGGAGAGTCTGTGACTCTCCTCTCAAGCCTGCATTTCTGCTGGCTGGAGCAGGGGGAAGGCTCACCACACCATTGCACACCACTCTTTGCCAGGAGTAGTCTTGTCAAATCTTTCTTTGAAGTCTAACAGGCTTGGGGTGTTGTAGGATGGGGGAATAAGGATAGCAAAAGGTCATATCCCTGGGCCTAGACTGTACTTATATCAAAGGGTACTTTTCAAGTTGTTGATAATCTATCAGGCACCAAGATGAGATGCAGAGTAAACCAGAATCTCTTTGATTTCTTCACTGGTGAGGTTATCTGTATGCATGTCGGTCTTGTTTTTCTGTTCTTAGCCTTGGGCTTTATACGGCTATTGATTTTTTTTTCTTTTTTTTTTTTTTTTTTTTCTGGTTGTTACAACATTAATGCTTATTCAGGTAAAGATATTTCTTATTTTCCCAAGACAGCCTCACAATTCATTAAGAGTGTGACGGGCTCCCGTGTGCTGGTAATGACTGCTTTAATTCCAGCAAACAGGATGCCTTACAAACAGCAGGTTAGATATTCACAGGTAATTCTGTGGTCCATTACAGCAATTCCTTTTCTTCCTCACTGCAGCTAGCATTAGTATTCAAAAGCTGAAAGCATGTTGGTCGAAAGCTACCTAAATATTTATGGACTATTGCTAGGGTCAGAGTAACAAGGACAGCAAATGAAATTAAAGATTTACACTGTGAAACAAAGCGACTTATCAATTGCTCTTGGCCAAATTGCTTCTGCTGTTTAAAGAAGATATTTTCTAAGAGTTTTTTTTTTTTTTTAAAAAAAATGAACTTCAGCATGAAATTTTGATCTGTAGTTTCAGTTCAACATCTACATTATTTCTTCCAACAAGATGAGCTGGTGGAGAAGACATTGCACAACTGAAAGGCAGTTTGTTGCATAGCTTGATTCCAAAAGAACAGTACTCAACATCTTTTATCCGAGTGTGTCAAAGTCTCTTCCAAAGTTTAGGTCGTAAATATCCCTGAGTGAGGAAATAAATGAGGGGAGAAACTGAGATGCAGCAGCCTCAGAAAATTTATATGGCAAGTAAGACTTAAGAATAGAAACCAGGGGTAGGGCAGACTTTACATGTAAACTTTGCAGTCAAACCTCAGGCTGGACAAGGAAGCTTGCTGTGCCCAGCAGTGGGCAAGCTGAGATTGTTTAACGTTTTTCTGGAGGGGTTTAAAAACCTCTAACTTGGTGTCTGCATTAAATGAGAAGTGACACTCTTGTTTTGTGGAAGCATGGCAGAACATATATTTGAAATGGAAATTGCCTTGCTTATTCAAATGAAAACCTCTGAGCACAGAAGCCGTGCTTTCATTATTTTGTTTAGAAGCAAAGTATTTTGCAATAGCAAGCAGGTAGGAAAAAAGCCAAATCTGAGGGAAGAAAATACTTTTTTCCCCTTCAAAATATGGCTCTTTTTTTTGTGTGCTTTGAGATGTGTGTATATTGAAAAAAAAAAAGCCCAAAGAAAACCATGATTTTTTTATTTTGCTTTGAGATAACTAAAAGTGATCGTCTAGCAAGGTCTCCATAAGGTGACAGCACAATGTTAATAAATATGTACATCACCTAGAGAAAATGAACTGAACTGTAAGTGGCTTTAATAAGCAGCATGACAGCTTTTTCTTTTGGATTTTAGCTGGGGACTGCATAAGACAGAGCCCTCGGAACTGACTTCTCATTAATGCATTTTCTAGTTTTCCCTCAAAGTTGTGTTCAATACTTAAACAGGCTAAGTCTGGGTGTTTTATTACAGTACAATTATGATAAATTAAAAAAAAAAATTACATTTTGTGTAAAAAGTGCATACACGTTTGCAGGGTGTCTTTAGCTAGGCAAATTCTAGGGTAGATCAGAACTTGTAAGAACAAGTGTGTAACTGTTCCAGTTAAATATTGAAATAGCATTTATTTGCCCTAAGTAGTGCACATGTGTACCAATGTCAGTTTGGAATCAGCATTTGCCTTTTGCAAATGAAACTGGTCTCTTTTGATGATTCACTGCAGTGAAGTTGTGTTGATAATCACCCAAAAGGGATTTTGGATATGCCTGGAGAAGATACATGCTTGTTTGTACTAGCTGACTGTCTTAATGTTAGCATTTGCAAATATTTTTGGTTTGCCAATAATTTGTGGTTCTTTTGCTTTCCAGGGAAGTAAGACTTTAAGGACGGTGAAGGAAAAAAGAAACCTAAGAAATGCACAAAGTCGTTTTCATTCTTATTTTAGAAGGGCAAAGAATTCACAGGGAGGATCTGATATTTGGCTCTCTGTGAGGTTGCTGTTGTGTGGTCTGTCCCATCAGCCCCTTGCTCTGAGGAGCAAAATATCTGTAACTTAACTGAAATCCATAACAGCTTTGGGCTCAGCATCTCCCAAAAATCACATCAGTGATGAGGGCTCTAATTCAGAAAAGTAACTTTGTGTGTTTTCCAGTATTGCTAATTCAGAGAAGTAACTTTGTGTATTTTCCAGTATTGCTAACTGAACTAGGATTTATTCTGGCTCGTTAATATTGGACTGATGTTATGTATGCTGTATAGGCACTGTGAAAACTCCAAGAATTTCACCAGCTTCAGAGCATGTCCCCTTATTTAGCATTCACAGACATGCCTGTTTAAACATAGTCTTTCTTCTGTATTTTGCTTAAACTGTATAATCTTTTCCCCAGTGAGAGGGAAGGCATGCACAGCCACAGCTGCCCCAGTGAAATATTCCTCTTGCTGCCCTGTGAAAAAATTGTGAAAATCCCTATCAGTTAAGAATTTTAGATGAAGATATTTACCTCTAAGGATCATCAATAATAAATGTTCATGATTTTTTAATTAAAGGTTGAACTTATGACATTTCCTCAACTTTGGGAACTTGTGCAATACCTAATTGGAAGTGTCTTTATTTCTCCCACCCAAGATGAAAGGCATCTAACGTTTCACACCTTTTTTTCCCAGTTAGAGGGATTAGTTTGTTTTTCCTGTGAAACAGATTTTTCCTCCAGAGCTTGTCATGCCCTCGCTCTCCATTTACCAGCCAGGGTTCTGCATGTCCATCTCAGCCAAGGTGATGCTGACAGCATCAGTGGAATGTTTCAGTGCAAAGGACAAGGTTAAACCAACAGCTTTAGTTTGGTCTGAATGGCTACAGAGAGTCAGGTGCTGTATTACCTTGTGGCTCTGGCTACCCTGAGAGATCTAATTCACGTTGCAGAAAGCTGAGGTTTTATGCATTCAGATATTTCACACAGGACCCTGATTACAGAATATTGGTTTAAAAAATAATTCCTGATGATGCCAAGGGAGTTGGGTATGTTGTGGCTCTACACCAGAAAACATAGATTCTGAACATCAGTTTTTATAGACTGATTGTGAAGAAGATTTTCCTTTCTTCATTTTTTAATTCAAAGGGTAAATGTTCTCTAGAATATTAGTACTTCAGATATTTTTTGATGTCTGCGTATCCTCTCTCTGGTTGTTTCCTGCAGTGTGGGCTGTAGGATGAGCTGTACTTTTACACACTTTGGTCAGTCATCTTGGACAGTCTTTTCCTATGAAGGACTCCTGAGGATTTTTCTTGCTATTGTTGAGAGTTCCTAGGTCTCATAAATCATCTTTGAAGTCAAAGAGGGGACCTAGCAGTTGATTCCTGGTATTGGGAATTCTGTGTTATATACTTACACCTTGACGTTTGAATTAGCTGTTAGAAGAAATACTTCACTGAGATGTATGCAACAAATCTTCACTATGTGGAAGCTGTATCTGTGTATAATTTATTTTTTAAAACAGCCTTGGAAGAATTCTGTTTGGATCCATGTGTGATAAACTAAATACAATTTGGTTCCATTCCCATCCTCGGGTTTCATTTATTGTGAAAACATGTCTGACTCTCCTGAGCTGGTAGATTTGAGGTGAAGAAAATGAAGATATATTGAATATCCAGATATGCTACTAGCAAGTACACGATTTTTCTCTGCCAGCACGACTTCAGTTTCCATACTGTGTCTATATTTTTCTTACCTTCCCAATAGAGAAGTAGTCAGTCACCAGACAAGATGTTTTCTGATGGAAGTGCAATTCTTGGATGGTGCTGTCTCCAAAGGGTAGTTTTAAATGGCAGGTGAACAAAATGTTGTCTGCTATTTGCGCTATGCAAGATAACTCTTATTTCCCAGGCCTGCTAGCTGGGGGCTTTCTCGTGGGAAACTGCAGTGTGGGCAAGGCCTCGGAATACAGATTCTTTCCCCCTGCAGCTGAAGGCAGTGAAATGTGTTAAACCCAGCTCACCACATTGTCTCATATTTGCCAGCAATGCAGCCTACCAACTGGGAGGGCAGCAGCAGAGATGGACGGCTTTGTGCCTGCCAACAGGGAGCCTATCTGGAAGCAGTGTTCCCAGTAACTCTTCAGGAATTGCCCCTTGGAGTGGCATTTGGGCAGCTCAGCCCCGGGAGGTGCACAGTTGCCCTGCCCTCTGTGCTGCTTTACTGCTGTAGTTGATTTCCATCCTGACTTACTGAAAGAGAAGCAGCTATAGAGGCACCATCTCCTGGGGACGTGATTTGCATTTTGTGTTTAATTAAAGCATGACAGTTTATGCCAGAGGATGTTAAAATGGGAAATGGAGCTCTTTTTTGCCAAATGTTGGAATTTTATAGGGACTTGAAAACTCATTAGTAGAGAATTTTATTCCTATGTTGCAGCCTGTTTTGCAGGGCCCACTGAGTCTGGCTTTGTTTTCTTCTGGGTTTCTCCCTCACTGAGTTATTTTAGCCTTACGTAATATTGATGGAAATACCCTACTCAGTGACAAAACAATTTGAGAAACCAAAATGTTTTTCTAGTAAGGAGCTGCTCCAGGGGACTGTTAATGAGAGGGAGAACCTCTTCCACGCTGGGTCATAGGTTTCTATTTGATCCCATCAGTTCAATTTTAATCACCTGATAAAGCTGTTGGGTGGCTTGTAAGAAAGGTGGTAGGTATTTTTTTATACTGCTTGTTAGTTTTTCACAGGACAACCGTACAAACCTTGTGACCCTGACAAAGTGAGTGGTAGTCTGAGAAGTCAAGTATTACGTAGGAACAATTGTGTAGGTAGCTGTGAGTAAATACTGTGTACAGTAGGTCAATAATTCATAACAAGACACAAATATTTATTGCCTCATTTTGTGAATGAGGTCACAAATGTAGCACTTTGAAATCGGCTATTAGCAAATGAACTCACCCAAAGCTTGTGTCAGTTTTGATTAAGCATGAAAAGCAATATTATTTTTACAAATGTGAGGCCACCTGAAACTTAATCTAATTGTGCTTTTTTTTTTACAAAGTTTTACTAGGAGTAAACCTGATAGAATTTATCCTTCTCTTAATTATATAAGGCCAGGTCACCCAGCTGAGAGTCATTCTGCCCTTTTTCCTGGTCGTGCTGTAAGCAATGGCTAACCTCACTTCAGCAGAGTACTGCAGAGCTGCTCTTTGGAGACAGCCATGGCTGGTCAGGCAGCCCTGTCCATGAGTTATTCATATGTAGATTCAGAGTTGATAGAATTATTCAAAATCCTATTCTTTCATCAAAAATTAAGCTGTAAACCATGGTAAGAAATGACATTTTCATGTGCACGAATTCAGTATCTTTAAAAGTCCTTTTTTTTTTTGATGTTGGAAAACCTGCACAAAGCCAGAGCAAGCAACGGAATTTGCTATTGAGGGTGAACAATTTGCTATTCTGGAGCTGCAGATGAGGGTCAGAGATTGGGAAGCTATTAGTGAAGCATTTGTGTGATGGACTTCTCTCATGATTACCCACAGACATCCAAAATATTACTTGATTTGCAAGGGTCTGTTTTTTTAATGCAGATAATTCCAGGTTGTGTATATAATTATGTTAATACTACTTTCTTCTGCCTACCTAATGATGCTGAAGGGCTTACCTGGGAACCAGAGAAGGGAAGCAAGTCCCCATTCTGAAGACTGTTTGGATTAGAGTAATTTATACCAGAGCCCATGCCATCCTAACAAGACACAGAATGCCAGAAATTAGAGCAGCCTGGACCATATTAAGCTCCTGTTTGCTTTCAGATAATTAGTGGTGGATTCCACTGTGAGATTCATCCTTGAGTTCTTGAACCAAGGAAGTTTGAGTTAACAATCCCTCGTATGTATTATCATCTTCTCTTGCTCTGTGTGTGTTTAGAATTTATAATCTTCAGTCTTCTTTGGTTTAATGTTAAATTGTATTTACTTAATGAAGCTTGTTTTGCTGCACAAGAAATAAGGCCTCCTAAAGACACCCTTCAAGGTGATGTTTCCCTCGAGTGCTGGAAGAAGCTGGATTGGACCTGCTGTGGAACAAAGGAGGAGGTCACACAGGGAAAGGCTGCAGATGTGAACTTGTTCCCTTGTACTTTTTCCTTAGCTCTAACTACAGAGGAATTGTACAGTAAATGATGCATTTTGAGTGAATATTTTCAGTGCTGTCCAGCACGTCTCCCTGATGTTTCGGTAGTGCATACATTCAGGTCTAAGTGTCGGCTGTGGTATTCATCTTCCTCTGTGGTTCTGTACTTCATGAGGATTTGTAACTCTGGGCTGTGGTAACTTTCTCCCATCTATGTAGCTTCTATTCAGAGACTGTGATTTCAGAAGGCCTTGGGAAAAAACAGATACAGCAAAGGGGGGAGGTGTGTCTTGATTTGTTATCACTCCTGGTTGTGAGGGCTGATTCCTTCCTTGTTCTATTAATTCGTAGTCTCTCACCAAATCTCAGCTGAACATGGGTGAAACCCCTGTTCCCCTCCCTCGGGCTGTGCTCCTTCCTGACAGTTTCCATTCTGCAGCCAGTGTGACTGTGGGAGTTTTCTAAACTGAAGCAGGAACTGCAAAGCACATAGTTAAAACCTAATTTCTAATGACTTATTTAATACAAAAGAGACAAAATAGAACTTGCAGGTGCTTTAACAGAAAGCTGACATGTCCCATCGTGGATAAGTTTATTCTACTCCTAAATACAAATGGTTAATGTCAAGTTTAACATAGAATTGTGTTTATTTTTTGACCTAAGGCCTGAAATGGGGGGAGTTCTGGTTTTATGTACCATAAGCAGCAAATATTCATGTTTTTAAGTGAATTTTAGATCTTACCAAGATAATTTCCTTTATAATTAATAACACCAATATAGGTGATTTCTTCTTTCTTTGCTATACTAGAATTATCATCCAGTAAATTATATCCCAGAGTGTGATTTCCTGTTGATACTGAAATATTGTCATATAATGGCCTACTATGCTCATTCATGAATATCCAGAAATAAATAAATCAAAGGCAACAGTCTATTAAAGTGCAGTTTCAGCATAATTACTGACACTTTATATGAACTACTCTTTGTGCTATTTTTTATATTCAGAAGATATGAAAGATGTGGATTTTAATCGGTTTCTGTGGGAGAGGCTTATTAAAAAAGATCTTCAGGGATTAAAGCAGCAGAGCAGAAGAGATTATAGTTGTGTTAGTGAAGCATTTTTTAAAAAAACATTTCTTCATATTTTTATCGAACATGTTATAACCTATGGACACATGATGGCAGAACAAAATCATCAGGAGAACATCCTTTGCACCACTGTATACCAATGATAAGACCTTTTTTGTGTTGCATCTGGTTATGTTGTTATTACTGTGTCATGTCACAGCCTATTACATAACCTAATGCCCCAACAGTGAGAAAGGGGGTGGGGGACTGAGAAAAAGTGTCTGTAATCTAGCAGAAATATGACTGAAAGAATTGAGCAGCACAAATATTTCTGTGTGTAGCTGCAAATGACCAGAAAACCAGGCAGACTTAGCAGCCTTTGCAGCTGCAGTACTAGAAATATTCAATGATAGAGCAGAATTGCAAATGAGATATATAGAAAATTGTTGTATGGGCTTTTTAATAGACAATACTCACAGCATGTATTCAACCAAATTTGAATATAGAAAATAAAATTATATTCAGATTGTAGTTAGTATTTTTCTGAATTACATTTTGAAACCGTAGATTCTGTACTACAGCTGTTTTTTCAGAACCAGTGGAATTTCTGTGATAATGTAAATTTTTCTAAATTGCCTTTTTAAAATAATGTAGTCTTGTACTTCTGGTTAATCCTTTAAAATCTGGCTGCCGTATTTATTTAAAGGGTTAGGTAAATATGGGTCAAATACTGCTCACAAAAATGACTTTGGGGTCTGATCCTGTAGATGTGAACTGCCAGCATATTTATTCTGTATCTCCACTGAAAAAGCATTACTGCTGTGAGGCAGATGAATGGAATCAGAGCTTTGGCCTGGCCAAGGACAGCTTGCCATCCCAAAGGTTGGGGTATGTGGTTACAGGATAAATGCTTGCTGCTTTATTGTGCCACATAGGTGACAGTAGTTCAGTGTGAGCTTCTACTAAACAGACAGCACTGAGTGTTGAGTGCTCTATTAAAAAATGGTGTTTGAGTGTCTTCTGTGTTGGGCCCTGCCAAGATGTTCTTGCTTACATAGCTACTACCTTCACTGTCAAGTTTTTCGTAATTATAGCAAATAACTTACAAAACCTTTTCTTTAAATCTTTTATGAAATCTATTCTGGCTAGCAACTCGTTCACATCTGCCAGAAATGTTGAATGCAGAACCATGTTCCAGCTTGCTGCAGAGGCTTGCTGTGTGACTTGAGGTCCAGAGCAATCTAATTAAATTACCATGAGACAGACAAGCTCTGAAAATCTTTTAGCTTCTTTCCTTAACTGGAAATCCACATGGTTTGTTTGTTGTTACCAGAGCTTAGAGATGGAGTTTGGTCATTCTGTGGTCTGTTACTCTTCGGTTTGTGTGAAGGAAGCCAGAAGTCCTTAGTGAGTCAACTTACGTCACCTTTTCTGATTCGAGTTCAAGGGTCATTTATTGAAAAACTAGACTGCGTAAAGGGACATCAGTGGAGTATATGGAGGGACTACTTGGAGAACTGGTATGAAGCTGTTACCTGAGCTCTTGGCTATTTGATGTAGGATAACTAATTCTCAAGGATCTCTAACTCAGATTGGGTTGATATGGTCATGAGTGAATAAAGTCTCCAAAGAGAGCCTAGTATGCTACTTTGCATTGAGACTTTTCTCAGAAATGCCAAGTATGTGATTGCCAAGAAGTGTAAAAGTTGAATTCTACAACTTTTTCTGAAATCATAAAATGGAGTTTGTTTTCATATAAAATAAATTCCCTTTGAGAAGTATTTTATTTTCAGTGACAGAGGAAGTTGTGTGGACAGGCTCCCAGTGTACCTTGTTGTTCAAATCAGCAGCCAGGTAATAGGGGTTGCAGGTGTGAAGGTGTGGGTTGAAACTTCTTGCTATGGAATACTTGTAAAATATCATGCTCAGTACTGTAAAAAAGGAGGATTAAGACATAAGCACACACACAAAAATGAGTGTTGTTACACGTAGAGCTCTATTAGGTGAAGTGTATCATGAAAAGGTTGAATTTGACCAAGGTGAAGGCCACTCATCTCGCATGTGCAGTGACTGTAATATTATGGGTGGATTAGAGTACCCTGAAATCTGGAGAGTACCTTGAGCTTTTCAAAACTGGACAGTGCCTTTCTGCTTGCAAAATTGGATAGAAGACAAATGCAGTTTTGGTAAAAATCCATAGTGGGAATGTTTATATTTTGATTAGAAAGTCCTTTAATTTTGGTTCTGATAATAGCAAATTATTTTGATTTATTTTACACTCTTTTGCTTATTTTTATTACAATATCTGCTTTTTTGAAACTAATTTAGCTAATATTTCATGTCTGAGAGTTTAATTTACTATTTTACAGTACCACTGTGTAATGCTATGAAATGAATGTGATTTAGCAGCCTTAGACCTTTAGTCTTTTGTACTGATTTAGAAAAGATGATCTGAAATGTCAGAATTTCGTATAGAATGAAAAATGTATTTTCAGTCTCATTATTTCCAATTTGCTTGTACCTGCAAAACGGGAGGATCTTTCAAAGTGAGGTGAAGGAGAAATGGAATTCCAGTGAAAGGCAATCTGTCTTGAATTTCTCAAATATTTAGCTTGAACTCTTATTGAAGTCTTGGGTGACTGCTAATTTCTTTAAGCAGGGTTTTTCTCTGAGAAAAAGTAACATTTCATATTATTGCATGGGAAGGTGGAGCAGAATACCTGTTTTGAGGAGAGGAAAAGAGTGAGGATCTGGCCAACTGGAATGAGTTAGGGAGCAAATACTGAAGGAGACAGTGGGTGGGAAAAAAAGGTGACCAAAAATCCAGGTTGCAGAGGTGAAGTAAAAAGATGCTGGGGAATGATTTGGGTGAAGTGGAAATATGAATGGGAATGTCTTTGACAGGGAGGGTTACCCAGTGTGCTTTGGAAGGACCTGTTCAGATGTCTGAGCAAGGTCTGTAACATTACAATCAGTATGAAAACCAGTGTCAAGAAACAACTGATTGTGTCAGTTCTGCTTCTGGAACAGAATACATGCCGGCTTCTTAATTTCTTACTGCTTATTGTCTCATTAACTCTTGTCTCAAGGCGGTGTAATACTTTATTACCTGCTTTTCCAATACTTGTTATAAACACCTACTGAAGCTTCATATTAAAGTAGTCTCACTCATGGCATTCGAGACTAGAGTTCTCAATTCAGATTTGCCATAAAATGCAGCCTGTGAGATAATTATGTTAGAAAGAACTGCACTCTGCAAAATGCTTTAAAAGCTGGAGTAAAATTAATCATAAAGTGACCTCTTAAAGAGAGTAGATTTATTTCTTTAGCATGAATTAATTTCCTGATAGAGATTTTGGATTGCCATCAAAACAGAATTGAATCTGTCAGTGCCTGTGTCACTATATTACCACATCTAGCAGTATTTACCAACCTTGATGTGATGGAAACTCTTCTGGGGGCAAAAAAGGCTGCTTGGGGGGCAGAGCTTTCCAACCCTTAACTTCTTTTCAGAATGTCACAGTAGTGCTGATAGCTATTGATGTGTCTACTATAATTTACTAGAAACTGTAATGAGATCAACAGCTCCATTCACAGAAGTGGCTGCGTGCCAGTGAGGAGGTGTTAGGCTGGTTCAGTCCAACTTGTACCAAACTGTGATTAAGACTGAAATGATGGTGGTTTGTACTTCTTTGCTACTGCACTGCTGGAGACCACAGCATTGATCAGCATCCTGTTGTTTTTGTCTTTTTAACTATCTGTGCTGTGTCTCTGCAGGAAATGCAAGTCCTTCAATGGATAAAATTTGTTTTCCCTTGGTTTATTTCTTAAAATACAGCTTTTGTATATAAGTTAGCTAGGCAACGGTTCATTTTGGATATACTCTATTTTTCATGTAGCTGCTGATGGTTCTGACTTCAGCTACATTAAGCTCATCCTTGGTTGAGTACTGAACCTTTCAGAAGTGCTTGGCAACAGTCAGCTGATGTAGATTACCCTGTGCAGAGGCTGATGCTAAAGCTTTTGAAAATAATAATTGTTTTGAGTTTACATTTAATAGGGGTTCTCATCGTGATTTAAACTGTATTCATTATAAATCCCTTAATTGTAATATTACTGATCTGCTGAATGCAACTAGTCCATCATTTTAAATTATTTTATTTTTCTCCACGTGACTGGCAGTATGGTTACAAAGACTTTCTGCTCCTGGATTTATCTGTCTAGTCAACCCAGATACCAATGCCAAGTATCTGAAATACGTTTTGTTGTTGTCTTCCTTAATCACGTGTACTTCAAAAACCTAAAGGTATTGTTGGTGAGTGTTCCAAAAGGGCAATGGAATTGTATCCTTGAGACAGATCTGAGTGTTTCTAGTTTGAAAAGAATTTGAAGTAATCAATTAAAGCCCCTTCTGAATGCCATGATAAAGGTCCCTTGTGCTGCACCCTGGTGCACTTGCACTGAGTGGACTGTGCTGTCAAGGAGGCCTCAGTCGGAGGGGAAGAGGAATGGCAGCACTTCCTTCACAAGGATGTTGCTGGATGAGGCACACAGCCAAGTGTGTCCTGAAGGGTGGCTCACCTCCCTGTGTGTCAGTGTGGTGATGGCTCTTCAGAGAGGACAAATGACTCTCACCAAGCAGCGTGGCAGGAGAAATTGCCACTGAAGGATTCACAGCAGTAAAGGCAAAAGCAAATGGTAAAGTAGATTATTGTCTTGGTTTGGCTGTGTTGTGGTTGAGCAAGGCTTTTGCTGCACATTTTAGGAATCTGTATTGAGTTAAAGGCCAATGAGCATATTTTTTCCAAATCTAATTGTGCTGCAGGGAGCAGCTGATGGCATCACGGTGTATTCTCTATGGCTTTGGGCATGGACTTCTCACAAGGGAGTGGTGTCCCATTGGTGGATTTGCAGTGATCCTTTCACTAAGTGCACACCTGAATATAGAGATCACAAATCAGAGCAGAATGGGATAGAGAACCCAGAGTGCTCTAGATAAAGAGGAAACTGTATTCTCTTAGATAATTTTGCTCTTACATTTTTATTAAAAAGCATGGCAAGAAGAGCCAGTACGTTGTAGTTTACAGATGCACCCTATCTGGGAATCCACCTCGATTAGTGGGACTTGAAGCACCAATTTGGTTTGTTCATGTGGACTGTTGGTTGTTTTCTAGAAGCAAGTGTCTTTGACCCGCATTCTTTTTGCAACTACTCTATTCTTTTTAAATAAGGTGGGCTATAGTGTTGTAATTGAGAAGGGAGGTGGGGGATATATTGGTGAAAGTCCTGCGTAGCAGCAGCAGCCAGGCTGTGCCTCTGTCCAGTGGTTGTAGCCTGTTGCTTTTACAGTGCAAAATACATGCTGAAAAGTCCACTTGTATATTTCTACATTTGAATGAAGGTAGGAGCCTCCAGGTGCAAGCTGAGTGAGGATGATTCCCTGGTCATCTCAACATGCATTTCTGAGCCAAGAATGAGAGAAGCCAGCAGATGAGAACAGCCATCCATAACTGATCTTGCTTCCACAGTTTTCACAGCTTGACCTCAGAAGCAGCCATGATGTCTGGCTTTGGAAGGAAAAAAACGTAGCTTCTGTGTGTTTGTTGATTAAAGGGCATGTTTTTTGTCTAGAATTAACAGGATGCAGAGCCAAGAGGGTATTGATGGTGATTGCATACAACTCTGTGATTTGGATTTTGGAACTATATACGATGGTACAAATTGTATCAAAGGCACCTTAATTGCCCAAGATTTGTGTATGTGCTGAATCATAATGAGAGGTCAGTTTTCTTATGTGGAAGATGAAGTTTAAACAAGTGCTAACATGGTAGAGTTTGCTCAGCCTCTGAATCCACAAAACTAATTCTTTTCAGCTTTGCATGTACAGCGGTTCTGCATTTTGCAAGTACAGTGTGATGAATATGTTTTGGCTAGAAAATGGGAAAACTAAAAGTATGGTGTGAAAGGCATATCAGACATGATTACCTTTGTGATAGAATTACAGATCTGGTGAATGAAGGGAATGTGGTAAATGTAATGGATTTGGACTTCAGTAAAGCATTTGATAATCTGCTTCATGAAATCTTACTTGAAAAAATTGATTCAAATTGACTGTGTTGGAGATGCTGCCGTATGATCTAAAGGTTGGCAGGGTGACTGTAAAATGAAGAATAATCTTAAATGGATGAGACCAGAGCTTTTGGAAAAGCGTAATTGAGGAATAATGGTATGTGTGTTCTAATGTTTGATATCTTTGTTATAGCATAGAAAATTAAGACTATCAACTAAGTCATGTGGAAGTACTGAACCATTAGTAACTCCAATACAGAAGATATAGTTAAATAATGTGAAGGAATATTGACAGATAGCAGAAATGTGGATGAAAAACAGGAGGATGGATGTTGAAAAACATAATCTCTATTATGGCTGAAAGGAAGAATAATGCATAACAGAACAGCCAGAACAAAACAATGAAACTCAGGAAATAAATTTTTCCTTTTCTAATTAACTCAAATTAATTGAAAATTGAAAAAGCTTTTTTTGAGGGCTTCTCTGTGTTGGGCACGGAGACAATCAAATCCCTTCAAAAAACATCACATCCAAACACCACTAAAATACACTGCCTAGGAGAGGTGTGGTTATACCCTCCAAAAAGTCTACCTAAGAGTTCTTCCAAGATTTATTACCTATCAGAGACTACTTTTTGAAAGAAACTAATGCTATCCATGAAAGCGAGACTTCAAAGACTAAAATGCTCTTTGTAAAAGTTATTTTTTTAAATCCCCTAAACCAGTTTGTCACTATGAAGCCTGTGAGTGAAAAAAATAGAAACATGGAAACTGTTATTAAAACAAAACAAAAAACAAACCTATGACCAATAACAAAACCTCAGCACACCCAAAGGGACAGAGGAATGGATTCGGTCTTCCAGTCTCATTATTAATACTTTTCCAAGTTCCCATTTTATGCAGACAACTTTCCTTTCAGTACGAGGACTTTGTGGTGGCCCATCCCTAAATCATTACCCGGCCCTGGCATTGACCAGTATGAAATGTCTCCTCCTAGGGCTACTCGTTGCCTGAGAGAGCTGTGTTGCAGAGCTGAATCAGCAGTGGATGCCACAGAAAGCTCCCAGGGCTCTGTGTTTGGCACACTGAAGTGCTCCCGAGGTCATGAGTGAGTTTGCCAGCCCAGCCCTGGAGCCCCAGGAACACAAGCTATGCAGGGAAGTTTCAGCCAGCCCAGACATGGTAGGCTGCTGTATCCCTGATAGGGATGAAAGTGCAAGGGCTTCTGTTCACTTGGAATTCTTCTCAGTGTTATGGTTGCACAACATGGATGAATATAGCATCAGTGAGACACAGAACTAATAACAAAAACAAGAGGAAAAAAGCCACCGATGCCTTTTTTTTGACATACAAGTTGACTTTAAAGTTTTCTACCTGAATAGATGCATCTTGGGGTTAAAACTTTTTCTACAAGAGATGTTTGACAAGGGTGGATATGAATAAAATGCAGCACATGAAGTCTTCCTCTGGCAGTGTACATGTAATCAAATCAAAGAAAATGGCAAGGTCATTGTGTATTAATTCTCCTGGTATTTTATGAAGTTGACCTTTTCCTGAGTTGTTTCCTAATTAGTGTAGGCAGACCTGCTGAGTTGTGACTATGGATTCGAGGAACACGTAACCTTACCTCTGAGGTTTTGGAAGTCTTTGATCATCCTATAAATTAGAATTTCTATTCACATCCCTTCTGAACTATGGGCAAAGTCAGTTTGGCATTTCTCTCACTCTGCATAGTTTCCCTCTAGCTGATGGATGCTGGTGTTACCAAAGATGAAGCAAATCCTGTTTGAAGTCTGCGTATGCATAAATCCAGACATAGAGTGGGGGAAATGGTGACTTACGTTTTTAATAATTCAGGTGCCTATCTGTACCTAACACCCTGCTTAGGATTTTTATCTTGGGAGGGTACAAATCAACTGCAGCTTCTCTGAACTTGAGTAATTTTTAATGTCTCAGTAAAGAGGAGGGTTAATCATTAAGGAGAAAAAAAAAGTTATTTTTCAGGTAAATTACGTGGGAAATTTCTATAAATATGTTACCTAGAAGATTTATAACTTAGCTATGCCTTACTGTAATTGCAGAGGGCATTTCTGTCCTGCAAGCATAGTAAGTGCTATGACCTCAAGTTTCTAGGAATGTAGGGTGTGTATCATAGTTGCATAACATAGGAGTGTATTGTGATTTAGTAAACAATATGGGTCATTACCTTCTGTGACTTCTAAATTCAAGCTTTTAAAGATTCATAGCAGCTATGAGAGTAGAATATTGAGTAATAGCAGTAGTACCACTATGTTAGCAGTCTTAAAGTACAGTGTGTCTCAGTTGTGTGGGCTTTGTAGAGGATATGGGCGAGTCACTGTGTTGAGTAAAGGAGTACAAGGCTGATCTGACATCTGTTTCTGTTGCTCTAAGACATTAAAAAAAAGGTTTGCTTAGTTCAGAAAGTTTGACAAGCTCTCTGTAATGGCTTTGAGACAATATTTCTGGTAGTAAGTTGCTCTATAGTCTTGTAGAAAACACCTTTACAAAACAGAGAAATTGAAGTTAGGAAAAATTGAGGCTGGAACAAAGACACTTTTCGAAATAGAAAGTGATAAAATGTTGGATCAGTGAAGCTAAGCATGTGATGAATCCAAGAGGCTCTAGACTGGATGTGAGAGTCGTTTGATAACATTTCATAGCAATATGGTGAAGCAGCTCAGACTAAATGGCTGTAATGAAACCTTCTGGCCCTAAAAATATGAAACTTGATACTTATTGTAGTAATTTCTAGCTAGTGAAATGAAGCTGTCAGTTTTCTAAAGGGTGAAGTATTATTATCATTAGTTCTATATTATTATTGTCTCTATTAGATTTTTCCAAGGGATGAGTGACAGTTGCCATATTGACATGGTGGTAAATTTAATGTAGCTTATTTTGGGACATATAAATATTGAGTTCAAGATTCTTATTGTGGAGTGTGAAAGGACATATGATGATCCTGTTATAATATCATCAAAGTCTCACCAACCATCTCCTCTGCATACAACAGCCAGAGATTCATGGCTCCCACTTCAGTCTATTTTTAAAAATTTTTCTGGTCAGGTATTTTATATTTGAAAGGCTGAGTACAATGGTATGTGCCCTTTTTCTAGATCCGATAGAATTACCACAGCTAAAAGTTTTGTCTTTGGATGGAAAGGGGTGGGCAGAACTGCATTGTCATTGTGGAGACTTCGGGAAGTGGAGATGTGCTTCTGTCACCTCTGCACTGATTACAGCTCTGTAGGCTTTGGGTTGCACGTGGTGGGCCAGGGTAGCTGCTGCTGCTTGGAGTTTTCCTCTGGGGACATGTGTGAGCTGCAATGAGCTGGGAATATCTCCAGAGCGTTTTAGTGCACCTGCCCCTTAGACTGTCGCTTTTGCTTTGTGTGGAAAAATCTCACATAAAAAATGTGCAGATGACCTCCTATCTGAATATCAGCTGCCTTTTACGGTGGCTCTAACTGTACTCCTAAAGCTACAAATTTCTGGAAATGTTGCTTTAAATTTTTATTTGCACACGTCTGCATTTATGGAATTGATCATAAGATGATTTCTGCTCTGCTGTAGGTAGTGGAGTGTTAAAACTAAAATGGCTGAGAAGAAGAGTGATTCTAGAAGATGTATTTTATCCTCATTTTAGTTTTTTTTGTTTTAAATCTGCTGGTATGTCCAACAGCAGAAGGATAATGACTTTTTTTTTTTTTTTGGTGGGGAAAAGGCCAACATCCCCCCAACTTTATTATACATATTTTAATGCAGTAATTTTAAATATATAATATGTGTTATTAAATATTGCTCATGGTGCGTAGTCATAAAAAATTCATTGAAATAAATTTAAAATATTACTCATGCAAGACGTGTTCCAAATATTACAAACTTTTGAATACTGAGATGATGAACAAGTTTTTCAAGACAAACTAGTTTAATCTGGTTTTCAAAGTGTTTCTTTTTATTTCATTTTAATTTATTCTGTAATTCCCCTCTTGTTCATTGTAGGCCACTGAACAGTGCCTTCATCTTGTAATTATTGTTGTCACTTCCATACCATTTCCCTGAATTAGAAAAAAAAAAGCTTGGAGGACTAATTTTTAGTCAACTGTCCCCAGGCTCCTGGGTGGCCCTGGGGGACTGCTGTGTACCTTTCAGGAAAGGTGGAGAAATGAGGTAGTGACATTTGCTGTGCTGCCATCTGTGAAATTTCTAGTGTCCCAGCCCTCCACCGGAAACCCTTGCAGAAATGGAAAACCACTGACTAGGAGTCACAACATCAAGACTTAAAAATGAATGATTTTATGAATAAACCTTCTAAATATTGAAATGAGACAGATTGCTACATGCGCCCAAAGACCCACACGCAGTGAGTCGAAAATGTAACCGTGTGTTTTCTTGAATGAGGTGCCACACAGCTGCGAGCCGGTGTGTTTTATTGCACATCACCTGGATCCTGTGGGAGCCCCTGTGTCCTCTGGGCATCACCTATGCAGTCTTCATCCCTCCCTGGACAGGAGCCATTGTGCAACCTGTCTCCATCTACCTACTGCTCCTCCACTGCTTTTTCCTGAAGGTCCATCTGTAACCCTGTGAGCAGTCGAGCTATAAAGCCTCAGCCTGTTGTTGATAAGATATCTCTGACAAATGATGGCCCTGAAAGACATAGGCGGTTTTCAGTCTGCTTCCCATCTTATCTTTTTTTGAAATAGCAGTGAAGTAAGTACAGGGGTATCCTCAGTTGTCTGAAATATGAATTGGGCTGACCCCTGATGGGCAACAAGTGAGTTGAGCTGAATGTTCTAGAGATGCTACCTCAGTAAGGAAAAATAAACACATATATATATATATATCAGGGTGCTCAGAGCGAGAATTTGGTTCTCCTAATCTTTTAATGCAGAGTAATTCAGGCTTCTGAAATAAATGAAGGGGTGTTTCAAAAATTCAGGTATTTTAAACTCCTTGAAACTGGGGTGGTATGTGGTTAAGGTTAAAAGGTTGGCTGGAGATACTTTTTATCTACTAGGCCTACAGCTGTGTCTGATAGAGTATGAATTTTTGTGCACTTGGAAAGTGCACAAAAGAGATGTAGGGAAGTATAAGAAGTTAATATTATGGAAAAACCCTGAAATTTTCTGTTCCTGAATTTAAGCCACTTTTTTCCATTATCCATTTACAGCACAAGACACACTGCTTCTGATAGTATCCTCTTTGAGGATCAAATTAACTTCTTGGCATTTTTTGAATTAGGGAGCATATAAAGCCATTTAATAGGACTACCTCAATTGAGAAGCAGAAATTGAAGACAACAAGATTACATATAGCCCATTCTTTAGATCCTGTTAGGATTGTGCATCTTTCTGATGTTAAGACCAGACTGTTGTTGTTTACTGCTGCAGTGTAATTTTTCACTTATTTGAAACAACATGAAATACCTCACTCCTCTGTCCTTTAAATTGACTGTGGATAATGGAAGATTTATGCTGCGTGTACCGATTATAAAATAGTTTAAGAAAAAAAATTTCCAAGATGATTAGGACTAAGATAAGCTCTCTTGGTTTCCTGTGCCTCTCAAAATGAGTACTACTTTTGCCAGAGTGTAGTTCTCCTTCAGCACTAGAGTTCAGTACTTTTCATTTGTGCTTGTGCGTTTCCTTTCTAGCATTTGCTCCGGCATTGCCGAGTGCTCTGCTGGAGCAAGGCTCGAGGAGAGAAGAGCTAATGTAAAAAGAAATCACTCTCCATTTGTGCAAATAATTTGCAGTGGCAACTATGTAAAATTGAATAAAGTAGCCAAACAGGATGATAGATGCTAGAAGATGGAATTACCGACTGGAAAACAAAGAAGTTATTGCAGCAGATGAGCAGGCCAGGACAGAGGATCTGGTGATGTAGCAGTGCTCAATTGGGTGCAAATGAAAAAGCACCCAGACAATCAGGAAACACAAATAGAAAACCTGGCAAGGAAATAACTTCTGGTGCTTCATAATATGCTCTTTGGTTTCACTGAGGCAGGTAAACATGCTCTCACTGTTTTTCTGAAAAATATGAATTTAAAGGTAGCACAGAAAGATTTTTCTAAAGGAACATGGTCACAATTATTTGCAGTTTCTAGAGTTCAAAAGAATTTTGTTTTGCATTTCTATGGAATATACTTTTTCTTGCCATGTTCCTAACAAATGCATTCGTGCCTGTTCCCTCTGGTGTATCTACCCAGTGGCTGTTACTGGGCATGTTCATCCCTTTTGTTGTGTGTTCTACAGTTACTACATGAGTGTGGATGGATGTTTTAAAGGTATACGTGAAGATGGCAGAAAACAGCTCTGTGTTCTGAATGCAGGAGGCTCCAGTCTAAGCCTGGATTCGTGCACACTCCGTGCCGTGTTGGCCCCCAGCTCTTCCTTGCACTGCCGTGGAAGCACCTGAAGATCAAAGTCTCTCGTGCTGCATGCAGCTACTTCCAGTGATTGTGGGATATTCTGAATCAGACTGTACACTAGTCCTGCAGTCGCTATACCATGTAGGCTTCAAAATAGCTGACAAAGCAACTTATTTACCTCTGAGCTGAGGTGCTGTTTCTGTTTGAGCAGTCTGAGAGCAGTGACAGACTCCTGGCTACAGGACAGCCACCTGCAACACATGTGTTGTGTGGTGGGAAAAGAAGATAGTTATCCGCCTATTAGCTGATAAGGGCACAGCTGTGCTTGACTTCATTTTGGACGCTGTCCAAACACCAAACGTGTCCTCCTGCTTTCAAGACTCTACGCTTTTATAAATAATAATAATTTTGGGGGTAACAGTCATAGCATTGGGTAGATGCATAGAGTTCAGTAGTTATTTTGATCGGGTGTGACAGATTGTTTGTTTTTTCCTGGGCATTTTGTTTTCTTAGCATTGTGGGGCTGTCAAGAAACATTTTCTGCTGCAATATGCTATGTGTGTGTCTTCTCGCAGAATATATATGCGTTCATGTACACAGTAGTAAATTTGAAAACTGCTATTACCATTCAGGAAAGAGATCTTGCATCTATTGTGGGTATTTCTCAAAAACTGCTACTTGAATACTTGGTGAGAGTAAGAAAAGACAAATAAATCTTAGGGATTCTTAGGAAGGGAATGGAGAACAAATCAACCTAATTTTTCAAGTGTACTTTTGTGTCTTGAATTCTGTGTACAGATCTGATGATCCTGTCTCTCAAAGGTCACACTCAAGTGGATAAAATCTAGAAGAGAGACTGGGAAAATGCTTCAAGGTGTTGAGCTGCCTGTACAGGAGGCGAAACAAAATAGATTAGGATTACTGCATGAAAAGATATGGTAATAACATAATAGTAGTATGTAAAAGTGTAGATGGTAGAGAAATAAATGTAGGAAATAAGAATTACCTGCATGTTGTAATACAGGATCTAAAGAGCGTCCAACAAAAATAAAAGTTATAAAATAAGTACTTTTCCATGGAAAGTACAACTAAATTTTGGAGCTTGTTACCACGGTATAAGGCCTAAGAAGCAGATACTGTTTTATTTTTCTGATTTAAAAATAGTGTAAAAGTGGTGCCATTTAGCTGTGATATTTCTTCTCCCTCAAAGAGGGAATAGCAGGGCTCCTTGGAGTTAGTTTTTTTGTCTGTAACTGTTGACAGTGCAACTGTTTCTCTTGGATGTTTGTAGCTGAATTGTGTCTGAGAGCACAGCCCACAAATACTAAGTCAATTATTAAAGGTCATAGAAGAGCATTTTCAAAGTTAGTTGACTTTAAAATGTGCGTACACAAACACACATGTAAATATTGTAATGCTAGTAATTTCAAATTCCTGTTTTTATTCCAGTCCAATACATCTTATTCCAGCTCTGAATAGTAGATCTGTCCTCACTGCTGTAAGATAAATTAGGCCTGAATTTCTACTCTGTGTTCTCAGAGGTTGTGAAATGGAGAGGGCATTATGATGGTCCAGTAAAGATATTGCAAAGAGAAGAGTGTTTTTTCAGGGTTAAGTGAATAGTTTAGTGCAAGCTAAAAAGTAGATCAAACAGAGCAAAATGATCACTGCATTCTGAGGTGTTCCTCTTCAAAGGAACACCTGATGCTGCAGCAAAGCTCTACTTCCACTATTTGCTTGTTGTTTTATCTGATGGTTTACATGAGCCCAGTGATTTTAATTGATGGTTATGGAGGCAGTAAGTGAAAATTCTGACCATAATTCTGCTCTTTGATTCAGAAAAAAACTTCAGATTTTTAAATTTTTTTTTTTTTTTAAATGGAGGTTTATTCTTAAAAGTGCAGTTTAAGTAGCTAGTGTTCTTCAGTAGTGCGTTGGGGTAAAATACTAAGTTATGTGATATGCATATATCTGCACGTGTTTTACTGAACTACAGCATATTCTGAGTTGAAAACTCGGTGAAGTCATGATCCAAGTTAAATATAAGATAAAGCTCTCTCTAAAACCAGTAGCACCACTGTAAAAGTTCAGAATGGTACAATAAATCACTCACTATGTTAAAAGAGTTATCTGCACATCCTGATATTTTGTTTCCATTTAAAGTGTCTTATGAGGGCAAAAGAAATGAGTCATAAGGAGTCTGCTGACCATAAGCAGCACATGGTAATTTCTTGCATCTCAGCCACAAGAAGAAATCCTCATTTCCACTTTTAAGTGGTAAATGTTACGTGACTTGCTAAAAGATTTGTACCGGGGTGATTTCAGTCACCTAAGGGGGTAAAAACCTTGTTGAAAAGTTCTGTACAGAATTTTGAATGTTTTAAAACTTGCGTGTTTAGCCCAAGAATTCCAGAGCAAGGGTAACAGCAAACTAGATCCAATTCCACACCGAGTCGTTCCTTTTGTGTGGTATAATTTTCTTAGGAAACGATGTGGGCTCCTGGGGTGTATTCTGCATCTCTGAATCTTGAATTCCATCACATTTTGCAAGACTTGTTGATGGAGGAAACCAATGAAGTGTAACTACTGCATCAACTGCGTCAGAAACACGTGAGAGTTAACTAGTACGTCAGACCTTCTGCCCTAGTTTGCATTTGCGAGATGTGCCGCTTCTGAGCTTGTCTGCACTGCTCAGTGCACTGTAGCACAGAAAAACCTTCTGTGTGACTTCAGAATGACCTAGCTCACGTACCAGAAGCTGGTGCAGCTGTAAACTGCATGGTGTAGACAAAATGTAAAGTCTGTTTGTAGGTTTATGTTGATTCTTGTCATGTCTTTCCAGAGATGGCAAGATTTGATACTACTAAATCTTAAAAAAGTAGGGGTGGCGTTATATCCATCTCACTGTTCTTTTGGTATTGTCCATCACCTTTTTAAACAACAGGAATGAGATATATGAGATGTTGTGCTGCAGCACTGCAAGTGCAATTTCATTAAAATAGGATTGCTACAACACCTTTCAGATCTGATGTGACAGCTTGTGCCTTTCACTGAAGCTGCTACACAGTTTCCCAAAGGAATACGCAATTAAACACATGGTTATAAGACAACATGATCTTCACCCAAGATGGAAACACTCACTCTAAGATGTCCTTATTTTTTCAGAATGTTCAGGCAATACTATTATAGGTCAATGGGTTACCATATGGAACAAGCATACTCTGGCAGAAGTGACTCTAACAGCATGGGAAGCAGGTGAAACTCACTGCTGAGACTTGCAAAGTTATGCTTTTTCATGGAAAAATAATGAATTTCACAGCTGTAATGCTGTTCATGGAAGAAAGGACCGAAGTGTCACTGGGTAAAGATCAATGTAAATGTGTTAGGAATGTCATGTTTTTCCTTTTGATAGTGTTTTGTGAAGATATATGCAACACAGACTCAAGCATTCAAAGGGAAGTAAAAGCTGGTTAAAGCTGTGGAAAAGAGCGGAATCTTGGAGCTATTAAAAAATATCATAATTGAAGGTGGGAAAATTGTTATAAAGAGGGCAAGGGGGATTTTATTTTAACCCCACAGGAGGCAGAGTCAAGGCTTAAAAACAGCAAGAACTTTCTGAACTCCTGAAGTTAATGTATTGAATGCTTAGGATCTTAGTAGACTGATTTTTTCATTTTTAATTTTTTTTGTAAGCATTTGACTCTCTACAGATAACTAGAAAATGCACAAATATAGTTGATAGGATTAAGAAATTATAAAGAGTTTAAATCCTCATGCTTCAGCACAAAAGCCAATGAATATGATAATCTGAAGAATATTCTCTTATGGGAGTTTGATCTTGTATGTGTCTGCAGATTTTGCAAGCTTAGGTGAGACTGATGTGGTATTGGGGGCAGATATGGAAAAGACACTGGCCTAGACAAATCAAATTAGCTAATATGATAAATTCAATACTGTATTTACCTTCAGTAAAGGTTTTTCTTTACGCAGTAAGTACAAAATTGAACCTTGAAAGAGCAACAAGAAGTGTTTTGGGACAAGAAGTGTTCTTGTTCTCAAAATGTCCCCAAAAATTTTATCTCAGAAAACCTTCTTCCTTTGCCTGTCTTTCAGTGGAACTGTGAGAGATGACTGCAAAGGCATTATATCACGCTTTTTAATAGGAGAGGGCTGATCCTGGACTGCACAAAGAAAAAACATGGACAGATATTTACATTAAAAATAGTTTATAGCAATTCAGATTTCTGGTCACTTGCTTTTTATAACATCTGCCCTGTTTTGCTTTCAGTAGCAAAAAATAATTTAACATGTGATTCTGCTGTGCAGGGCCTGAAGTGACATGACAAGTATGGGTTTCTCTTCACGCTGCATTAAGCACTCATACAGAACGCAGTTGCACGCTTCATACAAGTACTTCAGGAAGAGCACAAATAAAAGAAATAAACAGATAACTCCACAGATGAAATTAGACCTTGCTATCATTCATGTATAAATTATCCACGTGACTCCATTTTCTTCTGTCAAATGTGCAGAGATCAGAAATGAAGTTTCCGAACTAAATCCAATTGACCCTGTAGATAACAAAAGTTTAGTCTGTCCTTATTTGTGTAAGTGGCATAAAGTGTTGTGCTGATTGTGGCACTCACTGCACTCTAAACAAACATTGGCATTCTTGGTGAGATGGGAAGCCAGTCACTTTTGGATAGGGTTTCTGAGTGACGGAAGTTGGGAATTGTGTTCGGCAGATTCAGTCACCGTCGTAGCTGGCATGTGCCCAAGGTGTAGAAGAGAGCCAGGCAATGCTTTATGCTGGAGGCTTTGTGTAACTTGCCCTTGAGATCTCACACTTTTCATAGCAAAGAACTGAAGCAAGAAGTTGCCAGCTGCTGCTCACCCCAAATGGAGCTCTCGGAGGCCAATCAGCCGCTGAATTTTTTTAGCTTTCAGACCCTTGAGAATAGTGACTGTCTTGTGGGGTGAAGTTGCATGTGGGCTGTATGAAGTGTCAGGTGAGGGCACTGGGTATTTAACTGCAGCTGAGCTCCACAGCATCTCCTGGCTACATAGGGATGATGTTAAGTGTGGGTCAGAACCAGAGGCTCAATCTAATCCTGTCTTGAGTATGAAGTGGAGAGGGAGGAGTGGGATAACTTCGTGGCGATACGAGTGGGACCAAAAGTCTTTGAACTCATCAGGCAGCCTGATGAGCTTGCAGTGTCCCCTGGCTGACATGCCAAGAACCTGTGACCCTGTCAGTGGCACCCTAGAGACACAGTCAACCTGAACATTGGCCCACAGGGAACATGAAGTGCTCTGTGTGAACCCCACCTGCTCTGGGATTTGTGGCAGAGTTTAGTTTGCTGTGTTGGCACGTTAAAAACTGGCCTACAAGGAATTTACCTCGTAACTGCATCAACAGATGCTATAGACATCTGTTAGAAAAAACAGTGTATGAGTCACGACGGTTTTGTGCCCAACACACCTTTCAGAAAGCTTGCAGGTCAGTTTGAAAGGCATTTAGCAATACTGATTTCCTCTGGAAACATAGGAAGTGTGTTGTAATGTATCCATATACATGGATGTGATGTGTAGAGACACAGTCAGTGTTGCAAATCAACATCCCATTTGCACAAACTCTTTTTCTTGAGGCCTTCAGAGAGAAGGTGAGACACTGAGCCAGTGTTACTGATTTTTTGTTTGTGCTGCCCACTGGTATTGCACGGAAATGGACTGCTGGGATAGACAGGTACCAAAGAGATTTTGGATGTAGCATGATATTAATCAGCTGAAAGTGCAAGCTCTGGCTGGTGCACTGTACTTGAGCTGAGTCCTGCTGGTTTGCATTTTCAGAATCAAAATGAAATTATGCATTTATGTTTTGTTTTTTTTCAAGCATTTAGGTGGTTTAAAAAAAGAAAAGGCATTACCTGGATTGAAATGTCAACATTAGATTTAAAATAAAAATTGTTTAATCTTTGTTTAAAAAAAGTTTTACGGGTCCTTCATATGAAACTTTCTGTGGCTGATCTTTTGCTTTGTAGAGCTTTATATTTAAATGACTTCAGCAAGGGTCAGTGGGCAAGAAACTTGTCACTTCAAAATATTCACTCTCTTTGGATCATATTTGCTTTCCAGTGAATCAGCTCCTTGTGGGGCACAAAGAGATCTTTTAGCTGCTTGTCTAATATGGGGCTCTGTGTACACCCCAGGTCCCTGTTTAGAAGCCTGTGTTGGCTCCTGGGGCTTGGTGGAATTCAGCTGGTTGGATACTGAACATCTTGTGCTGAATAATAAGAAAGGTATAATCACACAATGTGAAAGTTACCTTCCACTTCATGCAAAACAGAGACGAGAGTAGCTGAGAGCACTAGTAGAAAAAAATTGCCTTTCTTTTCATTATGCATTTCTATATATTCTAATATTAGTCTATAAATTGAACATTACCTGCATGAAGAGCTTACCAGTTGTCCATGTGTCTGAAGTATTATTCTAATATTACACTAATTGCAGAAGCACAGAATGGATTGGAAAGGACCACAGTGGGTCATCTGGTCCTCCCTGAGCAGGGGTGTTGAGTATTTTTTATTCAGAGTGCACCTTTTCAGGGGAAAGATGGATATGATGCAAGCTGCATGTAACTTGGTTGATCAGTTGAAATCTTCAGACTTGTTGAAAATAATTGTGTGGTGTGTTTGTTTGTTGTTGTTGGTTTTTTTGGTTTGTTTTTTTTTTGAGGGCCTAATTTATATGCTACCAAATTCCCAGTCTGCTGCCAAACTGAGCATAAATAAATTATTAACAGACATCAAAAAAATTTTTGCCCATAGTAGATCCAGCTGTCAGTCTCAAGATTGAGCTAATGAAGACTCTATTAGGACTCTACGCATCTTACTATCTATCTTTGTTTTGCAGTCTTTCTGATAGCTTAGCTGATATATTTGGTCATTGTTCACAAAAAACCTTTCAGCTTTGTTGTTCGAGATACATAAGTCCTACGAGTTACCTGAGTAGTTAATCAAACGTATCACTAATCTGAGGAAAAATGGTAGGCACTCTTTACATTTAGAACCCTGTTTTCCCAATGTAAACAAGTGCACAGTGCAGTCTCCTGCAGGCACAGAAGACAAAGGAGGTTGGTAAAATCTTAAGTGAGTAGAAAGAAGAAAAGTTGTTTTTTGTTACATTCCACAGAAATGGCTTTTAGACTGGAAGGGAGTTGGAATGGAAGTGAGGAAGAACATTTTTCCCCAACTGCCCCGGCTCTGCGTAATGAAGGAGTCCTGAGTGTACATAACAATCGCTCTCTTGTTTGGCTGCTTATAAGTGCTGCAGCTCACTTATAATATCAGCTGTGGTTTGTTGTAGCTCAGGGGAGAGAGGAAGCAATGAATCCTTATAATGGGTGTTGGCCTCGGTCTCCAGAGAGTTCAGGCTGTGTCTGGTATATGGCAGCAACCCTGCGCCAGGAGAGGGCTGTGAGGAAGGAGTATCTAATATATGACTCCATTACACCTTGATGTAATGTGTGAAGCATACAAGAAGGAGTCAAATTTTCCCCGAGCTTTAAGCTTGCTTTGGGCCAGGGTTTCATTGACACCTTCCACTGGTGCTGTGGTCAAGGGTAATGTATTATGCCTTGGGCTCTATGGCTAAAGAACCCTCCTATTGTAGTGGAAAAAAGAAAAAAATCTCTGTTCTCTTTTGGAAATGAGAAATAGTTGTCAGACTAAATATATGTGAAAAATAAAAGTGGTCTCCAAGGAATTTCCAAGAGTAATAAATGTAGAGGGTCATTGTCTGCCAGACAGACAGTCTCAAGATGTAGATTTGGACTATATCAAAATATCCTTACTGTGTGAAAATGGAGAGTCTCTGTGACAGAAAGTCCCCCTGAGAAATCAGCTGACATGTCCATCCAGGAGGTAGTTTTCCTTGTACCACAAAAGAGTTTCAGCATGTGAGGGAATATATTAATGTGATTTCAAAGAAGTTACTTCTGCAGATGAATCGGGTCCAAAATACAAGTGGTTCATAGTTCTGTGTGTCTAATAGATTTCTATAGAAAATCTTTAAGACCTCACCTTAGGTGATGTGGGGAGCGGTGGGTGAGCACGTGTTTTCTAAATCTATGGTATGTATTTAGACTGTTAGAGATACTTGAATGAAAAATTATCCCCTGGCCTAATGTTCAAGGAATTGGATCTTTGGGAAGGAGTTACTTGAAGTAGATGGAGGGCCAATAGTAACCATTGAGTCTGCAGAGCCAGGCTACAGTGTTAGAGCTCTCAGACATGATGTGTCTGGAGAGTTAACCTCAGAAGGCAATGCCTCACTCTTAGAGGTATTTGGGAAACTTTAAAAGCTCACAATTGTGTAGGTTATTAGCAGTCAGACAAGTAGCATTCTAGAGGAGAATGTACTGTCAGGCCTGAGTATTGATTCCCTGCAGTCCCTACCTTACGGTCAGGTTAGTTTGTGAAAAAATTCAGTGATTGTGAGAGAAGAATAGATGGCATTAAGAATGTGACAAGTTAGGTGGTGTATATAGCTTATGTTCTGGATGAGACAGTGATTTTATAAAGATGATGTGCAATAAAAAGAAAAGAAATCAGAGTATAATAATCATGCAATGACAACTGAAAAAAGCCCACCTTAGCCCGGCAGGGAATATGTCGCAGTTATTGTCAATACACTGTGCTGTCTGTGGCACCCTGCTGGAACTGGATTTTTTTCAGGTCTACAATTTGAGTGTTTCTCACAGGAAAATTCCCTGATGCTTATGCCAGTGTGAGAATAGCAAGAAGGCCATAGGTGCTGTGGCTCTCTAACATTTGACTTCTGAATATTTTTATTTGGCCTGTGGCTTGAGCATGTGACTGTAACACATACTCTCAGAAAATCTGTATGATCCAATAATGAAAGCTTTTAGTGGGAAGCTGGTAACCTATGAATAAACAAACAAAAAAAATCTACGTCTGTACTGATAGTTTTGATTAGGAATTCACTTTTCTAATAAATCAGTTATTATTTTTTTAATTGGTAAAATAAGGAATTTATATTTGAAGGCAGGTTCCTACTCTTTCTGCTTCTATATTTGAGCTGCATCTTTTCCTTTCCTTAAAGCAATTTGTGCACATAGCTTGGAATTAGGCACCAACTTCTTTGGTATGGGGTTTATTTTGTCAGTTTAAGCATTTTCCTTCCATCTGTGTTTAAATCTCTGTGCAAGCAATGGTTACTGGTGTTAAAATGCCCTGTAGATTCAGGAAGGTGTGATATTGAATTCCTTACCTAGGATCACTTCTCCCATCACATGTGATAATGCCTTAGTAACTGTTTGTGCCTCTGACCACAGCTCTAACAGCTCTCTTGGTCTTCTGTAGGATTCATTCAAATGCAGTGGTAAGAGGACAGAGATAAAATTATTTTGGTTTTAATCTGTGACTAAAGAAAGCCACCTGGGGGTTTCGTATAATGAGATTATATGAATGCAAACATAAAATGTAACAGCCAGTTAAGCTTTATTAGTAATAAAGCCTAGGGAGCACCTAATCAGAAGTGTAAAAAGATATTTATGTGTAGATTATGTCACAGGGCTCAAGTTATCCTGTATTATCTATCCACTCTGACAGTTTTCTATTAGGCAGTCTCTGAAATCAGATTCATTTGAAGGAATTGTTTAACAGCACAAAGTAGAGGCTTTAAGTGAAACAGTGTCTTTCAGAGGAAGGTGAGGTGATTTGATAGCAGGTCTTTTGTATGTGGTTTCCTCTGGATTAGTCCAAATAGTGTCTTTCCTAGAGAGACTTTCATGTATAGAGAAACCTTAGGTGCAAGGTGTAATTAGACCAATTTTTGAACAGGTTTTAATAATGGGATATTAAAAAAGTATTTTGCATTTGTACTAGTATGAGGTAAGCCTAGATGTCACCAGTATAATATCTGTTTATCTCCAGAGATGGAGGTTGGGATAGGGGTGGGGATTGGAAGTTTGTAGTCCAAAACTGGAAAAATTTTCAAGAGCTCGGGTCTCATTTAAGCATCAAAAGAAGAGGCCTGGTCTTGAAGCACCCTCTGGCAAAGAGGTGTGTAAATGTTGAGACTTTTTGAAAATCTGCCTTCAGGCTCACAGTGGGAACTATCAGGTGTTAAACACATTTGGACAACTGGCTACTTTCATGTATTCAGATGAGAAATCCTGACAATTTGTAAATGTTGGTCTTTCCCCCTCATTTGTGATGTGCAGAGATGAAGGGGAGAGAGAAATTCAGAGTAATATTCCAATAATTTAGCTGTTGGAAAAGTTATTGTGGTTTTTGAAGTTACTCTGTGGCAACTGCTAAAAGGAAAACTGGAGAATGCAGATTTACCCTATTTTAATGCCACCCAGTCTTGTAGCACTGGATGGTCACGGGGATTAGAGGTCTGCAAACAAAGTGGGTTTTATGTCAGGAATACTAGGGCTGAGTGAGGACAGGAAATTTTTCTTAGTATTGACCAAAAGTAATTTTGGCATTCGTTATGTCTTTCGTGAGTGAGGAAAGAAGAAACTGTTCCTTTTAAAGTTGATTTTAGAAAATGACAGAGCAGCTTTAGACTGTTGCTAGGCTGGAATTTTTGCATAATCCTTGAATGCAATTGTAAGTATGTGATATGTTGCAGAGATCTTTCAGTAGACCAAACCCTTATGTTTGTCAATAAAATATATGCTATAAATATGTACTGAGTCACAACTAGATTCGTAAACACAACAAGTCTTTCAGCACAAATAAATGAAGGTTGTTTAGATAAGTTGGCTCCTTCGCCATGGGTGGGCTTCTGTGGGTATGTGAATTATTTCTGGTGTCTCATCTGCCTCATGTAATACTGCTGTCCACTTCACTGGTGGATGCAACAGCTGTTGGAGGGGGGAAATCACAGACAGGACAATAATAAGATTTCGAACTGTGCATTTCTGGAACTGGTTGTTGGAGTCTGGAACTTGCTGTTCGTGCCTGATAGCTTTTGTGAATTTACCTTGAGCCTCATAATGGTTTGCTTCTCATAACACAGCAGCCCTGATAGCATTATGCAAACCTCAGAGTCCTCCTTTAAGTCTGAGGACATGAAATGCTGCCCTGGAGTGACGTTTGCGGTTATTTGACTTTGTTGTTTCCAAGTAGGCGTTTTACCGAGCACAATGGCAGATTGGTTATGGGAAAGAGATTGTGCGTCAGTGTTTTGGTTTGCCTAAAATGTCTGGGTGAGTGGGAGCGTGTGCAGCGAGCGGCACGTGCTGGGGAAACAACAGAACGGAGAAATCTTGTGTAGTTAGTTCAGAAGCAATGTTGTGATGCTTAGGCTGATGCTCATCCCTCCTGCTTTCAGCATAAGGCATGATACAAAGCAGAAGAATTTAAGCCTCTCCCCCCACCCCCAGTGGACGTTTGTCTTGGCACTTTTTGTGCATATGTATCTGTTATAATTATTGCTAATCACACAGGCAGGCAGGGCTAACATGTTCCTTGGTTGTCAGTGCCGCTCAGAATCCAAATAAGTTCCTTAGTACCAAAGAGCTGGGAGGTTTTATCAGCTTGTCTGGAGCTGCTGTGTTTGACTGCTTTTTGTAAATGGCAGAGGAGTTTTCCTTTTGTGCTTGCCGGAACTGAGCCTGAGCCTCGCTGACGTTAAAATAATACTCGGCGTGTGCGAGTAAAACGGTCCCAAAGGAGGCAGCAAAGTCAGGCATCCTGGCAGAATGCTAATGAAGGTGTACAAAATACTTCTGTGTCATTATGATTTGTCATGAAAGGCAGGTGAAAGAAGCAGAGGGTGAAAAAGTGCAGTTTATTCTGTGTTGAAGGGCAAAAGAAAACATAATTATTGAAGAACTTGCAGAGAACAAATATATGGCATTTAGAAAAGCAGTTATGTCCCTTGAATAATTAAGGTGATTTGCAGTTAGTTCTACCTCAGAACTAGTGTTGAAGGGGGAAAATTAAAAAAACACCAAAGGTGATTCAGTTCCACCTAGGGCCTTAAAATAGTATTGATGCCATTGTGATTAATGTGTAGCTCTGTAAAACCATGCACTGTTCAAAATTAACAGAAATGCTTATTCGCATTTCCAAACATCACACTAAGTTATGATTCTGGGAGAAAATCTTTACTAATGGAATTACATTTTGTTGAGAAAACAGAAATATAGTTGTTCTGCAGAATTTCTGTACCATCAAAGTTCTATTTATCTGCTTTAAGAATATTTTTATTATTAAAAGAGAAAAACTAGAAGAGGTCCAAATTCTAGGATGTTTCACATCCTTAAGCACTTGCATTGCGAAATTATTGTGAAAGAAATTTTAAAATATTTTTTAATTTGTACGGTATGTAATTTTCCTGGCGTGGTCTTCCAAACCCACCCAGCTGCAAAGCCAATAGCAAAAACCAGCTCTAAAGCAGTTACAAAGCTGTTTGTGCTCTCACAGACTTACCTGCTTAGGAGGAGCCAGAGAGCAATATTAGAGCTGTCCTTTTCCTTTGGAAAAACAAGGCCATCTCTTATCTGTCACTAGTGCTCCCAATTAATGCACTTTACAAGTGGAGCAAATACAAGTGGAGTGTGCCTTGTGCTGGTTTCGTGGTAGTAGCTTCTCCATGCAAAATGCAGCCTGTTCAATGAAGATTAACCCAAAAACCTTACTTGGAAAACAACTGGTGCATTTGTTGACCACTTGATGGCATCACTCAGTTGTATGGAAGCTAAACTGTGTTGCCAGTACAGCAGTTTTACTTGCACTTGGTGTGGGAGGACTTGCATGTTTTCTTTTTGACCATCAAAGAGTGAAGAGATAAATTAAACAAAATCCACAACTCTTATTTTTATCGCTGTCGTATATTAACATTTTTGCAGTAATTTCTTTATTTGCATAAATGGAAACAGAAGAGTTGTCCAGATTGCTCCTCTTCCTCCTCCTGGTTAACTTTTCAAGGATGTCAACTAGTGATTTAGTGGGTTGGTGCTGACACAATGTTGTCATGCACTGAAATGTCTTTTTGGTTTGCCTTTCTAGGGATATTCCTTTAAACCTCCAGTTGTTGCAGTCAATATGTTTTCTAGGGAAAGGATTTATGCAATTTCGGGTGTTCATTATAGGTTCTTATAAAATTAAAGCGTTTTGCAGCCTTCATACCAAAAGCCATCTGTCCTTATGTGTGTGCAAGCCAACAGTGACATTGTACTGATGATGCTGAGCCAAGGAGGTAATGGAGGAAACAATGCACAGTGACTGTTATTTAGATGTAAAGGATGGTTCTGGTAATGTCAGGGATGCTCTGTAAGTTTATACGTGCTGAGAATTGGCCCACAAGACGTCAGGTCATACAGCACGTGGTTGAAAGGAAGCTGGAGATGCAGATAGTGCTGCTCCTAAGCAGCCACTGGCATTGAGCAGTAATGAGGCACCCCGTTAGGGCCCTGAGCAGTGACCGAAGGACATGGAGCCAGCTGCTGAGCCCAGAAAGAGGCTGACAGGCAGTGAGGGCAAAGCAGCACAAGGAAGGCCATATCACCAGTGTGCCTCTGTTCTGTGAGCGATGGTTAGCGTGCTTCTGGAGGGGAAAAAAGGAGCAAAAATGCAGACATATATTTCCCTTATTTTCCCTGCTTGTTTAGCTTAGGATGCTGCATAATGGAAAAATAATAAAAAGACAGGCCAAAAAGTGGGAGAGGATCTTTAATAGCAGTTTTCCCACGGCTTTTTGGTAAACACTTCAGAATCTCATGCTTTCCTTAGCTTTTGAGGTGTTTTTCGATGCTCCTTTGTCAGGAATATTCTGACATAATGATGACATGAACCCTTAACTATGCGTAATAACGTATGTATGTACTGGTTTTCTGGAATATTTTCCTCATAGTGCTGGATGAAATAATAATCATTGTCTTAAAACATGTAAGCAGTGATGCAGTTTTTGGATCATGAAGTGCTTTGAGCTGGCCTGCTGAGAATTTTACCAGAGTTGTAGGCTGCAGTGTCCAGCTATACACTTTACTCAGGAAATTTATGCTAAATTTTTCTAAAAGAAAAAAAAGAACACATTTATCAACTGACTTGCCAGTCTTATTTCAGTTGCTAAGATTCAGTTGCTAAGAAAAAACATCTAAGATTCCCTTATCTTGGTTTTCTAAGGAAAAAACTATAATGAAGGATGGAGAAAGAATTCAGAAACAGAAATTGTAATTATTAAGTTTTTCAGTATATGTTATCTACCATAATGATTCTGGTTGACAGTTATTAGGAGACAAGCTGCAAAAGAGCCCCATGGAGGGCTCACAAAGGCAATGCCACTGCTGACAAATACTGTGTTTCCTCTATAGTTGCACTAAAAGAAAAAAATCAGTTTGCCTCAGGACAGCAGTGAACTTCTCTAATTTTCATGGAGGTGATGGTAGCCTGTGCATTGCTGGCAGCATCTCATTCATGCATAGGTATTCATGATCCCGTTACAGGTTGACTTACACATTTTTTTAGTTTTGGTGCTCTAAATATGTGATTTTTAGGAACTGTGGCCCCAGGTTTTTCTGCTGTTGTCACTCACTTGTTAAGGACCTTACAGCATACATATTTACATAAGGGAAAGCATCTCCTGTTGAGAGATGCTCTGGCGATGAGGTACATGTTGGATTTTGAAGCTCTTCCTGAGCTTGCAAACTGGCAGGAGAAGGTGATCTCTGTTTGTGGGAACTGGAGAGAACCCTACAGTGATTATGGTGAATTCTTCCCAGTGTGGGTTTCATGGCTTCAGAGAAAGGACATGTAAAGGGAAGTCCCTCTGTGAGGCTCCTGAAAATGGGGATTTTGAGGAGGTAACCATTAGTCTGCTTTGCCTTTGTGTTGAGTACCTGGTTCCTTATATCATGCTTCTGTGAAGTTCAGCAAGACTGTAATCTATATGAAAAATTCCAGGCATGCTCTGTCCTCTTTGATACTCAGACTGGTTGTCAGTTTATTTATTCATGTTTATTGCAGGCAAGTCTGCGGTATTGGTCAGTGGTTGCACTTGTAATTTGAAAGCCAGGCTCGTGGCACGCTGTCCAAGGCCCATTTCACAATGTGTTATTACATGCAGGGAGAGCTTTCACCGTGTGAAATTCACTTCTTGGGTGAAGACTTGGCATCACATTTGGGCTCTGAATGCAAGGAAGCAGGGCAACACAATTGCAATCAGAAACTATGGTGAGGCTGTGTCAGACTTTCCTGTGGCTTCCAAAATAATCTCATCAAGGACTGCAGGATCTAAGACAGCCTGTATCCTGATCCTGTATACAGGCAAAGGGTTGCTTAAATGGAAGGGAGCAATATTTATTATTCTCAAGTGTTATATCCAAAAAACGGATACATCTAAGTGAAGGTACTTCAGGGGTTTGGGTGGTTTTATTTTTTTTTTTTTAACAAACCACAGAGGACTAATTGTCTAATTGTGAATTTTCTTTCTTGTTTTGAGATGTATTTTGTTTTGATAACAGAGTAAGAAATATCCATCTTCACTACATATAAGGTGGTACACCAATGAAAGTGCTACAGAGAAGTTTTTGCTATGTTTATTATTTTTATCTATATTTTAAATTATGTGACAAATAATTATAGCTTTGTGTAGGGTTTTCCTAATACAAAAAAAATAAATTTCCTGTTATTTGTAGGAACATACTGAGAGTACAGAACATAAAGGCATCCAGAAATAAAACAAAGAAAAACATATTAATTGCTGCGTATCCAGAGGAAGAATGACTGAATGGCAGTAAGTGTAAATGATGCAAATTCATCATGAATTGCTTTTCTCAGTTAATGAAAGAAGCTGAAGACTAAGAAGCATAATAAAACGTGAAATAAGGAGTAAAATATTCTTCAGGAAACCCCATTTAGGTTCTGTGAGTGCTTAGAATACTGATTTTGATGTTGTTCTTAATATACCAGTAATAGGAGTGAATCTTTCTATAGTTCAATGTTTTAATAGAAGTATTTTCAGTGATATTAATAAGATTATTCTATCATTTTTTCAGCCTGATCAACTGGTCTTGCACGAAAACATTTAAGGGCCTTTTGAGGCATAAGGAGAAAAAATGTAGGTAGTTAGTAGTTTTTTCCCATTTTTCTGTGTGACTGAAATAGTTGTGGGCTTGTGCCCTGGCTCCATAGAAATTTCTCATGTACTACAGCAGAAATATTTAGGTTTTGTTTACATATGTGTGAAAATGCTTAGTTCTCTGGTTTGTTATTTTGGCTTTACCTGAAAGAGTTGTACCATCATCCTCTTGATTTTTAAATATTCCTTCTTTTTACTTGTATTGTTTTCCTTTCTATCTCATTTCAGTGCTCCAACAACCTCGCAGAAGGACTTTTTCCATTTAATTTGAGAACACCTCTGTGGGTGTGTTTCCCATAGACCTTACATCACAAGATACAGTTTTATCAGTTTTCTGAACTGATATATTTTTATCTTGGAACTCTTTGCTCCTCTAGTATTTCATCCCAAAATTTGATGTGTATCTGTTTTTATATATAATTTTGATAATGAAAAAAAATGCTGATTAAATTTTGTACACATGAATAATACAATAGTTTATCTGTATATAGCTCATGGTATTCTGCATCTGCTTGCTAGTTCAGCTGGTAGAACTGCTAACTATGCATTTTCAGCAGAAGATACTACAGCCCTTGATAATCTCATGGAATAGTAGGATTTAGGTTCCCAAAAAGAGTTTGATTTTTTTTTTATTCCCCCCTAGAATTTGCTATGTTCTCTGTACTTTGATGTTTTAATGATAAAATTTTTTCCCTACTGGTTTTCAAAGATAAATAATGTGAAAAATTAGTTTTCTGTCAGAGTGACTGAGGCAGTAGTACTGAGGCAAGCATGAAGTCCCTTGTCTCAGTAGGAAAGTGGCTTTCGAACCTAATTACAGATACTTAAGTGCCGACTTTGTTAATCACTTCATTGCAGAGTATTACAGCAGATCTGAAGTTATCTTCCTTCATTTGAAAATCTTTCCAAGCAAAAAGTCAGAAACCTCTCAGTTTTCAAAAGTGACATTTTTTAAAATGCAAGTTACTCATGATTAGGATGATTCTCCCTTCACAGTACAGTAAAAAAAAAATCAACTAAAAATTTAGAGATGATTTCTCAAGTATCAAGTGGTGTCCAGAGTGGGTAGGGCCAGCTATGGTGATGCCCAGAAGTGAGAGACAGAATGAGACTGAAGTTTGAAGAGGCAGTGTGAATGCCAGTAGGTGGATATATTGTTAGGTCTGAAATTACACTGGCAGCTCCTCTTTTGATAATGGAGGAAACGAAGGAACAAGTTTCTACCCTTTTCTGACTAATCAGAAACGGCTGAAAGGGAGACTGAGAGATGGTCATGTTGACACATTGCCAGGAGCAAGATAACAGTTTCTCTTGGAGTATTTTAATTCCCTGTGGTTTGGAGAGAGAGGGATTTAATTACAGAGAGATCGGAGCTAAAGCTCTTAATGCAAATATCCCTTTGAAGATGGTGCCAAATCAGGACTTTGCCATCTGCACCTGTCTTCAGAAATAGGATGGCAGGACACAAAGCAGTGGTAGAAAAGCAAGACCTCAAGCAGGATGATTGCAGCACAGTAGAGTTCTTGCATCATCTCACGTGCCATGAAGAGTCCCAGTGATGAAAAGGGTCAAGTGGATGAGTCGCAGTCTGAAATCTAATAGCTGCTGTTCTTCCAGGCTTAAGTGTGGCTTAACGGGATGTGACTGGAGTTAGGGATGTGGGTCACAGAGTGAGAGAAAAGTTTAGTATGTATTGCTATGATGTAAAAGTCAAGTCAGACAAGTGGAAGTTAGAAGATGCCCAAAATATATTAATCTGTGTTACTTCTGCCAACATCATGACAGAGATGACACGGAGAAGCTAAATGGAAAAAACCCAAGGCAATAGATGGAGAAGAAAGCAGACAGTGTCTTGTGAGACACTGTAATGGAAATAACAGTTCAAGAGATAAAATGTCAAGCAGATGTGGAAAGGGGAATTTCTGAAAACAGACTTCAGAAGAATAGGTTAGGAGAAATAGTTCCCCAAAATAACTAAGAACTGGATTAATCAATAATTTGGAATACTTTAATGAAATCCGAGAAAAACCCTGAGAGGTGGTTTGTTGATGGAGGCTAACACTGAATAAGCCACATGGCATGATTTAAGTTGCTCAAATGGATTAATGCAAATTTATTTTTTAGGTAGGATGATGTTCATGTTTTCATCATTAGAATGCATGTTTCTTACTGCATGGTTTTTAGGATGTTGGAGTCTTCTTAAAATGAAACCTGATGGTGATGAAGGCATTCACTAGGGCAAACTAGTAACTCACTATTTAAATAGGAGTCAAATCTGGAGGCAGGATTGCTAGAATGTTTGTGTCTTTTTATCTGTGGAACAAATACTTTAAAAGCATTATCTCTTGAAACCTATCTAAATAAATATATCTACAAGATAAATATGAAAGCATTTCAGTTACTACAATATTAAATTCCTATAACCATAAATATAAGAGGCAAAGATCACTAAATTCTCAAGGTGTTTTGATTCCCCTTTCCATTATAGGCTGACCTGGACCAAAACATTTAAAATCTCTATTTCAGGCTAAAGAAAATCAAGATCAGGGTCATGAAATTCACATGCAAAAATTTAAGGTTCTTTTGAGTTGCTTATGAAGCTGCAGCTGATATACAGAATTAGTGATTTATTCAGTCTCACAGTCAGGGATGCTTCATTGTTGCTAGAAATCCATAGCTAGTGTGAAGTAAAACAGAAAAATTACATACATTTTCTCATGTTAGTTTCCTCTGCAAGAAAGGGCAGGACTGTGGGGGGAATCCTAGGGAAAAAAAAAAAAAAAAGTGGTCACCAGACTTTTCTTCTGAGATTGTATAATCCTTGAACATTCCTTTACTAAGGAATTTTGAGGTATCTGAAGAGTTAATGAGTTTTTTAATGGAGTCTGTTGTGTAGTGGTTTCCCACTGTGTTACTCATGTAAAATGAAATACTCCTTTATGTGCTCAAAGCTAATTCTCACCCTTCAGTGTAATAAGTGTGGAGAGGTTGAATTCTTAGAATCCATTATATTTTTATATAATGAAAGTCTTCTATCAGAAACGACACACTCTGTTTCACATTCTGTGATTTGACTAAAGAAAGCAAGTCAGGAAACATGAAACCTTTTTTCCTTAGTCATTCCAGTTTTTATTGCTTTCTGTCTTAAAACAGAGAGGCAAGAGGAGAAAACACTATGTAGCATATGCTTCCAGGCAGAACATAATCAATTGACAAAATATCAGAATGTGGAAGCATATTGACTAATTCTTCATTTTTAACCCATGTACACAAACTAGAAAACACTGGGAAAATGCCTCAACTGAAATGGTCTTTCTTGAGGTACTTCAGCTGTGTTTGGTGGGCTGTGCTGAGAGATAAGGGGGCCCGTTCACCGTGATCTGTCATCTCTGTGGTCTTTTTGCTGCTAATAAGCAAGCAGCTTTTGATTAGTGTCAACCACTGAATGGATATTTTTCTTGTTAAACAACTGGTGATCAGCTCTATATTGCACAAATAAGTGACTCTCTGAATGCAGCCTCCCATCAGGAAGGGCTTTGTTTTTTCTCTCCTTCTGTCTGCTTTGCAAGTAAATTGTTCCTGCTACAAACCCGTGTTGCTTGCTTCTCTCACCCTTGGTGACAGCAAAGCTTGCTGGCTGGTGATCTCTGCAGGGGTTTATGGCTCAGCTCTGCTGTTCTCTCCCTCTGTTCCCACTTCTCTGTTCCCTTCCCTACTGTGACTAAATAAATTACCTGTATGACATGTTCAGTTTTCTCTGGCAAGAAGCCTGGGAAATCAAATCTGTTCCCGAACCTGGGTCTCCCATTTGGCAAATATAATGCCTCCCTGCTGTTAAATCAGGTCAGCTCTCAGGAAAAACAAAGAACAATTTCATATAACTATAATCAACACAGAGTAAATTTAGATAATGCTGCTGACATATGTTTATTGTAAAGACCATCAAGGAAATAATTTTAAAAGCTCTTCATCTTTCTCTGTTGCATCAGGATACATGGTGTACATTCTGTGCAAAGAGAAGATCAAACATTTTCCTTCTGCTATCCCATATCAAAGTGAAATATATCTATTTTCTGCCTGGTCTAAGAAGATATTTGGTGAAGTGGTTCATTGGTTGTGTTAGAAACAGTTTAATGTATTTAATTACTGAACCTTTACATAATTAATATTAATTGATATTTAACTCTTAATGATTATTAATTATTCATAACCTGTCCAGTTCCTTTGACTTTCTGGCCTCCGAAGGTGGAGATATATACTTAGAAGTGTTTAGAGGAGGAAAAGTAGATCCTTGTAACTGATGGTGTTCTCTTTTCTACCTTTCAACTCTGCCCATTTCCACCGGAGATCAGAGGCAGTGGGTCAGCAGCAGTGTGGCAGCAGGTTACCTGCTGTGCCACCACACGTGACACAGGCACTGGCAGTCCTGCAGCACGTGTGGGCAACCCACTCACTCGTGTGCCAAGGCTGTCGCCTTGCAGCGGGGCAGCACCGGTGTGGGCAGCCTCCCCCTTCCAGGGGAAAGCTGAATTTCCTGCTCAGCGCTCTGTGTGTCCCCAAGGGGCTCTGAATTACACCCCAGAGGGTGTTCCGTTTGTCCACTGTTAGTGAGCTCGTGCAGACTGCAGTAGGACTGTGGAGCACCTCCAGTCTCCTCCTGTCTGGCTTTATTACAGCAGGACTCTCTGGTGGAGGAGCAGAGCAGAGGATTCCTTTGGGCAGGTGGTTGTTGGGGACTCAAACAGCTACTGAAACTCTGAGCTTGCCCCCAGCCCTCTTCAAAGGCAGAGAGGAGTAGGCAGTTCCATGTGCCCCTGGGGGGTGCTCAGGCTGGTGCCGCACTAAGCCATGATGTTTGCTGTGCTCAGCTTCCAGGGCCGACTTTGCTGCCACTTACTCAAGAGAGGTAGTGAAAACTGGCATTGCGGGCTGCTTTGTGGTCTGACACAGTCGTAGCACCACTGCTGACTAAAAGCTGCTGAGATATACCTGGGGGCCTTGGCTGGAAACATTCTCCAACCACAGCTGAATATCAGGTTGTCTTACCTGGAGGAGTCCTGGGAAGAAGAAGCCGTGTGGGGTGTCCTGAGCAGCAGAGCCAGCTTCCCAGGTCTCTGCCCAACCTGCGTGGCCTGTGTTTCAAACTCATCTAATATTTCATTCTCAAAAGCAGATGGGGTCAAATTATATGCTGTGTTTTTAAATGGTACATGCTTTTCCAGATCTTTTTAAGGACAGCTACGGTGTTATTAATAATTGTTTAGTCATTCATAAATTGTCTTTGTTCTAATGAGTGCCTTTGTTTCTTCATTGCTTTGAGACTCACAGTGAATGTTTTTTCATCAATTTAAAAAATCCTTCATGTCTCTGCTGTATAACACAAGTCCTGGAAATGGAAATTGCTCTTATTTGTCCAAAATCTTCATCCAATGTGCCTAACGAAGATTAAGGGGTTAAAGCAGTGAAATGAGTTTTAAAAAATAGGAGTTCAGTTCCTGCTTCCACCAGGAATGACCTGAAGCAAGGGCCATAATCTCCATCCACATCTGCTGCTGTCTCAAGAACTGACAGTAGCTACGTTATCTGTCCTCCACTTTGGCATATCAGTACAGATTGCAGATACTGTCTCCTACTGTAAAGGTGCAGGACCTAACTCTGAAAGGCTTCAGCTGATACTGTAATATAAATAATTTCAGCTCTGTGTTGATGGCAAGGGCAAAGCTTGTCTTGTTCCTTTTCTAGCATCTAGGTTGTCAAAGGCATTGGTGAGCTTACTCAAACCCAGCTTTATTTCTTGTCTTCCCCAGCCTGTGACCTGATGACCCTGGGGATCTTAGCCTTAGTGACGTCCACTGGTTGCGCCTCGGCCAACGCCCTGCAGTCCCTGACGGATGCCATGCACATCCCACACCTTTTTGTCCAGCGGAACACAGGAGGCTCCCCCCGCACCGCCTGCCACCTGAACCCCAGCCTGGAGGAGGAGGAGTACACGCTGGCCGCCCGCCCGCCCGTCCGCCTCAACGACGTCATGCTCAAACTGGTCACGGAGCTGCGGTGGCAGAAATTCATCGTGTTCTATGACAGTGATTATGGTGAGTAGAGGATTTCACATATGTTAAATTCCTTTCTTTTCAACTGGGAGGTAGAGAGGAAAGTATAAAGGGATGGGTGGAATATAACTTGCAGGGTTTTTCACTGACAAAGGAGGAAGCGTTTCAAGTGGACACAGGTCTTTGGCTTGAAGGAAAGGTTGCTGTGAGAACTAGTTCTCAGACAAGGAGCAAAGTTGCTTAGCAACACCTACCGAGACAAAGTTGGAATCCTCTTGCACTTTTTCAGTAAAATATTAACAAAGTGTTGACATTGATAGGCAGGAGTCACACAGGCATGCAAGGAAATTCAACATGGCCTTTACCTGCTCCAGAAAACACTTGCTATCAAAGCTGAGAACTGTTCTCTTTAAAAATTAATTTTCACAATTACTATTACTGTTTCTTTTTTCACATGCTTCCTCACACTAATTCTGCATTAGGACTAAATTTCGCATCACAGGGATGTACTTCTTGGCATTAAACCAATGGATAGAGTTAGCGTTTTCACTATCCCTGATGCATTTCCTTCAGCAAAATTTTTACTTGGGCTGAAACTCAAGGAAAAGTAATCCTTGTCCAAGCATGTTTGCTGCATTAGGATGGGTGTAAAGAATAATGAAAAAACAAATCTCTCATTGTGCCAGGCTCTCAGAGTGAAGGCAACCATGTGCATACTTTTTTTTTTTTATATTTTCCCTGCCTCCCACTCAACTGATATGAACACTGTTCCCTATGTTTAATTCGTGACATTTTCAGCACTCTTGTCTTAGGATATCGGATCTGTAACAGGGAAAATAAATGAGGAGTGGGAAAAATAAATTTTCTACTCTGTGTTTTAAAACCCTGCAAATACTTTAGCCTTAAATGCAATGCATAATCTTTTGATGTGGTGACTTACCATGAACAGAATAAAAAGAAAGGAAACTTAAGGTTAAATCACAGTAGTAAAAATAATCTTATGTGTGCCTGTGCATATAGTTTAGATTTTATATGTAGTCTTCCACAACTGCACAATAAATCTTTATTTGCATTCTCTATACACTATCAGATTTTTGGTGGTGAACCAGAGAGAAATAAAACATCTTTTGTTTTGAAGTTGGGCTAGTCCTGTTTTAAAAAGAGCCAAGAAACAATGAACAAAAGTGAGGATGGTTTTAAGTGGGAAATCAGCTGAGGTTGTAACATCTTTTTAATGATATAGAATTATTTTAAGCATGAGAAGAAGTCTTCCATGGTGTTTGTAAACTTACTTAACGTGTAGACTCAAAAATCTAGCAACGCAGCAAGTAAACTGCCATGTAATTACTGTCCTATGTAATGCTTGAAGAGTGAATGCTTTGGAAGACAAAGCGACAAGGTACATGGTAGGTGTTCTTTTTATGGACTCCTGGTAGTGATGAGAAAACTGCTTTTTACAGGGAACTGGGTTTAAAGAGTCAAAATTCTTCTACCGGTTATTTCAAGAACGAAGAAAAAAAAATCTTAAAAGGGTTACTTACAAACCCCCCAGATGCTTTGTGTGGAAACTGCCATTGCCAATTTTGTTACTTGAACCATAGTATCATTTATTCCAGTAATACATCTCTGTATCTTGGCCGTTTGTTTGTTTGTTTGTGGTTTGTTGGGGTTTTTGTTTGTTTGTTTTGTTTTGCAGAGGCTTACCATCTCCATACAAAATCCTGAAACCCTTAATTCACATACTTTGTGAATTCAGTTATGATCAAATTTATCTTTTCTGTTTCCCACAAACTGTTTCAGTAAGACAGTAAGATTATGGAAAATTGCCACAGCCATTCTGCTCCTCCCGGTGGAGAGTGTGGTAATGGTGCTCTGTGGATATAGGTCTACTCACCTGTTAAAGAACCTGCAACAGAATTCGGAGCTGTTGTATCATCCTAAAAAGCTTTAACTGTGCTGATGTGTTTTGAATCAATTTTTGCTCTACAGGCCATCTTTTTTGCCTCTGCGTATATTACAACAGTGTGTAAAGGCCTTCTGGGAAGTTTAATGTTTTATTTTGCTGACCTTCTGGATGTAGAAGCATCAGTAATCAAATTTTTTGACAGAAAAATTGGTAGCATGGCAAGTTTCATAAAGAATCTTACCAAGCTGTAAAATGACTATAAGTTAAAAGTAGTGTGTGCTGCCCACAGTAAGATGAGGTTGGATAATAAACAGTTGAAACTGTGCTTCTAGGGTGAGCAAATAAACAGATATATGGTTAGGGCATGGATTTGAGAAGAGTTTTGGAAGCTGAATGTGAAAATGAAAACAATGAGGAATATTAAGTCATATTTCTGAAGAGAAATGTGAGTAATAGCTATGTTTTCACCAGCTTAATCTCACTATTGCAAAACACTTTGTAGTTATGTTGTCTCTCTGCTTTCCCACATATGTGTCTGCATATCCATATTACAAAATGTAAGACAAAAAAGGAATGTTTTATGAATCCATTTAGTCAGTGACAATGGTATCAGACCTGTAAAAAGTAGCTGTAATATTTTATTCTTCATTTTTGGTGTCATTAAATGAGTGCCAATACATTGAAGAACAGTGTTGTACGAAAGTTTTACAGAAGAAACCGCTGAAGAATTTTTGACCTTCAGAATCTGTGGAGCTTGGTTCCTACTTGGGGAAAAAAATCCCCAAACCCACAATTTATAGATCTCTAAATTATGTTCAATTTTTTGTTTGTTTGTTTTTTTTAGGGTTAGAGATAATTTTTTTAATTTATGCCGCATTAATTTGGAACACTTCTTGATCATTCTTGCTGTGTAGGAAGAACTTAGTTTTCAATGTGGCTAGTTTTGTGGGAAGTTGTGTTTCCCACAGCAGTTATGTGGCAGTTTTATTTTTGAGTTGTGCCTTTCAAGGGCCTCACCCTTGATTATAATTTACAGGAATTATGCTATTAATAACTTTACAACTTGCTATCGATCCTGGAATAGTCTTTCCTTTGTCAAGGTCCCTTTGTGCAGGCCACTACTCTTGCCATTATTTAATTTGCAAAGGAGTATTGTAATGAAAATTGAGAAGTGCATGCATCTACACAGTCCACATGTAACACTGCAAATCACTTGTGATGTGAAGCATTGGCTGTCACAAAACAATAAAAAAACTGATGTAGAGCATTTGCGCTCAAGCTGCTTTCACCTTACCTGCTTTACTTAATTTTCCTGTTATCCTTATCTGTATAATGTTAGTTGTCTCATGCTTTCTGTGTCATGATTTCAGCTGTCAGACAACCACTTCTGCATCACTAGGGCTGCCATATTTCTCAGCAGGCTTTTCCAGAGCATGCCTTGTTTAATGTAAATACAGCGAATCTGGCACTTGAAATGTTGAACCAACAGCACATGTATTGGTAGGTGCCTGTTTAGCAAATCTTACACTACCAGGAAGTGTTAGGCTTTTTCTGCATGTGCTGTGTGGTTGAGTTTGCATGTGTCATTAAATTGTGTTTTTCAGTTGGTTGGTGCATCCCAGCTGGAACTGCTACAGAGAAGCTTCAGTTGAGATTGCTTTGTTTGAATAGTAGAATGTATAGAATTTAAGGACCCAGCTACAGAGAAATATATACCATATTCATGGTCGTCAGTCTGCAGGTCAGCGGTCACTTAGGGAGGGAATCCACTGACGTCTCTGTTGTTGGTGCTGCTGTATAAGATGATGAAAGGAAGGAATAGACTGGGGCTAAGAACCTTTTCACCCAACAAGGAACAGAACCCTCTCAGCATTTATTCTATGCCAATCATACCTTACCCAGTTATTCATGCGTTACTGGATGTCTAGTCTCCAGACTAATATAAAATCTACCTGGAAAAAAATTAAGACTTTCCTGTAAAAAGTTTGTGCCTCAAAAGTTAATGTATGATCATCCTTGCAGCTGCAAAGAATGCCAGGAAAGAAAGAATTCAGCCAAGTTCTTCAAGTCCAGCAGGGAGTTGGTGATGCCATGGGGTAGTGAAAAAAAAATTGACCTTTCGACTTTTACATTGAATTTGATCTGGAAGCTATTGAAGAAATAGCATTGCGTGTTCCCATACTTATCCTTGAATCACATTTCTGACTGTAGCAGCACTTAAAGTAATTGGCCTACTTGAATTAAGCATGGATTTTTGTCATTTCTGATAGTATTTTCTGTATTTAGTAATGCATCACAGTATATAACACCAAATGTAATTAAAGAAAGTCCATTTCACTTCAAATTATTACATATATGTTACTTTTAGTACTCTGATTTGTAAGGTATATGAGTATGTGTGCTAATAGCACCACTAAGATTTCCCCCTCTCCAGCCTCCCCAGATTTCCTAGCAAGGTATGGGAGCAGTGGTCAGAGGTTGTTTCCCATAAAAGCTATTAACTTCTTTCAGGGCACTGCCTGAAGGGATATAAAAATGATCTTCCAGTTATGGTAAAGCCTTTATTCTGAATGTGTACTGTCATAGGTGACCTGGAAGTTCACTGATAGCAATACCAAGTCAGAGATCTCTGGACAAAGAGTTTGGGCAGTTTCAGTTATCTTTTATCACTCATAAATTCAAGGCAAGTTGAGCAAATAATTTTGACCTTTCAAATAGTTTGTAAAATGTTTTGCAAAGAGAACATGTAAGTTCTTTTGAAAGATTCAGTTTACCATGAACTGACACTTTCAAAACAGAAGGCTTGCACTCTGTATTCAAAATAGTTATTTTTAAAATCAGTTTGTATTTTAAAATGACTTGAGAAATATATACCTGAGGGGAAGTTAATAAAAAAAATTAAATTAAAGGCTTTATTAAAAGCAGCTTTCCACCAGTTTTTCAGCTTAGTCATCTGGTCAAAAGTGAGCATTAATCTGGTCCTGAAAGCCCTCATTGTGCATTCTCTACTGTCTCTTTTTCATCTCATTGTATCACTTTAGTGAACAGTCTCCAGGCACAACTTTGCAGAAACCAGTGGCTATTGATGATTCTGTTTTTCCCCCCCTTTACATTCTTAAACAGAGAAATGTTTCATAATACAACACACATTGTCCAAAGAAAGTGCAGAGTTCAGCAGCCTGGAACCAGAGGGTGCAAATTAATTCATTTTGAACAGAGGGGTCTTTGAAAATTGTAGATGTCATCTGCAGAAGGTCCTAAGTTCTTGACTTCCTTTCCCTGACTGGTGGTAGTTTGAATCTCCTAAATTTTTGAGCCATGGCATAGAACTAAACTGTTTGTTCAGGCATGTGAAAAGAACGAGGAGAAATGTAAGGATGATTCAGAGTACTTGAGCAGGAAATCTGAGGACCTAATTCCAGACGGGAGTCTCTTTAATCCACATTCATTAGAGACTGAATGTTTATACATCCATTTAGAAATAGTTCAGTAACTGTATATCTGGAAATCGAACAGAAGGGTAGAAATTTGTTCTGGAAATTTGTTCACTTCAGACAGTGACATCATCCTGACGAAATACAGTCACATATCTCAATTTGCAGTGAGCCTGGCATAAGTTCCCAGTCTCCATTGCCTTTCACAAAAGCAGTGGGGGAGAGAACTCGTCTGTGTGTGTACATGTATAAGCACATGCAGATATCTCTCTCTATATAGATATATAGATATGCATGAATTTCAAGGAAAGTGATAAAGGAATGTGTATATATGTGTATTTACTTGTGTGTAAATGAATACATGAGTTCATGTATAGAATCAAGAAAACATATTTCCTCTGCTTCTTTCCTGCCCTTACCCGGTCTCCCCCAGTAATCTTTCTGATGTCACTACGGGCAGGACTTCTTTGGCTTCCTCCCTGGTCAGAGCTAGTTTCTTGTTTGTTACTCATTTAAGAGCTGGCATGGCTTCCCATCGCTCCCTTGTGTTTTCCTTATTGAGACAGAAATCCCACTCCTTCTCCTTCTTGCATTTCTTGTATTTACATACTATGCCTTATTTATTTATTTTTCTTATGGGTAAACTTTTTTTGTGGGTTTGCTGGCTTTCTTTCCAAATTGCTTTTAATATCTAATTAGCTGTCCACAGCTACATAAGTTTCCCCTCCCAGCTGCAGTTGTGCAAAGGTGGCAGTTTTGCTCTTAATTGAGTTGTGCTGTGCAGGCCTTCTGTGCCTTCTGCATTTACCTTCTGATTTACCTTCTGTATTTAATGTTTAGATCTGTTGCTTTGGGAGTTGTTTTAAGACTTACTTCAATCATTTTAGGAGAAAATACATCATTAGACTGTAAAAATTAAATAAAAGGCAGAGGAAAAAAGGCTTCAAAGTTTGGATTATTGTGAGTCAGAGCCCATTAGCAATGTAATCTAGATGTCTGAGTTCTATTGGAGAGCATTTTAATATTCAACATGTTATTATAACATTTGTTTAAATGGAAATAATGCATTATTTTTTGTGTACAAATTGAGTAAACGGGATTAGTCTCAGTACTGGGGAACATTGAGTCCTACAGAGATCCTGTTTAATCCTGGATATTTTGTTTTCATGTCTCTTGGTTTAGTTATCAAGATTCAAATAGACTGTTTCTAATACCACCACAAAAAGGCAAAAATAGAGTGGGGACATCCCTCTCAATAATTTCATTGATTGTGCCCTGTGACAGGAGAGCACTAAATGCAAACAGAGCCAGTGTAGCACTATTTGGAGACAGCAGCTGAGTTCATCGGTTTGGAAGATCTGTGGCGTCAGGAGCTGTTGATGGTCCCCACTTTAATGAATCATTTAGGTTGGAAAATACCTTTAAGATCATGAAGTCCAAACTTTATGTCTAATGCCAAGTCAACCACTAAACCATGTCTCTAAGTATCACATCTACAGGTCTTTTCACTGCCTTCAGGGATGGTGACTCCCTGCTCCACCACTTCCCTGGGCAGACTGTTCCAGGGATTAACAACCCTTTCAGTGAAGAGGTTTTTCCTAATATTCAGTTTAAACCTAGTGAAACTTGGGGTCATTTCCCCTTGTCCTACCACTTGATACCTGGTAAAAGAGAAGGGACTCCTACCTCGCTACAGTCTCCTTTAAGGTATTTGTAGAGAGAGAGAGATCCCCCCTGAGCCTCATTTTCTCCAGGCTGAACACCTGCAGCTCCCTCAGACAGTCCTCATAAGACTTGTGCTCCACACCCTTCCTCACCTTCCATTGTCCTGCATGCACTGTGTGATGTGACTCAAAATAATCTGCTCTGTAGCCTTTCCCATCCCCTTCCCAGCACCCTGTCTCATCTGTCAATAAGAGTTTAACCTTCGGGTGGAAAAATCCTCAGCTGTCACACAGCAGAAGAGGAAGGGAATTCAGGGTAGTAATTCAGTGCTGGTGTGTATTGTGGTTGGCTTGAATTTAATTTCCAATGTGACTGTGATTTTCCTCTGGTTTGCCTCTGGCCACCATTAGCTTATTTCAGCAGCAAAGTGTCTTCCTCACAAAGCACCCATGCAGAGTCAGAAAAATAGAGAAACTGTGCCATGGAAGAACAGTTGTTATGTTTATGTCTAAAGACCTAGAAATATCCAGTCTCTGAAGTACAAAATGCTTTCCTTGCGTAACAGACCATAACCCAGAGAACTCATTTGTCCTAATGCAATTCCTCAGTGATTTTGAAAGTCATTTTGCTTTGGCCCACTGGTATTAATATTTGACATTGCCATTAAAAGGAATTAAGACATATCTTGTCTTCCAAAAGCCATATAATAACATCAAGGGAACTTTGTTAAGAAAGGAATAATCCATTAACTAGAACCAACATTTTCTCTGTAATCACCTTTATCCTTCAAGTGACAGAATCTTTACAGGAAGGAACTGTCTTTCATTTATTTTTGTCATAGACATATTAATCCCTCCTGCAGTGGAAGAATAATTAAAGGTCAAATTCTGGCATTGTATTCGTGAGTCAGCACAGCTTGAGCACCAGCACCTAACTGGATACCCCACCAGGCACTTGTGGTGTAATAGAAATCTTGTTGGCTGAAGGAACAGAAATGTGCTTTAATTTTCAGTGAAGATCTTCCCTGTTGCTTTGCATTAAGGATGCTTTGTTATGAGTACCTTGTATGGAAACATATATAAGTGCATCAAATTATTAAAAAAAGTGAAATACTTTGGACTGCCTGAAGTGCACTATGTTTAGCAAGGAGTATTTGGTGACATAGTCTGTCTCTGCTGCATAGGGCAGTATCTGTGGGAGCCTTTATGGTGCAAGTTGCTTTTTCTCTAATTTTACAAGAGCTGATGTACCACTGTAACTTGAAATGAGTGAATAATCTTGAAATCCAGATAAAAATGAATAATCACAAGAAGGTAATTAGGGAATTTATAACCTGTTTAGACCTCTCAGAATGACTCCTGAGTTGAAGTCGTGCTGCAGAAACATCTGTCTTATGTGAGGAAGGACATACATGAGGCATTTTTAAGCACCAGAGCCTGATACCATCCATGCCAGGAGGCCCATGAGACAGTATCTGTTCCTGTCCTGCAAAGCACATGTACTAAGTGCTCCGTCTTCAGAGAGGATAGAGGGACTGTTAAGTCTATAACCTCAAACTGAAATCGTTTGCAGAATGGTCTGTCTACATGTATGCAAGGACTGAATTGTTCAGTTTGTGTTGCGTTTTACTTGGTTGAAAAAATATGGCATCTGTGATTATACTCTGTGTGAGATCAGCTGTCAGTCTGCTTGTTTTCTGAATAATGCTGATCTTGTTGACCAATTTCAGATCAGTCTACTATGGCAGAGGCCTCAAACCTTTACTATACATGTAGAAAATATAAGTGATCAATGCAAGAGAGAGCTCCAGACTCTTGCTGTGCAAAAGGTTGCACTGTGAACCTGATTGCAAACTGTTAGACAGCAAAGAATCAACCCAGCAGCAGGTGCTCGCTTAGATTTGACATCAGGGATTTCCAAAAGAAAAGGTCTTGTAGAATATCCGAGAGTACTAAAAGCTTTAATCAGACGTTGTTAAACATGAGGTAATCCAAACATCCGACACAAAGTCACAGGACTGGTGACTGTATCGCACAGGAAAGGGTTTGTTCCTAATGTTCCAGTCCTTAATGCTTTTTATGTGCTAATTACCCTTCTGTGTTTCATCTTTCTGGGCTGATGTCAGGAAGAGTCATTATTATTCTTACATGGTATAACGGATTAGAATGGAGTAAACCATCCCTAAAGAGTTCTAATAACCCGGCTCTACAATAGTTACTGTGCTGTTTTAGGGTCTGCCAAAAATATTTGAATTTAATCATGGTTATTGCAAGATCTGCCTTTCTCTTGTTCACATTTTTTAATTCCTCTGAAGGTGGACTTTTCCTTTGCTTAGAACTGCATGAAATTTATTCTGCTGTGCACTCTGGCCATTAATCACTTTATAGTAAAACCAGGCAAATTTGAGACCCTTCTGCTGCAGAGTGGCTGGCAGTGCCACCTGAGGGAAAGGAAAACCCTTATAAAACTAATAATCACCTCGGGCAGGGGGAGTATTTGAGGAGCTACGACCCTTTGTAGGAGAGAAATGCATTTTCATAATAGTTTTTTAACATTAATGTATGAAGAAAGATTACCCTTGCTATCTAGCAAAGCAACAACTATCTGGGGATTCTGAACGATTTCTTAGAAAACAAAAAGTCTGGTTGAATTTCCTCTTGTTTGTGGTCAGCGCTGGTTTTCAAGTATTGCTTCAGCAGAATCCACGGAGACATGATTTTTTCTCATGCATTTATTAGAAAATGAGGAGATAAGAATACCTATGGTTTATGCATTTAAGTGTGAGTGATTTTGGAGCTGTTTAGATCAACATGCTCCTGCATGTTCATATTTATGTTACCCACCTAACTGAAAAATGATTGAAATGTCACTATGAGGAACTGATATTGATTTGAGTATTCTCTTTAGCAGAACATACTACCAAAAATAAGCAGCTAAATGTGTTTTTCCTTAATAATGGTTTAAAGACTGGAAATTGGCAAGCGAAAGGAGACCTGTGGGGATATATGCAAATAGCTTTGTTTTCCCATATGTCTTGAGTGGGAGGATGGCTGCTTTCTATTTAGCTAATTCTTTATGTGTTAAAGAGATGCTGTGTTAGGGGAAAATATCTTTACTTATTTATTTATTTTAAGGAAAAAGGAAAAACTCTGATGATAATGATCTGAAAGAAGTATTCTAAACATTTAATGATTATGGCTGCTAATTACTCTGGCAATTGTATAGAAGTGGTAAATGTGTGATGTTAATTCCTAGTTTATTTATTTGAGACATGTAAATGCATCCACAAGTGAGTTTTTCGTTAGCAAATCGCATGTAGGATGTAGCTGTGTTGTCAGACACCAGATTCTGCCTACAGCCTGTCTCATAGTGGGGTGTGTCTTGCAGAACTTGACCTATTCTATGGAATATCATATTTTTAAAATAAAATGAAGCCAAAATAGTCCTTAAACTTAAAGACAATAGAAGCTGGCAAGATACTTTGTCTCTATTTTTGAACTTCATTTCCTAAGGAGAAGTATTTGGAGTTTCAGTGGCAGGGAGATGACTAAATTTCATTGGCTTTTAATGGCATCTCAGCTCTTGGTCCACTAATACTTTTGCCTTTTGGATATGCTTTTACTAAGAACTTTTTAAAAAATATGACAAAACTTGACTTTGCTGAAATTTAAGGGAATCTTCCATATATCAGTTGAATGTCTCAGGAGAGGCAGGCCCTCATGGAGAGGGATTTGTAAATACTCCTACCAACTACAATTGCATGTACATGTTCTTGTACATAATAAGCCTGATTCCATGAGTTAATCAGACTTTAATGCACCTTGTTCTTATCAACTGGAGTAGTTTGCACTTGGCATGCATCAGTCAGGTTTATGTGCATGGGCCAGAATCTTCTGGCTAACACATGGTTTGCAGCAGCGCTAAATCTAAGATCAAGCAGTGTTCACATTCCTCTTACTTTCCCACAGCTTTTCTGTCACTCTCAAATGCTCAAAATGTTCAGGTCACGTGTCGTTTGTGTGTTTTAGATTTGTTTGCTTTTTTAAAAGTGGTAAATATTTTTAACAAAGGATGCTGTGGTGAGGGTTGAGCTAAGTCCAGCCCCTAATGTTTCTTATTAAAATGTCTATAGCTGAAGCCAACCTAAAATCTAGTTGTTCATGCATTTCAAAAAAACCCATGTGAACTATTAGTTTTAGAGAAAAGGTGGTGTGCCCCACTTTATCATCAGTTTTGAAAAGAAACTCAGATTATTACTTCATAATAGGGGCTGTGTCTGTTAGCATTCCTGTTGGAGAAGGCTCTTCCTCCTTTGTTTGACACCTTGACCCAAAGGGCTTAATGAGGCAAGAGATAATTGAAGTAGTGGGGTTTTTCTTCCAAACTACAAGTTTTAGGTAGTGCCTCACTGTACTCACTGGCAGTTTGGTTCTCCTTGTATTGCGGGTGAGGAAGTTAGATTAGTATTTATTAAGTTTGAAGTGGCTTCCATGTTCATTTGTGGTTCATCTGACAGCCATACACTTTGCAGTTAGTATTTCTATTTAAGGTACAGGCTTTGTCTCTCTACTTGCTTCACTCAGCAGTGGGGAAACAGAGCCACCCCTATTAGAAATAATTGGCAAAAAGCCATAAGTACTGCCACACTATGCAGTGAGGATTATATCTCACTTGCTGGGGCTGCGTGTCAGAGCCTTCAAAATGATCTGCCTTTCTCCCTTTGTGATCACACCTTGCTTCTGAGGCTTTACTGAAATGCAAGTCTCGTGGACTGTGTTACTGTCTTTCTGTTCTTCCTCTTGTGAGCCTTCCCTCACGATGCGAAAAGCTGCGGAGTCATTTGGGCCACATGAATCAAGGGGCTAATCAGGAGCTGGTTGTCTTCCTTTCCCTGCAGTCCTCACAATTAGGCACAGAGCTGCAGCCTGTACCGTGGCACTAACGAAGCAGAGCCAGCTTTTTGAGAGAGTGCTGTTTGTTTTGCAAGTCTGTCCTTACGGCCAGCCACCTGTTGCTGAGACTAATTAGGAATGTTTGAGGACCAGTCAGGGATAGGAGAGAAATGGGATAAACCCATATGCACACAACACCCATGAACATATGTGCTTAGGCAATAGTGCATTTCTTGTGTTTGTACTCACGTCCTCATGCTGCTTATAAGTGTGTCATACGTATTTACATTATTTATTGCTCTGTAAATGTGTGTGCATATGTACATACATGTGTATGCCTGTGAGCAAATGAAGAGAAAGGACAGTTTGTGCTTACATTGGTGACTGTCAGCTACCTGGTATCTGTAATTAGATATTAAGCTTTAAATGCAGAGGTAGCATAAATACAAAAGGAAGTAGGAGTTTGGTTTGGTAGCATTTAGACGCACAAAAAAAGGTGATTCTTCTGGAGAAAAAAAAATGTAACTTTTTTGTTTGGTTTTGTTAGTTTGTTTTGCAAATCAGCATCTAGCTTTTCAGGCTCAGTTTTTCGAAGCTGAAGAGTAGGGACTAATGGGTGGCATTCAGGCTTTGAGGAACATACCTTCATTGAAACTCTGATTTCTCGTGCTAGTTCCTTTGTGTGCATGCAGCACAAATGTGAGCTACATATAGCATCTTTGCAAGTGCACAAGGAAAAAACCAACACAGAACCCCTTGGTAATGAGTAGTGCCTACTGTTGTTAGAGCTATAAAGGTTTTCAAGTTACAACTTTGTTTCCAGGTAGCCCTGGTAGCTTCCTTTACTGTTTTGCTTTTCACATTTAATTTGGTCTGTCCTGAAGAGCGAATTGTTTTGTCAAGGTCAGGCTATGTGTGTACTGTGATGTTGATTTGTGAACATAAAGTATTCGGCAAATCCAGAAGAGTTTGTGTGTTTAAGTACTGTGTGTTGGCTGCCTTGAACTATTTTCTTCTGTTCTTGCTTTTCCTTCTTTTTCTCTGGTGTATCAGTTGGAAAATCTGAGATTTCTATCATACAGCACAATGCGTACTGAGCACTCTGTTGTCAGGGGCTTCCCACAGTAAGACAGCCCTGGTAATGCTGCCTTCACCGTACACTGGGGGTCCCAAGTGTCTCCTCCCTGACATCTCCTAGTTCAGTCAGTACTTGGTTATCAGCACATGACATAAAATGGGAAGCACGAGGAAGTCCGTGTTACCTGAGTTAACATTCATACTTAGGCTTTGCTGAAAGCTTCTGAAACCTTAGCCTGGTACATGTGGTATTGGGAGCTGGCTCCATGCTGATTATAACGGAAGTCAGACAAGCTGATAAATATTGGAAATGGTTGGCTGTAAATCCTGATGATAGTCAAGGTAAAATATGTTGTATTACATGATACTGAAGTAAAATTAACTGAAGGACTTGTCTCAAGGACAAATTAAATTTCTTTTCAAAGATTAACATATCTCCTATCTTAAATTAAAAGATAAAAATTAAATGTGATGCTAAATGTTTGAAACTGTGAGGTACTAGAATATTTTAGTGTGAATTTGATCACACTTTGAAGGACTTCAACCTGAATATCTGTATGTTAGAAGAGTAAGTGCTCAGGTGTGACCATGAAGAGACGTTGCCTTGCTGTTCTGGTCTTCCTGGTTAAACAGTTCTGTTTACTGTTGAAAGTTTAAAACAAGTGATAATAAAGCTCTCCACAATTTTCTTGCTGTCAGGTGTAGTGTTTGATATCGCTATTAAGGCAGTTGACAAAAGGTTTACAGTCCTGAAGAAATGTAAGTGTAATCCAGCAGAGTGAAGGTTTCTATTCTATCTCCCACTCCCTGAGACATTTTGATAATTGAGAATATGTTTCTGCTATCCAGTGTGCATTAAAAGGGCAATAATTGCAGGATCTTGGACCTATTACTCCATAATAATTTTGAGTTCCTGTTGTATTGGTCTTTGTTTCATTGTACGCAGATGCTTATATGGCAAACATTATGACTGGAAGGTAATTCCACCTTAATAATACTCTTTTTCTTTGATGTCCTTATGTAGTGATGATTGAAAGTTTAATATGTTTACACATAGGGGTTTCCTGCATAAAAGTGATTATGTTTTCTTTTGAGAGCAGGGCATGTATACGTAGCAAATGTTTAATCAATCTTCCTCTTTTCTTCTCATGATTGAAGAATTTTTTTTTTTTTTTATTAAAGACATCTCTCAGTGAAAGGAGGGGAAGAAAGGCTGATGGGGTTATTATTTTTGTGTATGTGGATTTTAAGAGCGTATCAGGGTAAGAATTGTTTCATGGCACTCCAAAGGATAATTTGTTTGTTAGAACCTTTTGAACAACATTATGTCTGGGCACTGGGGGATGCATTGGTCCCTTGGGAATCAAAGATGGGATGCCACTGCTGACAGCACTCTGCTTCATGCTGAACTGCTGGAAGAAGGGTTAGGCATTGGGACAGGCTTGGTTTTGGGCAGCGTCAGAAGGCTCCGAAAGGAATGTTGGGAGACCCAAGTAGTAGCGACCAGGGAAAACGAGTCTAGATCTTGGCAAAAAATGATGTTTCCCACAGCTCGTGTCTCCTCTGTCACAGATCATTATAAATTACGTGGATTCAATGTAAATTAACAACATTAATTAAAACTAAGAAATGGATATGGTCCACCTTCCAGTTTCACAGTGACTGAGTTTGGGTATTTGTATGGGATATGTCTCTACATCCAGTAATAGTACCTTGAAAGTTGGGGCTGATGAGGAAACAGCCACCATGTATAGCAGAATGACTGAGATCTGGATCATTTTAGCAAGGTGTTCTGGAAACATAATATATTTCTTTCACAAAAGTGAGAAATAGTTTTTCTTAGTAATTCCTATCCACTAGAAATACAGGGACTCAACTGTTTCGGACATTAGCAAGGAGATGAAACTCCAGAAATGCTGTTTTTGTTGTGACAAGACAGACCAGCTACTGATAAACACTTAGGTCAACTGAGACTATTTGGTCCATGGAAGAAAATAATTTAATACTTGATCATGAGTTCCAAATATAAAACTGCTTTTATTTTTCGTCATTTTCAATTTATTTTGGGACATTTTGAATTACTTTTGTTGGTGTGCTCAATAAAGTGTTTCAAAAGATGTAGTTTTCCTCTTTAGAGGTAAATATTATTCCTCTTGCATCTGTCTCTTTCTAAAAACACTTAAGAATATTTGGCCCTTTTCTCCTAAATGCAGAGGCCTTGTTTGTTTTTTTTTTTAATGTTGACCTTCCCAGAACAGTAATGATTAGTGGCAGACTTCTCATTTTCTCTCTAGAGCTTTTCTGTGTTTTAAAATATCTTAAATTGAAAAGTAAATAGAAAATGTTTACTTCTGTCTCTGCAATTATTTCTCCCTCATTTTCTGTTTGTTGACTGGCAGGAACGTTGTATTTCATTACTGCAGAGCTTCAGTCAGCACATTGATCTTTATATTAAACAGGCACTTACTGCAAAGTTTGCCAACATTTGACATTTATTTTCTTGCTTGTTTCCTTTTAACTCTTGTGTTTATTGAAAAGCCCTTTCAATAAATATATGAAGCACTACAGCCTTATTCTCTTTTGCATGTTCTAGGCTACTAATAAAATGGAAATAATCTCCAGCCTTAGAAACACAACACTGTGAATGAGATTTTTAGGGGACTTCGTTTAGCTAGACTTTTACATCAAGAGCTCTTTTTTTTTTTTTACTCTTCCCTTTCTACAGATTTGTTTGTATTTCTGCCCAGTTTGCAATATTTGCTACTAAAAAAAAAAAAAAAAGAAAATGGTTTTTCTTTGTATGATTCAAGTTTTTGTGTTCAGTTTACACATTCCAATTTGAATTGTCTGAATCAGTAATTAGTATTGACTAAACATTAGCAAAAAGTGTTGACTAGGAAGGATTGTTTATTTTATGCCTTGCTTTCCAACTTTCAAAAGCATTTTATAATTGCTTTTGTTCAGAAATATTTCCAGTTGTTCTGTGTCTTTATAGAACCAATTCTTTTGATTTTTACTTTTTTGGTGAATTTTAGATTTTGTTGAAGTTAGGTAGCCATGTAGATGTCTTCTAAAAGTGTGTTTGAGGAATGCTTGTCTATTTATGTGAACATGCATGTGTGTGTCAATGTATTTATAAGGAGCACGATTTGACATGTATGTTAAACTCTTTCTCATATTTTTATATTTATCAGAAAGTAAAGATCATTATAGACTATTAGGAAAAGCTTGGATGGTACCTGATTTTTGTGCAGTGCTTAAGTTTGCGTGGTCTGAGGAAAGCAATAATTACCGTGATAAGAGCAGCTTCAAAAGTATTTTGAAGTTTCGGGAGGGATTTATCTATGCATATCTTCAATACAGAACCCAAGTTTTGGACTGTGTGTTTATGGCTGTAACAGAGCCCTTGGTCGAGGCTCCCAGCCATCTGCCCACGGGTCTCTGCTGTTAACCTGTTGTCCATGAGATCTTTCAGCGATGCCTTCCTTGACAGTTCTTACATTATAGTGTAGCAAGACATAACGTGTTTCCAGAGAGAGAATGAAAGATCACCTAGTATTTTCTGTCTCTAGGGGGTCAATTCTAGAGGGTCAGTGTGTTACTGCCTTTCCTCTTGAAACTAATGTGTGTTTCATGTGTCGTCTGCCACATCAGCTCAGCTCAGATTTGCGCGGTTGTTTTTCACCGTGTCAGCCAGCACCATGTTCTGCTTCAAGCTGACATTATGTAGCTTTATGGGACTTAACGTGACCTGACATAACAGAAATTCAAGTTCAGTTAGAGGCAGCCTGTGTGGGGGTCTGTGGTACCATTCAACAAGCCAATGAGCTTTTGGCTTCGTGGCCTGCTTTGCTCACTTAGTAAAGTCTGTAAGTTGGGCTGAAAAATGGATGCTCTTATTTCTGGTTTCATCCTCTGTGATAGTTTACCAAGATATGAAAATACAGTCAGAGACCTGCTGGATTTGAGAACAGCTGGAAACGTTCTCCAATTACCTCTGAAAGTAATTAAGTATAATCAGCAAAAACTCAGTATTGGTATATTAAAGTGTAGTAATGCTGAATCCCTTCGATGTGATCACCTCAGTATTAAAACCAAACAAAATCCCCAAACGTGGTAAGCACAGAGAAAGCAGTAAAGTATGTATGGTATTGAAAAGAGTGGGCTAAAGAGCTGCCTGTGCATGTTGCCTGTACTATGAGATAAAGTTATATCAGTAGGACTCTGTTCTTTAAAGTCCACAGTTCCTTACAACTGTTTGGAACTGAGTTCTTGGCTAAACTGCTAGTTAGCAAAGGGAAGCCTTTGGTAAAGAAGAAAATAGATAGCACTATTGTGAGACCAGTCTGTAGAATATAACATTGTAAGAATCCTTGTAATGGATTGGGTTTTGGCTATGCCACTTGTGTTTATCTTCTACAGTGTGCCTATCCTACCTTTTGAGCATTGACATTCACTGTCAAAACTAGTCTGCCAGTACTGTGAAAAATGAATAAAATCAGAGTTGATTTCTAGCAAGAATGTAGTACAAATACTTTTAATAATTCTGTGGAGCCTCTATGTGTGTTGTGATTTCTGCACAGAGGTAGTGAGGTCTTTATGAGTCACACTATCTAAGAGAAGCCCCAGCAAATCCCAATGCTTCGTTCTGTATCTGTATATATATATTTATTTTCAAATAAGACTTTGGACCTGAATATGGAGATGTAATGCTGAAATGATTCCGTTTAGGAGTGATATGACACCAATAGCATTTTTTAATTTTCATCCTTACACATCAGTGGATTTTGAGAGAAGACACAGAATCATAGAATGGTTTGTGTTGAAAGGGACCTTAAAGATTGCCTAATTCCATCCCCCTTGCTGTGGGTGGGGACACCTTCCACTAAACCAGATTGTTCAGAGCTGCATCCAACCTGGCCTTGAACACTGCCAAGGATGGGGCATCCACAACTCCTCAGGGCAACCTGTTCCAGTGCCTTGCCATGCTCACAGTAAAGAATTATTTCCTAATATCTAACCTAAACCTGCTCTGTTTGAAGCCATTTCCTCTTGTCCTGTCACTACACGCTCTTGTAAATAGTCTTTCTACGTGCAGGAGAACTTTTAGTTAGGAAGTGAATTGTGATCATTTCTTTCTGATGAATATTTTGACTGATTTTCCTCTACAAAAGGTGTGGTTTCTTATGTATAATCTAAGGGAACTTGGCACCACTGAAATGTCCTGGCCTTTTAGACTGGAGTACAGAATGAAGGGTAGGAAGGGGGAAGAGATTCTAAAGAAAACATAAATAAGCTTGGCCCTCTTTCCTGCTTAGGGTGCTGGAGAAAATGAAGTAAACCTGGGGTTTTATGCAAAGTTAGTTTTTGGACAGCCCATAGTAAAAAACTAGGTTATTGGAATATGTGTGGTAATTACTAGTCATTTGCTGAGACTGATTATACTGTAAAGGAGCAGTATAAAGGCCCAAGGAGAAATAAATGAGTCAGAAGGAAAAAGCTGTCATCCACCCATGCATTCACCAGAAATAGAGAAAATTTGTACACAATAACAGGTACAATTGTGGGTTAAGGAACCAGAAGCCAAGGCGCTGTCAGCCTGAAAGGCAGCAGGAGAGCATGCTGTGAGGAACTACTCCTGATAAATTGGTCTCTGTCTCCATCTTAATAAAGCCATGGGTCAGCTGAAGACTCCTGCAGAAATGAGACTGAGCATTACAATCAGTTGATGATCAGATAATTTTAATTTTGTTATTATATGTATTTTAAAACCCACTAGATGAACTCATTTGATTTGCTAACTTAGTTGAATGGCTGGAAAAGGCTTTGTGTTTCTAGAAATACACTTCACAGTAGGATTTTTTTTGTACCACAGCTTTTGAAGACATGTCCAGTTTTTTTTGCTATTGGCTCAGATACCAAGATTAAAAAGCTTATGTGGTGTTAGTGCCCTGCTTTTTTAGCCTGGTTTTCTCAGGCAGTCTTGGTCACAGCATAATCAGTGTTGGAATTTGTTACTTGAAAACTGATTTACATATGACTGCGGAAGCTACAGCCCCACTTTTAACTGCAGTGCAGGTAAACCAAGATACAATCACTACAAGTCCAGCTGCTTATTGTTATTCACAGTCACACAGCATTCCTGTAAGGGAAAGTAGATCTGCTAAGTTTGTTCTAGCCACTTTTCAGCTACCAGAATTGCTTTCTGTCACTTGCTTTAATTGTGTGAGAAAGAAACTTCCCAGCAGTCTTCTCACTGACTGACTTTAGAAGTTCCAACCAACATCCAGAAAATGCTTGAAATGTAAGATGGAGAAGTTGGACACGTGTGTAAATATTTATCTGTGAGAGCAAAGTTCAAGGCACAGAACTTTCTCATGCTGGAAGATATTTATCAGAATAAATTTTTAAATCTCAAATCTGCTAAATAAGATGGTGTGTAGTGGAGAAGCTTGGGAAGAGACATTTAAGCAGTGCAATGAATGAATTTCAGTTGTCCATGATTTATAAATTAAGAATGGAACCTTAAAGGTTTCAGTGGGAAAGATTATTCCTGAAGTTAATGTGTGAGATGTTTTTCTTAATGCTTGGTAGATGAGTTTTGTTCCAGTTGACATCATTAGCTGAGTAAAATAAGCCCTTTACTTCAATTCTCAAAAAACCCCAGTTCAAATTGGGTGTGTTAGTGTGAGATTGTGATTTAATCCCACATTATGTGATGGAAGCAGCTTTTTGCCTAAGTCACTTCAAGAAATGATAGAAAAAAGACTCCATATATACATTGTTATGTAATATAATGCTTAAAAATTGGCTTCAGTTTGAATATGGCAGTTTTGAGTAGCCATCAGCTAAGACGACTGATACAGCTAATTAAATTCTCCTTTCACAGATGTGAGATTAAATTGATTCCCAATAGTGGCAAAAGCATCAGGATAGAATTGGAACTATTTTCTCTTTTTTCATGACTCTCATTGCTCATTTTGTAGACTGTTGTTCCTGAACCTGTCAGGTGGAGGAGAATGGCTTGTGTTGCAGGGAGCTTTAGGCATTATAAAAACAGTCAAGAATGTGTAGATCTTGTCATTGGAATCAGTAAGGAAGAAACATCATCCACTTTGTGTGTCTTCAGGGGCCAGATATGCTCCAATACAGTAAGGGTCCAGTCTTGGAACTTATATTCCTGCCTGGGAGGAGTGTGTACATTAATAATCACTTAAACATACTTTCACAGACAAAGGAGTCAATCAAATATTAGGGAAAAGGTATTTGTGATTCAGGGATGATGCTCTACCAGTGTGAAAATTAATGCTTAGGAAAGAACATATTTTTTTAAAATTGATTTAAGTTTTTGTCTCTCTGACCTGGAGGAAGAGAAAGGTTCTGCCTTTGCTTTTGGTCTCTATAAGAAACTATAAGAGTAGAAGGCCAACAAAATACCTGTCGCAGCAGCTTGTTTGAAATATCTCTGTGGTCTGGTTCTTTGTTTCATCTTGCTTCCAGTTTCCATCCATCATTCTCTGGGTGCTCCTTCATGCTGGGTCTGCTGAATGTGTAGAAACTCACATTGTTCTTTTTGAATGCAGCAGATTCAAAATTGAATCTTTTTGAATGCAGAAGATGCAGGTGCACGGGAGGACCTGAAATGCTCTGGTTTTGGTGGGGTTTTGTTTTGTCTTGGTATGTGGTTTTGTGTTCTGGTGGGTTTTTTTGTTTGTTTGTTTTTTGTTTTTTTTTTTGGTTTTGGTTTGTTTGTTTGTAAAGTCAGGAATGAGAGCCCCTTTTAATATAACATGTTTGGCTTGAAGTTGACTTGCAAGCTGAAGTCCCATAGTGTTTTCTGGTTTTACTTTTCAGGAAAACAGAACGTAACATATATTTAATTCTGTCCTCTCCAGCAAACCTCGAAATGCCACAAGCCCCATGTACCTTCCATTGCGAAGGTTGCAAAGCCTGAATTTCTTCGTCACCTGTGTTCTGTGTTTTCCTTTTAACTGTCACATTAAAAAAAAATATTGGCTACATTAACTGCACACTTCTATCCACAGATATTTAGATCTGTATTTTCAACTTCAAAGGTTAAGTGACAGGTCTAGAAGCGCCATGAAGGGTACACTAGAGGACTTCTCATTGTTGAATAACTTTCTCTTGAAAATATTAATTATGAGGAAGGCATTTTCTACTTTGTTACAATCACCTCCCACTTCCTAGGGAATATACAGGCAATTTCAGAGTTCCTTTCTTTGTAGCACACGTGTCACAGAAATATTGATGCTAATTTGGGTGTACAAGTGAGGCATTTGCAACCTGGAGTGTATTGCACTCTAATATCCATAAAAGTTCTTGGTATTTAAAAGAATCCTTTCAGCCCAATATCTCACAAGTGTCCATACCCATGGACTGTTATGGCTGTGACTTCTACTCCTGAAAGTGAGCTTTGTCCAAAGAGAAAGCAGTAGCGGAACTGAGGACATCACATTTCCTACCATGTTCTTTTCTTGTGCAATTCTTCCTCCTCTTTCTTTTCCAAAACATGTTTAGATGTAGCTAGGCCTAGCTGCCTGTTTTGATTCATATGCTGTGTGTATCTGTGATACCTAAATATCTGTCCAAGACACTATGTTATTGTCCACTCTGTTCATACAGTGGGAACACCTTTCTATATCCAGCCAAACAGAGTTGCTTCTTGGGTGAATGTGGAAATGTAAGTTTTGTGAGGATTTGTAATGATATTGCTGACTTGCAATCTCTCGAGCTACAGAGTGTTTTTCTATTTATTTTTTTTTAAAAAGGAATCTTTCAGATCAATCCTTTCTGACAATCTGTGTCATTCTCTCTCTGGGAGACTGTTCTTATTCTCCTTTTAAAATATACGATGTACTACTACAGTAATTCCCATTGTAATTATTGATAACCTCCACAGTCATCTCTAATCAAGACACAGTAAGGAAGTCAAACTGTGAGGAGACTGGATGAAGTAACTTTCAGTGCATTGTATGAAAAAATAAGGAAGGTTAACTTTAATATGTAATGAAAAGCGGTGAATACGCCTTAATAAGACTAGGGCAGATATACAAAAACCCACCACTCCTAAAAGACTGGATATTTTGTTGACTTCACCAAAACTCTTTGGGGCTATTAAAAAGTTTAAGAAGAAGCTGCAAAGACCAGGTTTTCAGTTTGGTTTATATGTCTCTTAAGTGACTGGTGGGTACCACAGATAGTCCTTGAAGTGTCCTTGGTAAGATTAGCATTGACTTTCCACTGAATGGATAATTATCCTACAGTATCACATCTGAATTCATATAGAGTGGGTGGGCTTTTCGGTGTCTGTGACAAAGAGCTAATGTAATAGCCTCAGGCAGAACACTTTGTAATGGAATGCAAGAGAGTTCAGATGTGCTGCAGACCATTAATATGCGTCCAACTTTTCTGCTACCTCTTCTGGGTAATGAGGTGGAAATTAAGAGAGATCATTCTGAAAAGTCAGTTGCTAAGCTATCTTTATTTATTGAAGACTTTGTTTCAGCTGTTGCTTGTTTTGTCGTCTTCTTTTTTTGTTTAGTTTGGGTTTTTTTGTATGATGGATATTGTAAACTTCTCAGAGTGGCTTCTCTCTTATCTCTTTTCCCATCTGTTCTTCCTTTCTTTAATTGTTGACATCATTTAAATGTGGTTGGTTCTCTTCTTTTTTATTTGTAGAGAGATGTTGAGATATCAATGGTTTTTTAGGAGCCATCTCTGAAAGAAAGACTTACAAGAGACTGTGCAGGTAGATCAAATCCCAAGTACATTGTTGTAAAATGGAACGTGTCTGGCACAGATAGATTCATGTACCTGATTTCTTCACATTGCTATCATGCTTCTGCCCACAAGGAGAGAACAGTGTTTTGATCCAAGTGCCCTGAGACAAAGAGGCAGGATGTGTGAAGCAGGACAGAATGCAGAGAGCAGCTGGCTCAATTAATTCCAAAGATCATAGGGAATTTTTTCAGTGGCTTCCTTCATACTCTTCTGCAAATGGATGGAAATGTTCTTGTGCATTGACTTTCTGAGCAAAGCAAGTTCTTATACTGTTTTCCTTCTCAGGAGTATTAGAGCAGCTATTCAGAGTCTTTATGGTATTCTGTTGATTTTAATTCCAGTTGGGAATACGGTGTTGGTGCTGTAATTGGGTTCAGCATCTCTGACCTCCCCTACAGGCAATACTTGATTCGTGGGCAGTTTTGAGGAGTTCTTGATTTGTGGGCAAAGAAACCTCCACTGATTTGGCTTATAAAGAATCCCACACACAAAGAAAGGAAAGATTTTTCTGGACAGTCATGACAGGTACCTTCAAAGTGGTTTGTTTTCTCTGAGAATTATTAATCTTCTCTAAGCACAGCTCCAGCAAAGAATCGTGTCTCTTCTCTCCTGGTGAGAGGATATGCAGCAAGCTAACAAACTGATTCTGATTCTGCTTTGCCAGTGTCAGAAAGCAAAACTCCTACTGACTTCATTTAAAAAAAAAACAAACCACCAGCAACAAACAAACCAAACAAACCACAAAAACAACCACCAGAACAACAAATGGTTCATATGTTATACTGCTCCTTTCCTTCTTTGTCTCTTAAGACCCCATGACACTGTTTCAGTGTTTTTCTTCTGAAGAAAGTGATTTATTCTCAGTCTTTATTATTATTTTTCTTTAGAAACAAAAGTGAGACAGGCATTAAATACCCTTTTTGCTGATGACAACCCGATCTCCTTGCATTCTGCCATAAACAGGCTTAAATGATGTAACACTGGTGAACTCAATATTTTTACCATTCAGGAGCTTTTGTCACAGGGGTTAGGTAAGGTTTCTCACTATCTATAATAGTATAAAGGTAGTTAAATTTTGGTTTTAAAATTTTTAAGGAAGTATCTTTCATTGACTGACAAAATGATAAAGCAATGGTACATATTCTCAAAGCTTGTTGCATTAAGATATTCTTAATCTAGATTTCAAAATTTTTAGTCCAATAACTCTTGGTCTTCAAGTGAGAATAGAACTGCTGTCTTCCAAACACCATAAAGCACTCCAAAAGGAAGTCTGTAGCCCTGTAAAATTTGGAAAAATTTTTTTTCCTTTGCTATTGAAGACCAAATTGAAGGAGTGATATTGGAAGACAAATTAAGCAGCACAGCAGAGGTATTGTGCAAAGAAAGAAAGAAAGGTCTTCTCAATAAAAGACTGTGCAGTGAATAAGTCTTTCCTTCGTTTTTGGTGCATACCTTGGCAAGTCCTAAAGTAGCATGATAGAGAAGCTTGCAAATATATACTAAGATTAGCTTTCATGGGAATGGCATTAACCTTTAAGAATTCTTTATATCTAACTGCTTTAAAAAAAAAAAGTTTTATCATAAAGTGAAGTAGTAATTCAATCTTACCAGAATGTAACCTATTTATTTCTTCAGTGTTTGAGGTGTTTACCTTGGACATGAACTTTGAATTTAGTGTGCTGTTTCAGTGGTTAAAGCATTTTGCTTGCTTTTAGGGACATGAATGGTAAATGTCTACTCTCTTGAGATTAAGATGATGGAAAAGAGCAAATAATTATCTTTCTTCTCATAAGGTTTACCCTAAGGTCTTAGTGCCTAAACTAGCTATTGTGCAAGTTTTTTCTTTCTGGTTTTTGCAGTGGTTTAATTCCCTGTATTTTATTTTTTTTTACAAACGTATATGATTGGTTTGATGGAGAAGAGAGACTCTCTGACTGCATATAAGAGCAGTTTATGGACTTCTTTTTTTTTTTTTTTGGCTAAGAATTAAACTATTGCCCCAAAATGATGGGATGGTGGCTTGAGTACAAAATCATCAGAAAGCACCAAGGCAAGTAACTAGAGCAGGAAGCCATATCCAGGGCAATCAGTGTCTGGTTTAAAAAATTATTTGACTACCACAGCTTCAGAGCCAAAAGACAGTCGTTTGCATTCTGTCTTGCAAGATATATTGCCACAAATATAAAAGTAGGCTTGAGTGTCATTGGCATAACTGTGATACAATTACAGTGATAAATTACAGACATGTAAAATCACTCAGAAATACCAGGGAGTTTTAGTTACCTTTTTTAATGCCTGTAATTTTTTTTTTCAGCCTTGGTGATTACTAACGTAAGATTACAATCTAATATAATTTGGAGGATATTGCACATGTTTGCAGAATGTGCTAACAGTGAATCCAGTGTTCATTGAAGTTAGCAATAGTGCTTGAACTTGCAGTCTTTTTTTTTGTATGTTAGCACCAGCCTATCTCATATTTTAGCCTTAGGGTTCTTTGAAAATCAACAGCCAGGGTCCTTTTGTAACATACAAACAAGGAACAGAAGAAACCTGCCCTGCTCCTTTCTCCTTCCAGTATAAATTAGAATTTGTACGGATTTTTTTAGGATGTGGTGGTTGCAGCTGCTGGTAGCCATTCCTTTGTCTCTCTAGGCTTAGCTGTCATTCAGACTGACTTCTTCACCCTTTGCTACACCTTCCTCCTGCTTCATCACTCAGCTTAGCAAAGGTGCTTTAACACAAACCTCGAAGGGTGGTATGTACAAGTGAATGTAACGTCCCTTTATGGGTGGATCTGCAGACATGGCACTGGAAATATTTGTAGGCCTTTTCGCCCCCTCCTCCTCCACTGTGATTAACCCTACTGAAGGAAAATCCTGCTTGTCACGCATATTTTTCTCTTTGATTAGAAAAGAATCTAGAATAAATATTTTGTAGTACTGTGTTGATAAAAGTTATCTGGTTAAAAATATTTGGCTGGAAATGAAAGTAATGTAATAAAGCAATGGATTGGGGTTTTATTCTTGTGTCTTCTGTTGGCCCGTTGCTGACTTTTCTCTGTCTTGTCATGCTTTGACTTTTCTGCCTGTAGACTGGGACTTAATTTTCAGGTATTCTGGGGTCTCTTGAGTAGAAGCTTGATGTCAGTGTTTGGGAAATAAAAATCTTTTGTAATCAGTTAATTTGCATGTTATGTTTCAGATCTCTGTAGCTTATGTGTTATTTAAAAAGAAAATAAATATACAAATTGAAAGCAGATCAAATATTTCAGTATCCAGCTCCTGCCTTTTTTTGACTGGCTTTCCCATCTGAAAGAATCTCAGTTTTTCAGTATGGGTGTTTTGCTTAAGTGTGGAAATAATGACTCTTCTTTATTTGCTTGAATGCACATGATTTAGATAGCTGGGCTTTAGTGACAGCAGCAGCTTGAAATCCAGATCATTTGCCACCTATATTGTGATCAAATATGAAAGTGTCTTTCTCCATCAAGACTGAATTCTTGTCCGGATTGCACAATTTCATTATTAATATAAAAGTGCAGATTAATAATTTATAAGTAAAAAAGAAAAAAAACAACCAAAAGCAGAGAACAAAATCAACCTTTCCCCCAATTTTTCCCAAATATTGCTTTAAAGCTAGTGTTTTTGTGGTTGTCACAGAAGAGGTTTAGTACATATATTCAGTATTTCTTCACACTAAACTGCCATCATCAGATGATGTAGATAAAGTAGAAGTTGACTTTCCAAGTTATCATACTCCTCTCAGATGTTTATAGCTTCCTTCGATCAGTTTTTAGAGAGCATATTATTCATAATAAGGTAAAGGATGAATCAGTATCTATTTGAACAAAGTAGGTTTTTCTACATAAACATGAAAATATTTCTGAAGTTCTTCAGTAACCCTTCCATAACCCTCTACCCCTGCCCTGTTATTCAATTAGAGCAGGATAAAACTACTATGTGTGCTTAAGAATGTGCAGATATATCGAGCAAAAGACTTGTCCTTGTGGGTTCCACCTTTTCATAAACTGGCATGGCAACAACAAGCCTTGGTCAGCTCAGCAGAGAGAGTGTCAATCTGGAAATTAGAGATGATCAGCATACCAAAATGTCAGTGTCTTGCATTGTGCTCTTAGAGATGTTGCGTGTGTTAAGTGTATCACGCTAGCTCTTCATATTTTCAGCTTGATCTTGCAATTTGTGAAGGGCACTCAACATTTTGCTGACTGCATGTGATGTCTTTAGTATCTGCTGTGTGTATTGGATGGACTTTTAAATATGATACTGTATTTCTTGGCCTGTGAACTTGTTTTGAGGAAAGTCTTACAAGAGCCATATTCCTAGGGATTTTGTTCCTCTCTTTTTTTTACTGTGTGTGAAAAGAACATACCTTCGAGAGAGACTAAAATCCTAAGGTGAAGTTACCGTATCACCAGTAGTACTTGTTGGATGTCTAATCATTTTGTCAGCATTCTTTTTTTTTATTAGTCTAATTTGCTCCATTTCTCACAATTCTTTTGTGAATGTTTACTAAACCTTTTTTTCCCTGTGTCTTCAAGATTCTTCTCTGGCAATATGAAAATAATAATAGGGACTGATAGATTAAAAGGGGTGTCTCAGCAGTGAAAAGAGGAGCCAAAAGAATAGGCTGCTCAGGTAGCTGTGTCTGCCTGAACAGTGCAGGGAGGGACTTTAAAGGCAATATGTTGGCACTGAATCCCCATCAGGTTTGCTTGTAACTTTACTTTCATGATGCAAATGAAATTCATGACTTCTTTCGCCTTGGTCAGTGCAGTAGAGAGCTGACCTACCCCAAGCAGAGTGAAAAATGCCCTAGGCTTTAGTCTTTTGCCTCAAATTGCGTATTTGCAGTCAAATCTGGCATGGTGATTTTCTGGCATGCTCAGATACTGACTGATCTGATGAGATTTTCACCAAACATGTTTTAACTTCTGCTTTTTGCTCATGTAGTGGCTGCTGCAAGGATATGACCTTATCTAGAGAACTCGTACAATCAGTCTCTTCAATTATTATGCCTTCATGTGGGAAGGAACATTATCAGTTAGCTAGTTTCTCTGTGGGAACACAAGAAGGTAGTTAGGAAGTTTGAATGCTCTTTCTGTCATCCCTGCTTTCTATTGCAATCTTCTGCCACTAACCCTTATAGCAAAATTTGGTTTCTAAGTTTGCAGCTTTTGGTAATATTTGAAACTCTGTGGACAGTCAGAGATTTTGGGCAGCTATTGAGACCTGGGTGGTGGCAGAAGTCAGCTGGCTACAGCCTGCCTTGAAACAGTCACCCATCTTCTGAGGACTCAGTTTCTAAATTCCAGTTCTGGCTGATGACACAGTGTTGGAAAACTTCAAGCTGCTTTCTTGGCAATTCTCACCTGTGTGATGGGACGGAGACAGAGGGCTCTTGTACAGAACAGTACTGTGAGTACACACAGATAGGGTTTCTGCAAGGGACTTTGTATTTGCTGATAAGGCAGGTTCTAAACATCTGTTTCATGATGCATGTCATTTCAAATAGATTATTTATCGAACTAATGTTTTTCTTGTATGCTGCTCTTGTCAGTATGGTGAATTCTTTAGAAAATTATTGTATTTCAGTTTGGTACAACTTGCTTGACCATCGTTTGTGCTGTACTAGCAGAATGAGAGAAAATGCATTTATATTGGGGTTTTGCTTTACTGGATATACATTCCTAGATTCCATGTAATATTTTCCCTAAATTCTTTGCTAAGTCTTTCAACAATTTAAAGAAGATATTTCAGGAACTGCTGTCACACACTATGGCCATGATACTTAATGAAGAAAAGTCTTCTCTGTGAGTAAGGATATTCAAATCTTAAAATGTTGTTTCATTTCTTATTGCCTTATTTCCGACATGCCAAGGTTGGGCTGAGAGGCTCCAAATATAAGTAGCAGTGATAACGTGGAATTACAACCCCCATGGCTGTCCTGGGAGTTCTCTGTGTTGAAATGAACTCAAATGATGCCATTGTCCATTTAAAATGCAAGACTATTATTAGACGTTAACTGTTTTGTTCCAAGGTCTTGTTCTTTGTCTTATGTGTGAGTAAATGGGTGTTGTACATCTAACTAAATGTGCAATTCTTTAAATCTCAGTTGCACAGTCGATGTTTGTGTATTCCTGCCAGTGCATATTTTTTCTAGCTTTGTTTTTTTACCTTACTTTGCTAGAAAAAACGTCATGTGAGAAATCTCAGTGTAAAAAAAGGGAGAAAAATTAATATTTACTCATACAGTAGCTGTAGTGTAACTTCACAAGAGATATATATTCAACCATAAATTTAAACTCACATAAACTGTGAAACATGAAATGTTCTGAGGCAACTTTCAATGCTAGTAATAGCTACTTTATTGCTATTTTGTGTGTGTGAAGTCTCTGCCACAGAGTTATGTCTTTGTATCGTATATATAAATTTTCTGTCATGAAAACTGTAATCGTGTGTGCAATGGACTCTCAGGCAAAAAAGATGTGTAATTGCAAACTTGGACTGAAAAAATCCACTGTCAAAAGAATACCTGCTAATTTTGAAAAAACAGAAGGTCTAAATCTGTCATCTGGGAACTTGTGTTTATGCTCTCTACAGAAGGAAGAATATTCTCAAACTTTAGAAAGTGACTAATTGTAAATAGGGAATAGTTGGAAAGTTTTGAAACCTTCCAGGTTCTGTTTAATGAAGTATGGTATATCTTCTTTCAAAGGTGCAGGTTGTCATGGAAAGTTGCATCGTAAAATTTTAGTTTTTTTTTTTTTTTTTAGCTAGAACAATGGAGATAATTGTATTTATTCAAGGCCTTGGGAAGAAAATAATATTGGAGGATACATATCTATATGAAAATAAGAATTAGAGACTTAAAATACCTAGAATGGTTACACATTTGTTTTGAAGCTTGGAAATAGTAAGAATTTCTTTTTTACCCTGTCACGCCATTCTTTAAGTTTTACCCTTCCCATGCTGTAACCTCTGCTCCCTTCCTTCCTTATCTGAGCCTTTTATAAAATCACGTATTTTAAGGCCAGAGAGGATTATCTGAATTGATCTGTCTCGAATATCACTTAGGTAACAGACTGACTGAGTTATAGGAGAGCTGTTCACCTTGGACTAAGGACCTCAAATGAAAGAGGAGCTGCCACTTGCCTCGGGTGAATGGTTCTCATGGTGCCACTAGTCTGATTCTTGCTTCCTTTTCCTGTCTTGCCTTTTTAGGCTTTGCAGTTGGTCCTCTCTTGAAAAGCAGTAAACCAACCGAAACAAAACAAAGAAGTTTTCTGTCTCACGTATTTAATTCCTTCTTTCTGCCCTTCTACACTTCCATCTTTATTTGAATACATCTCTTAGCTTTCTTGTTCCAGTGAGGAAGAGGAATTAAAGAGGAATTGCTAGATGTTCCTCCTTTTTGGACCTTTCCTTTCTGATCTGCTCTTCATCAATGTTTGAGTCCGCGAGTGTTGGCCAAGGCAGGGCAGCTACACATCTTTAAAAGTTTCTGGGAAGGCATTGTTGAAAATAATGTTTTCATTGAACTGTTTGTGTGTTCATCTGTTTTCAGCTGCATCTAAGAGCACAGCACAAGGAGAAACAGGCTACTCTATGGCAGGATCATGTAGTATTAATGAAATGGAAGGGACATTGGCAGAAACTTTACTGTGAAACTCATCACAATGGGACAGGCTTCAAAAAATGAGTTAAAAGTGTGCTACAAGAACCACTAATTGTAATTCTACTGCTGCATGTAAAGGCAAATGAATCATGCAAAGGTCAAAAAAGAACATTCTTGGTTCTTAAGCTTATTGCCTACATGATTGTTGAAAATCCATGGAGTTGTCTTCTGCTTGGTCTGGAATTTATATGCGATCATGAATCATTCTTTTCAGACGGCTGTCTTGTGTTATGCACTGTTCCTTTTATGGGCCTTTTACAGTGACATAAATTTTTCTATGAAACTAAGGAAATGTCCTTTCCTGTGTTGCACAAACTATACTGAGAGATGATTTTGTGCAAGATTTATTAGCAGGGTCTGTGACTGATGTCATACCTTTATTGTAATGATGAAGATTACTTTTGGGGAAAAATAAGAACAAAAGCAATGTGTCAGGAAAGGATGTTGGATGGCTGAATTAACATTTGTAAATGTCTAGCAATCTTCCAATAACAGTCTCTTCATGAGAAGAGACAAAAGTATAAAATGTATAATATACAAAGTGTAGATGTAAACAGTGAGTCAGTGTAGAACCCAGTATGCCAAAATTAGATGACTTTTACTGCATGGGAAAAAAACGACTTGGTGAGGTATTTCTCCTATCCTTTTTTATATATTCTTTAACATTTTTATTTCTATATTACTGTGGTGGCATTTTTTTCTCCCCCTTTTCTGTCCTGATTTCCCTTTTTTCTTGCATCAGGTCAAATACAGCAGCTGCTGAGGAACTGCAGCAGAAGTGACAGTTGTGCACACAAGTGCTGTACTGTAGGGATTGCTCCAGCTACTCTGCAGCTGCCTTCTTATATAAAATGCTTCTTTCTCTCAGTATTGCTACTGACACTGCTGTTCACCCTTTCTGATCTCCCAAAGCACTGTGTGTGGAAGGCTGGTCATCAAGAGATCTGGTGGTTGTATGTGTGTGATCTTTTGAGGAAGTGCTGCAGCGTTGCTGCTTGAGAACAAAAGTCCAGTCCAGGATACCCATTTTTAAGTTTGGCAGGGATAAGGAAGTTGCTTTTTCACTAAGCATATTCTTTTTCAAAGGTGTCTTGCTCTAGACAGACCTGTAAAATGCACACTGCAGTGCCACAGTTAGATTTTTATTCTAGCTGACTGCGGCATCAGATGTGCTGTGTTAGAGTTTTCCTGTGAAAGCATTTCACTTTGTAGCAGTAATGTTCCTAGTATTTGGCAAATGGTATTTTATGTCTGGGGCCTCCTTCAAATTATTTAGCTTCAACTTTGAAAGTCCTCCTAGCTTGCTAAGATGAGTCCAGGTAGAGAAATGATGCTGTTCCAGTCTGCATGCTGAAAAATATGAGCAGAGTTGAAAATGTGTGGGCTAAATTGTGAGCACCTCTGTGAAATATGATCATCATGTAGACGCCTGATAACTGTCAGTGTTGATCTCCTAGGCTGCTGATGTACTGATCTAGCTGAGATCAAGGTAAGTGTTGTACTCGTGAGTTATGTTGCTGTGCACTGAACTGCACAGAATGAAGAAACTGTGCTTTTGAAAGGATAAATGCCTATTACTTTATTTCTAAGTATCTTATCACTTCTGTCTGCACAAGGTAAAGCATGAGTCAAGAATAGTTTGGTTGGATATTAAGCATTCCCCTGCCATGTTCATAGGCTGCTTTTTCACAAAGCGTTAAAAAGAGTGAATGCTGATTAGGTTACAGACTTTTACTTGTAGCTTTGAATACAGATTTATGCAGGTACCAGGACTTTCTTGGTGCTTTCTTAATTAATTATTTCTGAGTAATTTTGTAGAAGGGCAGTAGAAAAGCTAAACAAACATTTGTTTAGAAGTAAATGCAATACAAATTACAGTAGAGGCACTGAATTTATTCTCATGGGGGGAAGGGGAGGAGGTTTTTTTCTCTTCCTCCTGTTTGATAATCATCTGATTAGTCAGTTGATGCTTTCAGTGAACACCCTAGAAACCCTCGGTACCTTTTTGTTAAGAGTGGAAGTCAGTGAAACAGTAGTGTATCTATAAAATGTTTCTTTAAACCTAGGTTAATAAATAGCATTAATAGAAAGTGTAGAAGATTTGTTTTGAAAGCATTTTGCTGCAGAGCCATGATAGCAAGAAGTAACTCCCTGAATTTTTCTCAAGAACAGCAAAGAACAAACACTGAAAATGCAGTATTTCGGTCTCTTCTAATAAGCAATTGCATATAATCAAAGTATCAAAGAAAGAAACAAAACCTAGCTTTGGCTGTGTGTTGATGCAGCACAAAACTTTTGTTTGAAGTAACACTGATGGCGTCACTGCCTAAAGATTCCTGGAAGGAAATTGAAGCCTGAGATTTCCTGTTCTAGTGCAGAAACTGGGGTGATCCTTGTGCTGAGCATCCCTGCCCAGCCTATTGTGCTAATTGTGTTAGTCCCTTTATGCAATCTGCTAGTGACCAGAGTCACAGAAAAGGAGCCAGCTGCACCTTCCCGAGAATAGCATCACTATTTCTGGCGTGGCCGACTGAAGCCCAGGGCACAGATTTAACTGGTGATTGGCCCTGAGCCCAGAGCTTACACAATGTGTTACAATCGCCAATCCCCTCCTGAAGTTTTCTCTGATCTTCACGTTCCCTCACTTTGAAGAGAGACACAGTCTCGTTCTCCTGTGTGTTCATATTTTTCACTTTTTCTTTACTGTATCAAGATCAAGAAGGTAGAGCATTTGGATCTCTGAGGTCCATCCAAGCTGAGAGGAGACACTAGTTTGAACCATATGGGGTGTTTTATCACAGGAAAGATGGCATTACTTACATGTTCACTGAGCCAACAAAATACTACTTCAGATTTTTTTTTTTTTTTGCCAGTGATAGTAAATACGTTACAGAGGAATTGGATAAAGAAAGAAGCTTCAACAGTAAGAGAAAAAATTTACTTATTTAAAATTAATTGGAAAGACAAACATTTATTTATATTTGAAGCTCCTTATTTCAGAAGGTGAAAATCTGAGAAAAGTAAAGGAGATAAGTCTCAAATGCTGCTGAACTGAATAGCTCAACAATTTCAACATTGAGGAAGTATGAGAATTCTTTAGAACAACTCACACCCCCATTAACCTGTATGAACGATCACCTCGGGTAAAAGCAAAGAAGGAAAAGATTATGACTGAAGTATATTCCATCTTAGAGGCCAAGTACTTTAGAGCTGAAAGAGAATTGGCAAATTCAAGTGGAGTTAATTCATATAAACAAAAGGTTCTCTGGCCAAATAAAAAGAAAATAATCATAAATGTGAAAAAGAAAAGATGATCTAGCAAGGCTTACAAAGTTCCGTAAATGAGTTTGTGTTTGGATTGCAGCAAGATTGATGAATGTTGACTGTTCTGGCGAAATTAGAAAGGCTAAACAAAGGGAGGGGAAGGCAGTGGACAGCGGCACAAGTAAAGCTGCAGTACAGTCTGAACAGTGTGGTATGGCTCTACAGGAGAGACCTGCTGACCCCTCAGCTGGAGTTTGTAAAGGACTGGCCTAGGGTAGTACAGAAGTACACTTCTGATGAGTGTGCCCACGTAGCAGTATTAGTGTGTGATTGATGAACAGCAACCACAGAAACGTATTGGAGAGTCGTACTTTAGAAGTTCCTGTGGTGGACTCGCAGAGGAGAGAGAAAGTAATCCAGAGAACAACAGACATTTAATTAGTCTACCTTGAAAAGAAAGTAAAAATTTAGAGAATAGAAGGTATTTTGGGGTTTGAGTTTACATATGTTCATGTGCATACATACTTACATAAAAAGAAGAAAATGGGATATAACCACATTTTTGAAGGCAATATACAATAAACTACTGTGGGATCTTTCCTTGGTAAGCCCACTAGTTACTTGGGTATAATAAATGCAGTAATTCTTATATGTCTGGATTTTGGCAGCATTTTCCATGGAATGTCATGTGGAAACCTATTGGTTTCAGTGGAGGCTGATACGAGAATGCCAGAAGTTGCTCAACAGGAAAGAGTAACCTGTTATGCTAGAAGTGGTATGGATAGGTCAGAGAGCTAACCAGTCTTATTTTCGTTACTGACTTTGTTATGAGAGGTGCCACAGTATGCTTTTACAGATGCAGAATTCTGTGGGTTAGTGGGTATCTGGACAGGCTCTCACTGTTTGGACTGTCTGTTTAACCTTTGTGCTCTCCCTGGTGTTTGCATGTTCAGCTGCTGTGACAATTCCCAGTGTGGCAGTGTCCTGCCAACATGCTGTCAGTGAACTAAGTTGCTTTGCGATACTCACTCCTGCCTCAAAAAACCAGGCTGAGGCACCTGTCCAGCCCCTGAACCAGGCAACTGGCCTCCTTGTAGAGGTTCCTGAGCTTCCTGCTGCTCTGAGCCACTTGTAGTTTACTGTGATCTTTGCCGTCGCTCCCTACAGAAAAGCTGAATGGGAGCCAGGAAGGCAAAGATAGAAATGACGTTTCTGGCAAAAGTGCACAAGAAGATCCTGATGAACTTATTACATCACCTGTTTTGTGAGATGTCTAGAAATAGGAATAGTTCTTCCATGTTTTTCCTGTGTAGGGATGTGTGTATTATAGAGCAAGGAAGTACTCAAATTTATTTTAAAAACAGGGCTATTAATCTCTAATCTTCCTTAAAGGGATGTGTAACAGCTGGTATGCTGATGACAATGGAAAGATAAAAATAAACGGGTTTCATTACAAAAAAAAAAAAAAAATAATGCTGACTGACTTTTCTTTTGAGGGGTTGTATCTAACAAGTTTTTCTTTTCTGCATAGGAGAATTGTTGCAGGTGCTGCTTGCACAAAACCTGACAGCTATTATTAGAGTAAAAGAGTGCTTTCATGTGGTAGAGTTCATAAAGAATGTAGATTGATGACATATTTCTCTCAGGAAATTTATAATCAAAAGTGTAATCCCAACCCACGGGATTTTTCCTTCTCTGTGCTGCTGATAAGCTCCTGTCTTGAAGATGGTATCATGGGAGATTTAGATGACTGCTCCGTGCTTTATAAGTAGAGGAATGGGCAGCAAGGCATTATTGCAATAAATTTTAATACATTTTAAAAAGAAGCAATTTGGGATGGAGTGTTGAGGATTCAGTAAAATTCAGGCTGTTATCATCAGAGCAATTGTTTTGGTCTTTTCCAAGTCCCCTATCTTGTCAGCAGTGTATTGTCAAGTTCTGTGAATTCATCAAGAGTATTGTGCTCTTTGGTTTCTTCTCTTTCTACCTCATCCCCAGGAGTAATAACAGAATGTGATTACTGTAACTCTTATTTTCTTATTTGTTTATTTAACATGAGTTTCTCCTGCACCTGACTTTTATGGAGGGGAAAAACTTCAATGCTAGAAAATCTAACTGTAAAATTAAAAATCTAGCTGTAAGATCAAAAATCTAGCTGAAAAATTAAAAATAATTTTGCATATCTCCCCAAGCTCTCTGCATTTTTCAAGTAAGCATTACTCTTTTAGTAGTCTTTATTTTTGGATGGTTGAGACTAGCAATACAGACTTTACAAATGATGAAATATATAAAAAAGCCCCCTGTATTTCCATGGTGTTGCTGCTGCTTGTCATTTGTTTATGGCTCACGCTCGCCCAGTCTGTATGTAGTAAACTGCAGGTAAAACCATGGATGTATCTTGTTACCAGGCAGGTGTTCATACCTTTGCTAATCAGGTACCCATTAAGCCCAGACTCCTTTTAGCAGGCATCAAAATGAATTAGCACTGAACTGCTGACTGTTGGGGGTAAACCCTGCGACCACTGTAAGGCTTTGCAGATTCCTCCAAGAAAGTCAACTGTACTGGAAACTGCCACTTGTTAAGGCTGACATGTATTTCATTGGTAATACTCAGTGGAAATGCACATTATTAACCCACCCCTTCCTGCCCAGTTCCTATGGAAAGGTTCACCAGTGACTCCTCACCATTATCTTGGAGTGATTTTATCAGTTCCATGGTTGCTCAGCTGTTAATGTTAATTTTATGGTTCTGTTCATGATCTGCACAATTGATGCCATTGATTGGCACTGAAACTGAGTCATCTTTGAGGTGACTGTGAGATTTGGAATAGATTTAGCAATACCTGAAATTATTCAGGTAGCAGACAGCTCTGAGGGGTGAATATGAACCGATTGTGTGTAGACAATTTCAAAGTAGTAAACTTGGGGTAAATTGTTGTCAAAACAGTCTGGACTCTCACTGCCTCAGTGGTGACTTTTGAAGCAGATTTTAAAAACTTGAAATAAGTGATTTATCTACTCTCTTTGAGATTTATTTTTTCCTCCAGTTTTTACAGTAGAGAAAAATTGTAACTCCTCTGCATTAGTGAATGAAGGTTACACAGGCGCAGACAATTCAGGTGTTATTTTTTATAGAAATAATTGCTGTAATATGGTTCAAGAATATGAAGTATAAAACATACATGAAAAGCCACAGCCTTTTTATGTCCTCTCTGTAGAGAGTGGGACAGTCTACTCTAAAATGTCCTTTTGTGTTGGACATATGGAAAGGTCATGGCAAGGAGGGTGTGCTATGGATTTTAATATCTTCCTACATCAATTTACTTATGTATCCATCATTTTTGAAAAATCTCTGCTTGATTATGCTTCTGTTTTCCTCTATGGGAGACTAATGCTACTGAAATTGCTCTCTTTGTGGAGTGATTGCAGTGTGTCTTACAACACAGCTAGAGTTGTTTTTTTAGCTTCAGGGGACTTGGGTGGTAAAACTGAGCAGAGCTGAGCACCCTGTCAGTACAAACAAGCATGAGCAGTTTGTGGGAACAAGCCGTAACCGCCACCTGTGTTTTCAGTTCACATGTCACAGCCCATGCTAATATCCCAAAAAGCACACCTAAGCCACCATGACAGAGGAGGAACTGCATGCCATGTGCAAGGCCAGATTAGGTGAGTTTGTGATGAAAATGCAGTATTTAACTATACACTGGTGCAACTTCAAGCAGGCATTTCAAGTGATAACAGGCTTGTGAATGCCCTGAGGCAGATGAGAGCCTGCTGCACCTACTGTGATCATTTGATTTCTTGGTTGCCTGGGCTCTGAGAGTCTGCAGACATTTCATAAAGTAATTGTAAAACTGCTGAACTCATTAAGGATGAGAAGAGAGTTCCCCTTATGTATCAATGAAATTAAATGTAGAAAAGGGTGTTTAAAAAGTGATAATAGATTTAAACAGTCCCATAATCTGGTAGGAGGCACAGAGCATTGCACTATTGCACAGCAAGACCACTGACTTTTTTGTTGTATGTTCAGATCATTCCTGTACTTAACTGCAATTGGGTTTCCTTCATGCTTCATTTGCTTTAAAGAGCTATATGTCTTTGGAAGTAAACTCTAATTGTTGTCCTGAAATTTCATGGAGCAGACATTCCTGATCACAGTGCACCATGGACTGCTTTCCCCAGAAGTGTCCTTCCTAATTTCATGAACGTTGTGCTTCTAACATGCTTCATAGCACTCACAGGTTCCCTTTAGAAAACCAGCTAAATACAAAGGAGGTAGGCGGATATATTTTTCTTGCAAGCTTGCTTTTTTTTTTTTATTGCCTGGCTAAAAACCCTAGCTAGCCTGTTTCTGTACATTATGTATTCTTCCTCTCTGCTTAATTAAGTATCTCCTGATTGAAAAAGCAGCTGCTTCGACTGAACACCCTGTACAACCTCTCTGCCTTCTCCAGAAAGGACTGACATCATTCGTAAAGCTCCAGTTAAGCTCATAACAGAGCCAATGAAGCAGATAAATAAGGTTCCAGCTTAAACTTCCAGTGGGTTTTAAATGTTTTTAAAGCCTGAGTAGAAACCTCTTGACAGGATGGAGTCAACATGGCATAATAGTTGCTGTTTCAGGGATGCACACTGAAACCTCCCCATGTTTTCGCCAGTTTGCCAGGCACGCCCAGGATGTTCCTGTCTTTACAGAGCTGGACACCTTGGGCCCGTGGCAACCCAGGTTTGTTCTGGGATCCCAAAGCAAAGCTTTCTGAAAGGCACAGCCTCACGGTTGCCTTGCTTGCAATGGCAAGTGCCATGACCTTGGGCACTGCAGCATCCAACACCTTCCGAAGGAACAGGGCATACCTGTGATTGTGGGCTTGTGGCTGGCTTGTGTCCTGCCCTGGGAAGGAGGAAACTGAGGGGGGGTTGTACTTTTAACCACCTGTGCCTCTTGTCAAAATAGAGCTTTGCCTCCTAATGGGTTAAAATTACTGTTTGTGCTTTGTGTCTTTGGATCGATGTATCCTGCCTACTGTCACTGCAGTGGAGCAGCTTTTGCAGAGGGGACGGGAGGGGGTGGACCCAAAGCAATAAAAATGAAGCTTGACAGAGGTGTAAGCAGGCTGAGAAGACTGTTAGTTGCTCCCCCCCACTGAGATGTGTAGATGTCTGTGACTTTACAGTGAATAGACAAACTTATTATTTCTGTAAAGCATCGGTCACTGCCCTTAGCAAAAAGCACACAGAAAAGAGGACTTGTGCTCAAGAATCTAATTACTTAAAAGCCTAATCTGATACCTGTTGAGGGAAATAAGAGGTTTCTGGGTAAATACAGGGGAAAAAAGAGAGCAGGTGAGTTCATCAACGTTGTACACTAATGAGGTGGATTAGAGGAATGGGATGAGTCAGGTATTAAATTTACAGGCATAAAAAAAATAATACAGCTTTTAGCTTGTCTGGATGATGGTAATGTGGGTTTCAGTTTCTTTTAGCGTTTGTCTCAGGAAAAATTATGTGAATGAGCGCACCCTCTGCCTGAGCACCGGGCTGTGAGTGGTGTTGACAGCCCAGCGGCTGCTGTTCCCTCCTTTCCTGCCTGCATCCTTGGGGGGATAAAGTGTGCTCCATGCAGTTACCTGTGCACCAAAGAGAGGGCACCGTTTACCACGTTAATAATTTATTATTTCCATGGCAACTAGCAACCGGTATCACTTTCAGAATATTTCCCAAGTATAAACTTTGTGTTTTGTGTATCACCTGGTTTGGACTGAGGGAAAGAAACTTGTCTGTTAAAGAAATGCAGTTAGATTCCTATTAGACTGTGATATATCATGTTGAAATCAGTGAAAGGTTTTCTCCAGTCTGTGCATGGATTACTGGATCCAATTATTTTATCTGACATTGACATTTATACAGTAAAGGTCAGCAAAAAAAGAAATCGATGCATTTTGAAGGATAAAAATCAGTGGTAAAAAAACCCCACTGAACTGAAACTCATGCTTTAAGGAACAGGTATTGCTATTAGTGCATTTTCTGAAAAGCTCCTACCAGTTCTTAAGGGCAGAGTTCTTTTCATTAGAAGGAAAGGAATTTCTCTAGTGAAGTGTATGGAGAGAAAATTCAGCTATATTGACTTTGAAGACAAATGGATGGAACCGGCTTGTGAATTTTAAACAGCACAAGAAGATGTATTGCCATTTTAAAAAATGTTTTAGTCTGCATGATTTGATTTGTGATAATATATTTTTATGTATTCAGAATGTATACATTTTGAATTGCAAATTTTTCTTTATGTACTCATTTTTTCATTCTAAAATGCAGTGGTGGTAATTAAACTGTTGCTGGCAAAATAACTGGATGGAAAGTTAGCTTTCTGTTGAACAGCTGTCTGTTCTGACACAATCATGAAAAGTCAGAAAGAGTTAGGTTGTCCAGGATTTGGGAAACACAAATTGACGTGAATTACTATCACTTTGCCGTTTTCAGTCGTAGGTAGGGCAGTGTGCCTTCTACATCCCCTAACATGTTGAGTTAGAATCTACTGGGCTATTTACATAGTGACTAATACCTCCCAAATCCTGGTTTAGAGAAACCAGTATGGGGCATTAGAGGGAACTAATCTTCTGTCCCAGAAATAAGCTTATGTGAAAAAAGGAGAGTGTCTTCATGCTGTTGCAGCTGCCAGTGTCCCCTGCAGGTCTCCTGTAAAACATTGAAGTCACTGTCAATCGAACTTCTTTCATCTATCCCAAACTGGCTTAAAATTCATCACAAATTTGTATGAAAGGCACCCCAAGAGAATTACGAGCTTGGGATGCCAGATCTTTTAAGGTCAGAATTAGAATATGTTGGCAATATTAGTATTAGAGCCTCATTTATGTTGTAAAAGACCCTTCAGATCATTGAGCCCAGCTGTGAGGAGGACCCCTCTTCAGTGTGCTGCCCTTACACTGTTCTGACACTGCCACACAGGACAGCTCCACGGTTAGCCTGGCAGCAGTTCATCCTGTATTATCCACAGATTTTCTGAACTGACACGTGACTTGTCTTATGGAATGAATATAGAGAATTATGTATCTCTTGTTCTGAAAACGATTTCAGAAGACAAAGTTTAGCTGATTAGATTAGAAAAATGACCCAGCCGAAAATAGTAAAACATGAATAATGCTAAATTGTCAGTGTATTTGAATTACTGCAGAGTAGCTGCTCAGACTATCAAAGAGCTTGGTGGGAGTAGTACTTCCTTTTTTGTGTGTATGATCTCTTTGCTCTCTGACTAGCAAGACTGAAACCACCAGACTCAGGTCTAGACATTGTTATTTTCATATATTTACTGCCCTGTTTTTTTTATTTTCATATATTTACTGCCCTGTTTTTGTGCATACGTGCAGATGAATATGTTACAGTTATCTTTCTGTCAGAAATGAGTGCCACAGGGGTACCAGAAGGAAGTAAATAACACATTTGTTCTTTTTAAGTCGGCTTTGAATCATTAAGAAAGTAGTCATCAAAGTGAACAAATGAAAAGTTACATTGCTGGGGAAAAAAACCCAAAACAACCCCACTTAATTTTTGGTTCCAAGAAGCTGTTTTCAGTGAAATAAACAGATTAGCAAAGGACTGCAGCTAGAGATGGATTAAGGTCAGAATGTTTAGACTCTGGGGGTTCAGGATATGTGTATAGTTCCAAGACAATTTAGCATTTCTTTTTCTGTTAGTTGGGTCATAGTCCAGTCTAGAATGTGTTCCTTTCCTCTTCCTCATGTTCTTCTTTTGGAGGAAATAGGCCTTCAGGTCTACCCCATACAGTGAGAAAATTAGAGGAAAGATGGGTCTGTACAGGTGGAAAATATGTGATAGTTACCCCCCTTGGACTGGCTTTCCAACTTCTCTTCTTTACATTTCAGTACTTTTTCTGCTGTTAAAGAGCAGTGAATCTCAGAAAATGGCTACTTTTCCGTACTTCCCTCTGTCATGGGTGCAATTTTTTCTTCTTGGGAATCTAATGAAACCCTGAAAGTTTGAATATTTGATAAGTTTTGTTTTTTCCAGGGAAGGAGTCTAGTGGGGATTGGCTCTTTGTAATTTAGAAATTTTACATAAAGTTGGTTTGTTTTGAGACCAAACATGGGTAAATTCATACATTCCCAGAAACTTACTTTCTGAGTATACTTAGAAAAACATTATGTTATTCTGAAAGTAATTGGAGAGCACTAGCTACCCCTTACTTCTCATTACAAATGATAGTGTGCTTTCTCCATCACCATCTTAATTTGGATTTCCATGTACCCGTAAATTAGAGAAGTACTTCGAGCGCATGATTAATACCACTGCTTAATCAAGCTGTGACGCGCAGACTGGAGTTCTGGCATTTATGGCTCTGTGAACTGAGGTGGTATAGAACTAATATATGGGTCTGCATACCCTATGAAAATATGGAGGCAGTGACTCTGTACATAAAAATAGCTGGTCAGCCTATAGTAGATGCTTGGGGTGTCTACAGGAGGCCATCTACATTGTCTTCCATTAGGCCGTTTTAAGGCAGGCAGGGGTCACTTGCAGACCCTGTGCTGTATCTCAGATGTCATGAGACACCTATTTGCAGATGTTTGAATTGTTCCTAAAGGGTCTGACAACCAAAAGCTGCAGTTTAAAGATGGGTAACAGGTGGCAATGTTTAATTGTTTGTTTGTTTCTTTTTTCTTTTGGTGGACATTAATTTTAGAGGCTATGGAAAATAATGAGATGCACAAGCAAATAAGTCTGAAAAATAACTCTACTTGGATCTTAGATGAGAGATGACTGAATAACTTTGTTTTTCTTTGAGGTGCTCTGGATTTTTCCAGAACATTTAAATGAATGTCTAAGTATCTTCAGAACATGAATTAAATTGTGGACTGCGAGGAACTCCAGGCTTTTTTTGTATTACTCCTGATAAAATTGGTGGTTATGTTTCAAAGAGGAAGGTGCAAGCCTTTTTGTTCGCCTCTTCTGGTGATGGCTGTGCAAGAGCAAAGTCACTATTTTGTGGCAATCCTAAAGGAATAAAATCCTGACATTGTGTACAATAGAACTTGATTTGTGAGAAAGACTAATGACCACAGCCATAAGTGAGTTATTTTACACATACAGCCAATGATACTTCTGCTTTCACTCTCAGCCATTGCATGACAGAGTCCCCAGGGAGCTTTAGGTCCTGCATCAAAAGCTTTTTGTGAAGGATTCTTATACCTTATATACAGCAATCAAGGTAGCTAGACCAAAAATAACTGACAAATATTAGATCCATAAAAGTAGATTGCATCATATTATTTAAAAAATAACTTAAGTGTCTGGATGAGTTTTCATTATGACATGACCTTAGTTTGGCTTTGTTACTAAGCTGGATCCCATGCAAACAGAGTAAAAATTGTTGCGTGATTTGAGAGAAAAGAACAGAGTGTACTGTATTCATCTCAGGGAGCTTAACCTGGTGCAAACCTCTCCCCGCAGAACTTTTTGTGGCTCTCGTGCTATACACACTTGGTAGGCAGGAAGGAAGGTGGAGTTTGTTTAAGTCCAAACACAGCACTGGGGCATGTAGGCCAGTTTGAGGCCATAAGGGAAAGCAGATTATGCCAGTTCGCAAATTAACATCCACTGTGGAAATTTAATTGCATTGATCATAAAGAGGAGCAGCAGAATATAAGGGGGTTCTTTCAAACAAGGGACAAACATGAAGTATTTCCAGCTACAGAATGTTGAATAACAACTGGTTTATCGTGGCATTCAGGTTAGAAAATGGCAAAGATTTCAGACATTCAAATAGCTTTTTTTTCTTTCCTTCTTTTTGTTTTTCTCTTGTTCTTTAGGAGAATGTTATACCCTTGCACTGATTTGTGTTCTGTTCAGAGTACACAGTGCATAGGGACACTGGCTGGTTCACTACCTTGTTCAGTCTCAGGGAAAGAAGTACAAACAAAACACCCTTCCAACTCCTACTTGCTTATCATGCCAAAAAGGAAAGATGTGTTTGGAAATAACAGTTCAAACTAGAAAAGAATACAAAATAGGACATTGGCTTCTGAAACTTTTCCAACTTAATGATACTGCTGCAAAGTCAGTCATCTTACAGATCACTTGCACACCTTAACCCTTTTAAATAAAAATATTGTCCAGCTTCTAGAAACAAAGGAATTAATCTTGACTGTCCACTGCTGTGTATTCACTGGTGTGATTTTGACTGAGGCTGAACAGGTATCTTGTAAAAATCTGGAGGGGAATAAAAGCCAAGGAAAATGTTTAGCCTCAGGCAAGGAGACTTTATTGCAGGATTTTTATAATATAGCCCAATAAACTTTTATTTTTATTTGGAATTCTTCTTGTAAACAACACTGTAAGGTATTAAACAAAGAAAGAAGAGATAACATCATCAAATAATACTTTTCTAATAACCACAACAGAAAGAGAAAATGTGAAGGTAAAAAAATAAGCTGTTAGTGGCACATTAAAAAAAAAAACAAACCCAAACCAAAAAACAATGAAACAAAATTTTGGGGTCACTTGTTAAGTTAAAAAGAAGGTGAAATATACTCTGTAGGTTTTATTTAGAAATGTATGGTCAGTATAATTCTGTGCATCCTTTAATAGTGAGGATAGACTATGATAGAGCTTTCTGTTGTCATCATTACACTTGTGGTAATGTCACGTGTGTAAAGCAGACATGAGTATAAAAACTACATTGAAAAGTGGCATATACTTGCCTAGTTGGCAAGATAAAGGGACTATTTTGCCCTTTGCAAGGTTTACATTTCCTTAAGTGAAGATATGATAAAAGCAGAGGCCCTGGAGATGTTTTTTTCCTGCATGTGTTAGAAGAAGGTTTGGTGCTACATTGCCCACAGTAAGGCAAGCTGGGGAGTGAGGACCGTGTGTGCTTCCTGCAGTGTAACTCGGTCTTCACTCTAAGGTTGGCTGGTTGACTTCGTGAAGTCAATATGCCAAACCCTACCCACTGTTTTCCAAAGCTTCTTGGGATGTTTTCAGATAGTTTGGTGCTTTGTGGAGAAAGGGCATGTTAGGCTAACAGAGAAGTGCCTGTTCTCTGCCTTTGAGGCTGAATGGGTCAGAGAAGATATGAATTTCTCTTATAGGCCGCCCACAGATGCTTCCAAAGTCAAATATCACACGGAGACATAGAGTTTTTTCTGCCAGGCGCTGGTCATTAGTGAAATACATTTTAAAATATCTTTCTGCACCTGTTAAACCAAATAGCCAGTTTTGACACCTCTGAAGAACAGAGCAGTGGTTATTCTTCAACTATTTGAGTCTGACTGCAATTTGCAGGGTTCCACCCCAATTATATCACCAGGAACTTTTGTGACTGAAAAACTGGAATTCTGAACCATAGCATAGGGGTGTGGAAAGTGGAAGTCCTACCTCAGCAAGCCACTACCACCTGTTCCCTTTGGAACACTGCAGATGTTTGCTGTAGTATCTAAACAGGGAGGAAAGTGTGCTGTGGAGCAAGGCTAGTTTGTTAAAATTGCATTTAGTTTTATGTACATTTTTATGATCACTGCAGAGATCTTCATGCTGTCAGTCCTGTCGCTGTCTCAGTGCTTGCTGTTTCCTCAGCAGTGTGAAGTCTGATCCAGGCAGCTGTCTAGCTCTGACATCTGTCTTGTTTGCCTGTAAGGCACCATGCACACCTGGGGTATGATCTGAGTAATAAATAATGGTAATAAATGTTATTAGAAGCAGTTGCTATGAAATTACAAACCCACTGACTATAGCACAAACTTCCATTTAAGCATTTGCATACACATGTGCAGAAATGTGTGTGTACAGACACAAAAAATGTAATTGGTGTATAATTGGTATAGTGTGGAGAGGAATACATTGGTTTGAATAAAGAAAAGCAAAATGTATGACCAGTAATGCTTGTTTAAGTTCTCCAAACACGTTTCACAAAATTTAACTTGTGTCTTTTTCACATAGGCTGAATATTTGTGTACTACTTTCCTTAACACTAAAATACGAAATCATAAAAGGCTATGTAAGGATCTCATTTGATGTGAAATGTATTCATGTACCAGGGAAGATGTTTTTTCATATTGTGAGTTGGTTCCAAACATAAGAGGATCTTATTTGTTCTCTTCTCTCCTTGTTTAGCTGTGGGCTTAGGTCTCACAGGTGAACCAAAATTCTTACCACTGGTTTGACTTTGAAGCAATTAAATTAAACACACCAGTAGTACGTAGGGATCTACTCCGTGATGCAGTGCTGTGCAAGTAATGCAATAAACTCTTATTACATTTTGCTGGTGTCTAAGAAGTTAAAACCATTTCAATTTACTTCTAGTTCTGTTTCATTTTAGTATTAAAAATACCCAAGGGTCTGTACAGCTGTTGTTTGAATTTTTGCTGCCGATGATTTCTAAGTGGTTTTTTGATTATTTTTTCTTCCTTTTCCTGTTTTCATTGGGTTTTGTCATTTTCATCCAACTTGTTAACAAATACTGGTTTACTGCACTCTGAAAACCTTGGATTAAGCATTTACTCTATCTTCGATACGTACAAATAGCGTACAGGAATCTTCTGATTATCAAGCCAGTTCGAAGCTTATATATTTGTTTATTATATGCAAGATTTTACCACTATGACAGATTGCTGGCCCTGTGAACTTTGACTCTTTTAAACAACTGCTGTGAAATAGAAAAATCCGTATTCTTCAAATGTCTAAGTGTCTGGTCTGAGTACTTATTTTAGAAATAAGACAAGACTCTTAGATGTATCAATGCTTTTAAATTTTCGTTTGCAGCACTGAACATTCTATTATGAATTGACAAGCTTCTTGTTCTTATGTGGCTGTGGTAAACACTAATAACTGGAGTACATTATACAGGTTTAATCATCTATATGAATTTTGCTTGTAAAAAAACCCCTCATACTAGAAAAATTAACCTGGAACTAATATATGCTAGACCTTTAATTGAGCTCAATAAATGAACTTTTTACATAAAGATAAAAAAAAAAAAGTAGGTCAAAACCGAGGCATGGAGAACAGCACAGTAGCACCTTGTGTTAGAGCTTTTTAGGCTATATTTATTCAGCAAGTAAGTGGAAATCTTTATTCTTTAATTGTTGTCATTTTGGTTTTTCCTAGCTGAGATTTGAGGACCACTGATCCAAGTCATGACTTTTAACACAGTTACATGAAACTCTAATGGTTTGCTCTAATCTTGCACTGCAGCATAGTACAAGTGTAGCAGTTGCACTTTGACAGGGTGGGTTAATATGAAACTCGGGATCAAGATCAAGACTAAGGGGGCTGAAACATTAAAGTGTAGTGAAATGTGAAAGAAAATAATTTCTCTAGCCCTTTTCCAAAGTTTTGTGCTGATATAATGAGTAGCTGCTGTTATATATTCCTTACCTGAAGTCATAGATGTCACTTAGCGGCATCGTTGGTTAGAGCTAAAATAACGACTGTGTCAAAACGCAGGAGTGTAACTACAGGGGAGGGAATCATCAGGAGCAGAAGATTGCAGCTTGCCTCTTCAATCAGATAAAATTGTTTTGCAATTGTCCATTGCAATATTAATAATTTAAGAGCCAAACTGTGGCTAATTGCTTGGGGAATGCTAGAACTCTTAAATATCATTTTAGGTTAAATTGTTTGTTATTTACGTTTGCCTTGAACTGTCAGTAAGTCTCTAGTATATGTATGCTGGTTTGTATCCCAACCTGCCAAGCAGAGGAGACATTTTGATAAACTCAGTGAGGATTTGTCCTTTGAACTGGAGGAGAACACTGTGTAATGGAGTTGATGGATTTTGTCTTTGGAGGGGAGAGTTTTGGCTGCTTCACGCTGCAGCTCTTCAGAATGGACAGACTAGACAGTCAAATGCCATTTCCTGTTAAACACCCAGTCAGTCACAGCCTGCCCAGCATCCAAGCTGGGGAGCTGCATCTGCTAACAGAGACTCCCATTTTGTATGGCGCAAAAAGGGTTTTTCAAGTTCTGCTTTAATCCAAGTGCACACGGAAGCACCGCTGCTTTGTGTGCTCGGGGAAGTGGGTGACCTCTGTAGCCTTATAGACAACATACTTTGAATACAGTTGTGAAGGTGTTTTATACAAGACAACATATACACACAATCTTGTCAAAACACAGAAGCTTTTTCTCTTGTTGCCTCAAGTGTATTATTATTCTTCTGGTAGGGACCAAGGAGAATTGTCACACGTGCATGAAAACAGATCAGGGCAGAGCTTACAAAACTGTGTCTGTCATTTGTAGCTGTCAAATGGTACGTGCTTGTCTCCTCCTTCTGTTTGAAGTCAGCATTGTTCTTGCATCTGCCCTGTCCAAATGGTAAATGCTGTCATAGAATCATAGAATATCCCGAGTTGGAAGGGACCCACAAGGATCACTGACTGCAAACAATAAAAAATTTAATCTAATATTAATATATATATGAAATTAAATAGTGAGGGGCTACCTACTAAACCTACAAAATTAAACACGATATGATCTGTCATGCTGACATAACCAGTTGCTTTCCTTGAGAAGCAAGTTCGTTTTATACCGAGATAATAGTACCAATTTTAGTTCTCTATTTCGGATTGAGAGTGTTGATGGGCTGTGGGGCAGAGGTGGTTTGGAATGTGAGAGTGGAAATACAAGTTGGAACAGGACAGGAGGCAGGGTGAGTGGGGCAGGAAGCTCTGAAAGGATAGGGATCAAGGCAAGAATGGGACTCACTGAAGAGAGCAGGAACTGTGCTTGTAGGGGCTGCAGATGGTTTCAGAAATTGAAGTCCACAAGGTGAGATGGTGTTTGTTTTGTAGTTCCGTATTTATCCACAGGTTGCTCTCCTGGTTCATCACTGATAAAGAGCAACTTGACCTTTCTTTTTGTAGCTCACCCCCCTGCCCCAAGTCAGGAAGATATCAACACTCACGGGACAGCTGCAAAATTGCAGACACTTTTTTTGGTGCTCTGGTGTATCTATTCTCCGCCTCCGTCTGAGAGGTCGTCTTCGTGGTTCTCCATCCACATCTCTGTCAGCCTCAGTTTGTTCAGAAGTTGACCCCTAAGCCTCTTACATAAACAATTTTATGTGGAAGACTTGCTGCAAGAGGCTTCTTACCCCTAGTACCTTCCCTGACTGGGAAGATCCACCACAAGGTGCGTTTCTTCTAAGGATGAGGGAATTAGAAAATAAAATCGGGGGGTTTCCCCCCTTTCTCAGCAGATTTTGCTAGTTTGTTTCTTCTATGAGTTCTCCATGCTGCAAGTCCCGTTGAATGTAATTGAGACTATTGCTTAACCGTAGGCATAATTAGTTTGTATACAATAGACCAGAACAAATTGTATTTAAGCAAGCTAGGAATCTGGAATGGTTGTTCTGTATCTGGAGCCAAGCTCCTCAAATCAAGTTTATTTCCAACAGCAAATATTTTCTGTAATTTCTTCTTTTAAAATTCACATGTCTTCTCTTAACTGGAGTGGGTTCTCAGCTGAAAAGGTGCATTCTGGACTTGTGTGTGCGTTCTCTGCCGTTGCATTTGAAAGAGAACAATCTGGAAGCAAGTGTTAGGCAGAGTTTAGAAGTAGAGGTCAGACTGACCTTTCCCTGTGTCTGAGAGCTATCCTTGCTCCAGTGTACTGTTAGAGCAGTAATTGAATGGATCTCACAGTGAATAATAGGAAATGAATCATACTTTTTTATTTATTTTTTTTTTTAAACTCTCCACCAGCCTAAAAAGAAATTAATCTGGCAGAAGTTGCATGTATTACCTTTTTCCCTTTCTCCTGGGTTCCTGCCTTCTGTGATTTTCATGACAGGGCATAAAAATAATGAAGAGGAAGGAATCCTTCTAAGCTCCTGCTCTGCTGCACTTTGGAAGCATGGCAGTCTCGCTTAGGGAAGTGGAGTGCATCAAGTGAGGAGTGTGTGTGTGCAGTCATGCACGTAGGTGTGCTGGGACAGGTGACTATATAACGCTATTTCTGTGTTCTTGAAATGATATTGTCCATTCCGAGGCACTGCAAAGTAATTCAGCACTGGAGATAGTGAAAAACTGGTATTTTCCTATTAGGGCTGACCTCATTTTGGGGAAAGGGACAGGGAGAAAAAGGAGATTGATTTAGTCTCTGTGTGTCTGCCATATGCTGAGGGAGCATTAGTCTGCACCTGTGAGGTGGCAGAGGTTGAAGGATGTGAAGCCTGAGCTGGTGGAATGATTGGGAGGAAAGGACAGAGGCTGTAAAACAATTTGTTTAAGAAGCCCATGCAACATGTTGCAGTGAAGGGTTAATACAATTTTATACATATTACTGTTGTTTACTGAATCCTTTAGTGTGGTCCTATTTATCTTTAGAGGGTTTGTTTCCAGCACTGTAAGTGGTTACATGCTTAAGGGCTGTTTCACAGCCAGCAGTAAGAGCTGATGTGGTCAGACATCTGATGTTAGCCTCAAATTTTCAAACCTTTGCCCACATTTTTAAATGTACAAATCAGTGAAAACTGTAGAGCTCAGATTTGCAAGCTAGGATTGAAAGCTTCAGGATTCTATGTTTTAACCAGCAAATGGAGTTTGCTTCATGAATGCTGGACCAGCATGCTTCAAATAAGCAAACAGGAAGGAATCATTGAATAGTGTGCCGGGATACCATGGTGACAAGGATGGCATAAATGTTTATGTTCAAATCATTAGCTAGTTGCAGTGTTCCTGGAATGTGCAAGGCTTTTCCATACAAATAAGACATTTAAGGAGAAATAGTTTAAAAAGCAACTGCTTAGGGGCCCTATCAAAAAGGCTCCCATCAGTGGTGAGCTCTCTATATTAACTCATAAATGTTTTTCTTCTATGATTAAATGTATAAATGAAATATAGAGCAGGGTGTGTCAGCAGCAGCTCCCTGGCCTAGGATTGCTGATAGATTTGTATTTGATTCTGAAAGAAGGTAGTTTGTTACTTGGTGAAGTTGAGGTCATGGTGGACTGTGGCTGCCTACAGAGTAACCCAAGAAATGGGGCAGTGTGCTGTTGGTTATATCTCACTGATTAAATTGCTGTTAGGGCAAGATTTCCTTACAACAGTTTGTCAGTGGACAGCCATTTTCAGGAACAATCCACTGGAAATTGCACACAGAGCCCCAGTCAGTAAGGTAGTAAGCAGATATCAGGTCTTTCAAATGGTCCAATTTACCCTTTTTTTTTTTTTTTTTTTATTCCATCTAAAATAGGAAAGACAATGAAAGAATCATGACATCTGATTGAGGGGAGATTAAAACTTTTGAGGGTTTTTTTCCTTAGCAGAGAGGTATCTTTTTGATTCAGTACTGTGTAGTTTTCAAAATGAGGTCTTTATTGTTCATTTTGCTATGTTATTTTTCAAAGTGGGTGCGTGTAAGTTTTGAGAAGTTAAGATCTCACAGAATCCCTTCATTTGGTGGTTTTAATGTGGCTTTGGTAAGTTAAATAAGCTTTGTACAATCTTCCAGCAAACTTCTCTGAGTCGTAGAATTGGGTACACTCTTAGGTGCATCCTCACTGAGTTTACACCTTGCTGAGGGCAGTTTTAAACACCGTGGTGCAAAACCACTGTGAGCTTTACACTGCAAGAATGGCAAAAGCTGGGCCATATCTAAGACAGTTTCTAGTCAGTGCTACAGATAGGATGCAAAATGGTGCCTACTGGTAACAGCTGAAATCTGACTCATTATGCACTAGGTGTGACATGAGCTCTTGCTCATCTCAAATTTCTCTTGAGCTTCTAGACTTTAAATAATTATCAGCCTTTCTTTTGACATTTTTCAAGTAATATAAAAATGCCTTGAGAGAATGCCTGAGTGTTCATAGATGTGTATAATTGAAATACATGGGAATGTATTCGTTTTCTCATTTCATGTGCATCTGTGTCTGTAATTAATGATATTTCTCAAGGATTTTGCAATGGATGTAAGCAAGGCTCAAGTCAGAAAAGTCTTATGACCTGAGAGGATAAAATTGTAGTTGAAGGTCCTGGAAGTGCAGCAAAAGGTACAGGTGGGTAGATGTTAGGAACTTGCATATTGGCAGATAAAATTGACATTTTTGGTAAAGTGTGTTCAAGGTAACACGTAATCTGTGAAAGAGTAGAATGGGACATATAGAGGGAACAGCATGAGGAAGGACATTGCTCCAAGCTTGAACTAATAGACTGTGGCTTGTGCTGCTGAAAGTTTTCTCACAGGGGTGATAGGGTCTAGCAGGGGAATAACCAGCATCTTGTGTGGAATGCAAAAAGTGTGCTGGCTGTTAGAAAAGCTCAAAAGACTATGTATTCACTGCCAAAAATAAGAGAATATATCGCAGCGTTGACAGTGGACAGTAAAAATATTATGAAGAAAGGAGCAGCGAGTTGTTGGCTGACACGATGTATAGACATTAAAGTATCTGGGAAAGAGGATGGAACTCTGTTTCTGTGGATCAGCCAGAGGAAAGCAAGACCACAGAGGAAAGATACTGGAAGACAGATTAGCATTTGGGCAGGTTAAAAGTGTTAAGGCTTGTCTGTAGTAAAATATCTTTAAAACATGGCAATTTGCTTAAAGTAATTTTATAAGCACGTGTCACTTTGGATAGCCAGTTTTCTTATAGGCTTATTCTAGTCAAAACGACAAGCACAATTTTTCCAAGACAGCCCTTCCAAAGATGATGAGAGTTTCAGGCTAAAGTTGTTGTTTTGTTGGATTCCCTAAACTCCTATTAATATTAATGCTTATTTATGCAGTAATTGGAGACATTTAGCCTTCTTATTATGTTTTAATTGTGTATTTTATCTGTTCTCAAATGTCTCATTTTGCATTAGAAAAGGAAGAAGTAAGATGACCTTTATGCAGACAGAGGGTTTGAAATTTCTTTCTACCTTAAAATATAGTAGTGCTCCTCACTGATACTTATACTTAGAATTTGAAGACAGAAAACGTAGAGCAACTGGATTGTCATCATAATTATCACTGATCTATAGTTTATGAAAGAAAGCAGCAAAGCTGAAATTGGAGTTTTAGAACTCTAAGGACTTTGATACCTTACTCTGCCTAGTGAGCTGCTGCCAAATAAATAAAAAATTGAATATTTTTTTATTTTAGATTGCAAGATTTGAAATGAAATAATCATATTTCACTCCTAACTGAATTTTAGTGCTGCTCCTGAAGGGAAGGATTAATTTTAAATGCTTTCCTGGATATTCATTTCCTTTAAACTGGAAATTGCTATAATTAAAGTGAATACCCTTGACAGTGAATTTAAATGTTCATCTTTGGTTTCTCACCATAACTTTGTTTAATAGACATCTACAGTTTACTGGAGAGAAGCCATTCTAATTTCTCACAGGAAATGATAGCAATTTCTGTATTAAAATTTCAGCCTGTGTGGTGAAAGAAAGCTAGAATACATACTACTTTGAAATGCAGCTTCATGGTTTGTTTCTCACAATTTTTTTGAATGGAAGTAGAAGGCTTCAAGTAGATTACATGAACTATATGAGCACACTGTGGAGTAGATTTCCTTCAGTTATTGAATTTAGATTTATTTTTTGAAAGTGCAATTGTAAAATCATCCATCCTGGTAAAGTCTTTGCATAAGGTATTTGACTAAAGGTATTTGATTTTTGTAGCTCTTCAACACAGCACTTAAGACTACCAGAATGCTCCCTGGTAGCAAGGTACATGGTTGTAGATATACAAATACTTGTCAAAAAGTCTCTGCAGTAGCCTGACAAATAACCTAATATGACGTTACACACCTGTGGATTTTTTTGGATGTACATAGTGAGATTTTCTTTCACTTAGGCTTATCTGAGGCTTAAACTGTATTATAGACCTGACTTGGTCTGATTTTTTTTTTTTTTAATTGACTTGTTGCTCATAAGTATGAGTAGCCTGGAGTAACTCTTTCTCACAGCCTGAAAAATGGGCAAATATCTTGGTTCCTGTATAAATTCTATTTCCAAAATCTTCCCTTTCTGAGGCTCCTGCAAAACAGCCACCAGTTATATTCTGGTAGGTGGTAATTATTTCTACCTGAATAACTCCTTCACAGCATAAACTTCTTCCAAGGTCATTTACTTCCTCTGATAGAATGGTATGTAACATCCTATTTTTTTGGTAAGATTTAATTTCCAGTGTGTAAATAATCACACTCTCCCACACACCTTAGGCAATGTAGCTCTGCTTCAGCTGCATCTGTGTGATGGATTTCTGTCTCTTTTAGTTTGTTTGCTTGAATATGCTGTTGTGTAAGGTTCTGTTAGTGCATTCACTCCTAACTTTTTGTTTGCCATTTACTAACTCGCTCTCTCATGTATAATCTGAAATGCATGTACTGGACATGGCAGTACCATTCCCACGATTTGCTCTCAAATGATTAATTGTAACCATTGAATCATAGCCTTGATTTATTGTAAGCCTGGGCAGTGACTGTGGGTGATGGATCATGACGGTCATGATATTCAGAAGTAAAGTTCAAATTATATTTTAAAAGAATTTTCCCCTCCTTTGAAGCATCACATTTGTAATCTTCCCATAGAGTTTATGGCAGCAGATGATTATAGTGATTGATTCTTCCAGGATCCTATTAGACCAGCTTTATTTTGCCAATATAGCTTTTTAATTAGTGGGGGTTTTTTGACACTATCAGCAAGAATTGATTTTTGAAAAGAATCATTGGTAATATTTCTAATAAGTCACTATAGAGACTAAGTTCCTTCATGCTGGCAGTAAACAGTGTAAAGAAATAGATTTTTGTCAGAGTGCAAATGGTTTTAATCTGTTCAGTCCCTGGATGTTAAAGATTTTTATATTCTTTAATTTTATCTTAATAAGTAAAATCTAGCTACTATTTAGCTTTAAAATTTGGTTGATGGTGCTGTTTTGATTGTCTCTCAGTCCTGTGGGGTTGAAAATCCATCTCTGGGTAAAATTCTGGGGCTGTTCTAAGGCAGGACAGGGAGTGAAACAGCAATAAATGTCTGACTGGGATGGAAGTAGCTTTCTTCGGGGCAGTCCATACAGTGCTTTACAGGAGCTCAACACTTGCTGGTGTTCCAGGGCAAATCTAAAATAAGAATCTTCAAGTAAAGAAAAAATACTTATTTCTCTTAATTTTAAAATATCTCTGAGTACAGCACAGCTTGCTGCCCTAGTCCAAGAATAGCATAGATACAGCTGAATTTTTTTTGTGAAATGCATTGTGGTACAAAAGCAGAAACATATCCAACTGTTACCTGGGCTGTGTGGAGATACAGTTGGTGGACAAGGCAGAGAAGACAAAAATATGTAAGTGTATGCCTCTCCCCTTACGTGGTTGGCCTTGAACAGAATCATTAAGGTTGGAAAAGACCTCTAAGATTATCAAGTTCAACCACGAACCAAACCCTGCCAGGTCCACAGATGCTTGGATGTTAATGAAGATAAAATGCAAGGAATTTCTGAAACTTTGGATGTGTTCCTTGATGATCTATTTAAAGCAAGTGAATATTGCTGCTCTTAATGTAGAATCTGGGTAATTTACTCACTTTAAAGCACTTTGTCCTTGCAGTAACCATGTAAAATAATGCTCTTAATGATTTAGATGGGGAATGGAGGCAAGACATCCAGAGATTTTTTTTGTTTTGAGAACAGTGTTAAAATTTTCTAGCAGTTTAACAGTTTTATTGGGGAGTAGACTATAAGTTCTGAAATTGTCACAAGGCACCTCTTTACAACATCAGACCTCTCAGTATGTCAATGAATATGATCCTGTGAGACCTGCCAGCAGCCACAGATGAGTAGCTTAAGTGTAGGAAGGATCTGAGATCTCTGCTTTATTTCTAATGCAACCCTAAAAAGTAAATAATTTGACTCTACTTTTTGCTTTCCTCACTTTTCCATTTTGTCTCCATATATAATTCCTCAGAGAAGCAATCTTATAAAACAACATGAAGAGCAGTGGCAAGTTATTATACAAATGTGGCTTGGATATTAAGATGTTTTTAAATTATTTTTTTTTAAATAAAATTAAATGCTATAATGCTGAAAAGATTTGTTTTTTTCCAGTAGTAGCTGGGTATCGCATTTCTAAAATCATAGTTACAGATATAATTACTGTCATTTAAACATTTTTTTAAAGTAAAAATGGAGCCTGGAAGTCTTTTCCCTTGTTTTCTGGCTCATTCCCTTCAGGATTTTTTTTTTAATTGATGATCACGTGCCCATTTTCAGTGTTAATAAACATACAGAATTTAGCCTTCCAATGCTGCAGTTACTAAAATTGGTTAAAACGCATCACTACCAGTGATATAAATCACATTCTAATACAAGTAATATTTTTGCACTGCCAGGTGTGCTGTGACTGATGGCCAAAATACTCAACTGCACCTTTACTCTGCCTTATGTGATGAATAGACTGAGGGTTCTTATAACTTAAGTCATAGACCTATTCATTTGAGCAGCCCAGTGTTTTCAAAGTTTTTGCCTGGATTTTCCTCATGTCTTTCTCTGTAGCCCAAGCACGTGGTTAAGGTTAATATCAGAACATGAATACTTATATGTATGATAATATAATTCCATAGAGGAGTAATAAAAATGTGTGTATTTCTCCAATGTATCAGATTTAATAAGCGTTATCATGATCAAACTCCGCTAGTACCAAAAGCTTCCTTGCCATTGCTTTCTTAATATTATTGCCTTTTCAAAGTAGTTGGATGATGTTTGCTGGAATGACCACCTGCAGAGAAGGGCATGTCAGCCTGACGAGCACAGACTGATGAACGCAGTTGGCTACAGATTATTCAGGATCAAGACAGCAGGGAGCCACGGAAAAAAATCATCTGCTCCTGTATGGAGGGCTGGCATTTCTCTCTCTGTAAGCTAGCCATCCCATCTCATCCAAATGGACTGCTTCTGCCTGTTTCTTTCTCCATCTGGAAATGGTAGACCAAGCTGTGTTTTCCGATCTTAGCCTCTGCCAGGCAAATGGAGAGGAAGTGGAGGGGGATATTGTACTAAGAGCGTGCACACACTGAGCCTTAGAGTCCGCGTGAGAGGCAGGGTACTGTGCCATTTAAGTGTGATGGGGAATTTGGAGGTGTGCTATGGAATGTCACCTTCTTAACTCTGCAATGGTCTATTAAAAAAAGGTATTGTTACACTTGGAAAAAAAAAACCTCTTCAGAATTAATTCCTTTTTGTGGAAAATAATCCTGGCCTGATCAGCATGAGTTCTTAAACCTTTGTGTGAGTTTGCTGCTGCTGAAGCGGCATACTGGACCTTCGGGGGCTACCATTCACTTTCTGAGCTGTAGCCAGGTCCTACCCTACGAGACAGTGGTTGTCTAGTCCTGGGGTTGCCTTTGCGGAATAAACCACCCTGATTCCTCTCCTTCCCTGCTCTTACAGCATTCTTGCCTTCTCCATCCTGCCATCCCCTGCTGCAGCAGCTCTGGGAAGTGTGGGAAAACCAATGCTCACGTGGAATTGGCAGAAACTGCAGAGAGGCATCTTCAGGAGCACAGGAAAGGATCCTGGCATCACTGTTAATGAAATATATGTTACAGAGTCACCCGTAGCAAGGGCATTCCGGGCTAAGCTGATGTGCAAGAGTGAAAACATTCGAGGAAGGGCTTTAGGGGCTCTCCAGCTCCCTGCTTGGCTGAGGTCCTTACACGACAGTGGCCATCCTGGCTGATTTGCAGTGCTTGCAAGACCTCTGCCAGCTGTTTTACTGAATTCCTAAGGGGATCACTCTCTGTTTTAGGCACATTTTATAGGTGGGGAGCTGTGTCTTTTTTGGGGAAAAGGGAGAAGATGATAGACCATTGATATTTCATGAGAGGAATAACTGAGTGTGGAACGTGAGTGAGGGTGCTGTCATGTAGAGATGAGTAGATAGTTGAATCTAGAGAACTGCACAAAAAAAGTGACGTTAAAATTTGGTAACTGCTGCCATGGGAAAAAAAACCAAACCACTAAACAAACTCTAATTTTATTAAGTTTCTCTTAGTTATATGTAGTTATTGAAAGCAAAACCACAAAGTTATCACTTTTCATGTAGTATAATCCATAAAAAATTGTATCAGATACATTTAATGCACGCGCAGGATAGAATAATTTTAAATTTCATTCTAACATCACTTTCAGCTACTTGTAGTTAGAGGCTAAAAAGAAATTGGGCAACTTGAAGAGGAGCTTGACCTTTATGTTTGTAACACTAATCAGATTATATGAAATTTATAATTAGAGCACTAATAATAGACATTCAAATTAGTTGAAGTGCAAGCTGCAACAAAAATAGACGTTGGACATCTGATGAATATGAGACATCAGACGTTTGAGTTTGTGTACAGACCTTTGGTAAGTCTTTAAAAAGGAGAAAGTAGTCTGAAAAAACTGAATGATGTGCAACGTAGAGTTTTAAATCTGCCATGCATGACTTGTTCTTTTAACTCTACAGTCCTATTATTTATGTAGAAAATGCATCAAACAGCTGCTTGTATTTTTAAAGGCAGTATTTGCAGTTTATTTTAATCTTTCCATGGACACTGTCACACAAAAGTTGTAAACACAATTAGAAATTGAAAAAAGGAAAGTTCAAACCCTTGTCTTACAAAAAGCCCTACAAAATATGAACTTTCATTTATTTTTTTTATTAATTATTTTATGTGTGTATATATAATTCTGTTCAGTTGGCTGAAAGGAATTGTAAATCGAAGTGACTATTTACTGCAATGGGAATAAGGGATAGGTTGGATAAAACAGGAAGAATAGAAATTAAGGTACTAAGGAGCAAAGACAGTATCAGATAAACATCACCAAAAATAATTTGTAGTAGTGAATTATGAAATCCGAAACAAGGAAAAGTTTTTGAATATTTCGTTTGGACTGTTTTCAAATGGTTGTGGTTTGGGGATTTGTTTGTTTTCTTCAGAACCAGGTCAAAAATGTAAATAAGTAGCAGGCTTGAGGATACACTTCAGTTTGTGTTGGTTCTTTCCTTTCTGTTCTTTAGTAGCTGCTAGAAGAATTTGCCTCAATATTCCCATGGTACTCTTCAGTGTCCAATTCCTTCATTTTCACAGTCAACCTTGCTATCTCTATTCACATCTTTTTAGCACATGGGACTATGCACTTCACTAAACCCACTGCAAATTTCATATGATTCATTCTCTTCTCTTCTAAGTAGGTTTTTAACTCACTGTCTCTTCAAATTGTCATCAGCGTACTGCAAAGTTCAAGAAGTCTTTTTTTTCTCCTTTTTTTTTTTCTTCCTCAGTATGTTTATCCCCAGTTAACTAGTCTGCATTCATTCTAATATTCCTCCTTCAGCTTCTGTGCCTTAATTGTCCCACTGTTGCTCAAGGGAGATATTTTATTGCTTGCCATTTATTGCTATAGCAATGGAGTCCTCTTACACCTCTCTGCCTCTCATGCTACAGAGATTTAAACAGATACTCAAGTTTTTGGTCAAACTTTTCCTGGTGGGGTTGGGAAAGAGTGTGTAAGTACATATATATATGTATATATATTTGTGTGTAAACCTCTCGACATTGTGGAATTGATAAATGGATCATTGATCACTTCAGGTAGAGATACAAGAGTACTCTGTAAGAGGAGAGTAAGGGTTTACTCCACTCGCTGAAAGTCAATTAAAATTGTATGTTTCAATCATTGAAATATAACACAGAAGAATTAAGATAATATGAAATCAGACAGCACAGGAAAGTGTCTTTTTTTTTTTTTTCCCCCTAATTTGTAAGACTTGGTTATAGGGGGTGAAAGAAATTATTAATCAAGATACTATTATAATACAACCAGAAACTTATATTTTTAGTATTAGACTCTTTTCACATAAAAAATGAGAGAGGAAAAAAAAACAAGTCCTGCTGTAAAAAGACTGTAATCAGTGACCTTCTAAATCTCAAGAGCCTAACTTCCAGCTCTCTCTTTTTCCGGTGTTAAAGCACATTTTGCTGATCATTCATTCCACTCTTTTGAGCAAAAGAGCTCTGTTCAAACAAATACTGAGTACTTGTTTCCAGGGGAAAAAAAAAAAATGTTTCTTTTTCATGGGAACAGCAGCTAGTGTAATAAAGCCTCGGAGGTGGCTGGGGTGTGTGGTTTCAAGTAGTGTCACTGGATACGCACAGCAGTGTTTCTGGGGACATGTCAAAAGAAATGAAGTGTGAAACTGTATCTGCAACCTCTTGCTAGAAGGTTTTGAAGTAAGGGTGTTTCCAGCAGCTTACATGGCTGTCTCATTCCCTGAAGTTTACAGCTGTATTGTCTGTGCTGCTGTAGAAGTCAGTGCAGTTATATGCCAGGAAACGCATCTAAATAAATGCTTAGGGAAGGAAGAGGGTGCAGATGAAATCTTTTAATGTACTCTGTGGCCAAGAACAACCTCTTGATAGTGAGAAAAATGATTATATGAGTGAATGAAGAGATTTGAAAAAATACCTGAACTGTGAAGAACCTCATTTTTGCTCAAAGGAGGTTCATAAAATAACAAAGACATCTAAGCTTAAGAAAAACACTCAGTGCTGTTTTGCCTTCCAAAGATTTCCAGCTGGCATTCTGAAGTGGCCTTTCAGAGATCTGGGTGGCATTCTCCTGACAAGAAGTCTCTCACCCTGCTTCCCCCCCTGCCCTGGGTTGTTAACTATATTAACCAAATATATTTCTGATGCAGAAGGGCTTGAACATATTATGTAGGATCAAAGCATAATGATTTTCACTATGAATAAACTGAAACCTTAACTAATATGTTACCTACACTTGGTGAATAAATGAGCTAGTAGAGTGAGAAATGTTAGTTCTTATATGGTCATTTTATAATTAATTACAGTATGTGGAAGTTACCTTAGAGCTAGAAAGGCACAGAGCTTGATGTGTTGTGTTCCAGGAATAAAAACCTGGGATTGATTCTGCCCAGAGTGAATAGAAGAAAAAAAGTTAAAAATAAAAAAAAACCCCAAACCTATGTATGGTCTGCCTAGAATTCAAATAGTCTTTCCATGCCTTTATTCTAAAACATCATGTAGTTGAATTGTTCTTGTGAACTCAGCAGAATTAGATTTTTTTTTTCCTTTGAGAATTGGAATATGGGAAACTAATAGGAATTTATTAGCTATATTTTTAATATTTTTTGTTTTCTTTTCAGTGCTTTGTAGCAATTGCAATCTTTTCTTAAGGAGAGTTTTCTGTTTCCCCATCTCCAGCTACTCTACAAGAATAGAAAAATGAGAAATCGGTGATTGCATTAGTCTTGTCTTTACCTGATGAATGGTTTTTTAGATGCCTGGCAGTAACATATTATCCCACCCTTTCTGGCATGACATCTTGTCCTCTTCCAAGCCATTGCTTTATTTAAAGTAACTGAAATGAGCACAGTGTCTGCTTCTGTGAGCTATGTTAAGATGTGCAGATTTGCCAGCACCCACCAAAGATAGCAGTACCTGCGTGGTGTTGTCAGCCAGAGATGTCCTTTACGGCCTCTTCTAATGATAAGATTTTTCCTGGTGACTTTTGGAGTTGTCTAATTGCTTTCCAGTAAATTAGAAGACATTAGCTAAAGAATTAAGTTAATTAGGAGGAAAAAAGTAAGGCCTCTTGAAATATTAACCTTAGGGTATATTGGACTTCCTGAATGGCCTTCAGATTAATGATTGTGATCAGTAGATAAAAGCTTGTCAGAATTTGGGGAGTTGATGTCTCTCTGACTTCTACAATCAAATTTAAATTCACTGAGGCATATAGATCTCCTGTTTCATTTACTCATAAATATGCATAAAGGAGACTCTATAGTAAGTCTTGATTTTATAAACATGCAAATAAACCCTCCTACTGTCACTGAAGTAAACTGAGAAGCCTGAATACTTCTTGCTTTTGAATAATGTGAAGGGGGTTTTCCCATTGTCTCCTTGGGTATCCCTGAGTGCAGATCTCAAAATAACTTTCTAGGTAGTTGTGATTGGAGGTTTTTTGAGATTTACTTTGCTGCGAAACTGCTGGGGAAGGTTTTGACAAGTAAATAGAGGATACTTACTTACCTTTATTTGAATGAAAACAAATTATTTTAATTAAATTTGTGGGGGGCACACTAATGGAATCAGAGAACTCCATATGGCATCACACTCCCATTTTCCCATTTTCTTTTCTTGCAGCTGACTATTTAATGAGAAAACACAGTTTTCCTGTAAATATTTCTCTTTGCTGTTGCTCTATAAAATATAGTAAAGAGAAGAAGAAAAAATATTCTTGTAGGTGGTAGTTAATTTTTAATGGAGTGTTTCCATGAAAATTGGATATTAGCTTTTGTGTCTGGGCACACATAAAATCATGGAATCATTAAGGCTGGAAAAGACCTCCGAGGTCATCGAGCCCAACCTTTGACCAAAGACCCACACGCCAAACTAAACCATATTACTAAATGCCATGTCCAGTCATTTCTTGAACACTTCAATGGATGGTGACTCCACCATCTCTCTGGCCAGCCTGTTTCAATGCCTAAACACCATTTCAGTGAATTATTTTTTTTCCTAATGTCCAACCTGAACCCCCCCTGGCACAGCTTGAGGCTGTTTCCTCATGTCTCTAGTTGCCTGGGAGTAGAGGCTGACCTTCATCTGGACCACCTTCTTTCAGGTAGTTTGTAGAGAGCAATAATACCTCACCTGAGCCTCCTTTTCTCCAGACTAAACAATACCAGCTCCCTCAGCTGCTCCTCACAGGACTTACTCTCTAGACCCAAATCTACCACACAAAGCAATCCTACACGTGCCTGGCAGGAGCAAGTTTACAGTGCTTTCACAAAGGCCATATATTCCATCATGGATGTAAGCTGTTAAACTGTCAGGGTTGTAGTTTGGAGAGGGGGGGCTACACAGGAGCAGCAGTTTTTCTTTTTAGTTTGTTGTGGGGTTTTTATATTTGTATTATTATTATTACTATTGCTATTTTTAGTTTATTGGTGTCTTGAGAAAGAAATGCTTCACACCCAGGAAAGTGTAAGTTCTATGCACTTAAAGTGTTTGTCCTGATTATCATCACAGGAATAAATTACAGCGTGTAGGAGCTATGTGAACATTTATTCATCTGGTGGGAGACTTTGTACATGGGAGGAGACTTGGCATTGAGTTTCCTCACACAAAGGAAAATATACACTTAAATGTTTTAGGACCAAGGCCTGAAACATCCAATTTTTCGGCCTGTTAAAATGTATTACTTTTGTTTACAATATGATGAGTGGAGAATCTTTTGGCACTAATCTTGGTACAGTGTACCACCTCAGAGTTACCACTTGTCTTTTCAGTAATCATTTCTCATTATGCTCCGAAACTGTGGAGCTGAGAGAGGGATGCCTGAGGAGGTTTTAGCTGATGACAAAGTACAAGCAGATTTGTGGTTTTGTTTTCTAACATGTTGGTTTTGTGTTCCTCCCCCATCCCCCTCCCCCCAAAAGATTCAGAGTTGTGTTGTTATAGAATGGAGTACTTGTATTTGCCATTCTACTAAAGTAGTTGTCATAATGCAAATGAATAATTGGCAATTGATTTTTTTTTTTGTGTTTGGCGTATTCCTACAAGAGGGAGTAATTGGTGGTCATATGTGACATGAACTTAGTTTTTATTTTCAACTCTTTCCTGCTTCCACCAAGAGATTTGTTATCTCAGTAGGGATCCTTCTCATCTCGCTTTTATCAGAAAACACTGAAGAACAGAAGAGTCTGTAATTGATTTTTGTATCTCTTCACTTTTTTGTGTGGAGTTTTATGGAGGCTATATTGCAAAAATGGGCTTTAAAAAAGAGTAGGAAATTAAAGGTTACATTTTTTTCTCATTTTCAAATTCAGTTAATACTAAGTCTATATTAAAATGCACTTTGTGAGTCAAACAGCTACTCAAGGAAATTAAACTTCCAGTACTACCATTGTCATTATGGCCCGATGGACACCACGCAAATAAAATAAAGATTGCCCAAAGGGTCCTTGTTCCTTGGTTCTGAGCTAAAAGCGGTCACTCTGTTGTCCTTGCCTCGCCAACAGGTGAGCAAGTATTGGCCGAGCAGTTGAGGGTGGGCTTGCCAGGGCAGGTGAGCTCTGTGAAGCTCAGGCTCCACAGGAGTGTGGTGTCCATATGGTGCATGTGGTGTGGTGACACAGAGCCCTAGTCCTAGCTGCAGCCAGGTGCTGCCTCGGGCAGAGGGCACTGCGCTGCTGGCCAGCAGGCTCAAGGTGAGGTATGGACTCAGTGCCCCTTTGCCACCTTGTACTGAATGCCCTGAAAAAATGAGCACTGGAGTGAAACTGTGGCATCTGCCAAAGTCACAGTGCGGAAGACTGGAATTAACAACAAGTAAGGACTTGGTTGCGAAAAATCTGGGACTGGTTGAGAAATAGTAACCTCAAAGAAGAATTTCTGTTTCCTCAGTGAAGACTCCATCCCTAGAGGGTGCCAGCATTAGAACTGGCAGCTCTGGCAGCCTTTCTGCTGTTTGTTTGCCCAGAGCAACTGACTTATACTTGAACCTACAAAAATGAGAGAAAGTTTCTTCAACAGAGAGTTGAATTATTATTTGCTGACATGTAGTTAAGTAGGTATAAGAATTTTTAGCTTCTGAAATGTGTATTTATAGAGTACACTTTTTTTATAGTGTACAGGTGTTTATAAGGTACACTGAGACCCTTAACTGAAAGAATGTTGTATGAATGCAAGCAATAATTACTGTCACGTATGTAAAAGAATCAGGTCTTCCTGCCAGTAGCCTTTCCTTAAGGGGAAATTTAATTTCTTTATGTGCAGTAATTTTAATGCCACCTCTCCTGAGATTGGAACGTACAGTATTTAAAGCTCAATTAAACAAGAGGGAGACTTGGTCTGCAATCCATTAAATCCAGAGGGACATGCCTCTATCCTCTCTTTACTGGACACGTAGCTATATATGCAGAGAATGAACCTCTTTCAAATTTACAGGTGATTCCTGGTTTTCTCTGAATGAGAAGAAATAACCTTTGCCTCTCTGTTAAAGGCATGCCCTTTGCACATTTGGGTTGTTTCAGGATGTTTTTACTTGCATTTGCTCATCCCTAGTTTGAGGTTACTGGTTTTATTTATTGAGGGTGTTCAAGTGTCCAAGTACAGTAACCAAAGTTACCGTGCAGTAACAGGTGCTTAACAGCTACATTTGTGTGAAAGCAGATAGGCTGACAGTCACAGCATCTTAAATGGGTGCTATTAATTCACATATTTATGTAAAATAAGATGGCTTCAGGAATGTGCATCTCAGCCCTCCAAGAGAAGAAAGATATCTTTTCCTAAGTTACTGGTGGATGATTGTTTAGATTTCCTGGTGCTTGGTCATTTAACTAAGTCTGTACATCAGGAAAAGTATATTTTCTGTCAGTACAGCTGTTTTTGGTCTCATAAGAAGATTCAGCAGTTCCACTGTGTAGCATCTTTAAAAGTATTTTAGTGTATAAACAGCAGTAGTGAGATGAGTAGCTATTACAGCTCATTTCAGTGGTTTACCATTGGGCAAACAGTTGGCAATTATTGCACTTGGAAGAATTGAATGGATGATTTGAATGGAAGTGCTGGTTCTAGAGTGAATTCCCTTTCTACATCAATTGTAGCATATGCCCACATTTTTTTACAGCAATAATGAATTTCCTGAGGTGGTTTTCCTTGTGCTTTTGAATGCTGAGTGTTAACATCCAGCAGGAGAGACCTGTAGTTGACCTTTCATACTAAATGTGAAAGGGCTGTTGTAGCCTTTAAAAGGATTTTGTGCTTCTGGGCCTTCTGGGAAGCTCCAGTTACTTTCAGATTGGATCAGCTGTTTCAGGTATGAAACATCAGTTGTGCAGAGCAACTTTTAAATATTGTTAATAGTGTATCTGCCTTCTGTGATAAGTTGGGCCTGAAAACATCTGTTTGTTCATGCAACACATCTGGCTTTGTGGTGCATTCTGTACCTTTCCCATCTGTTTAGGAGTGAAAATAACCAATACCTGTGATTTGACTCTTTTCAAAGTACTTTTTGTACTTGAAAGCATCAAAATAATTTCAATGGGGGTGGTATAACTGCCCAATAGATAATTTCCATGGCCATTTTACAAGCTTCAACCTTTGATGTCACAAGGAGTTCGGAGTAGACCTTTCCATCCTGTTAATCCTGACACTTGTACCAAAACACACGTGGTAATGCTTTCAGTGTCTATGGAGGGATAGTCAAGTGTCAGCCTGTGATCCAGATTTAAGTGGTGAATCAGTGTTCTGTGCATTTTTCAAAGATTAAATTTCTGATAGCCTGGGGTTTTTTTATTTGCGGAAATATCTGATTTCTGGCATTTCTCCCGTCTCTTTGAGAAGGGAACTGTGCTGCTTCTAGGTCTGGTTGGTCAGGCAGTGCAGGTGCTGGCACGTTGCTTTGTGTTTGACCCATATTAGCAGAATTGTCCAGGAGAGAAAGGTATAATTGAGAAATGGGAAAGTCCAGAGGGATCCTGAAAATTCTCAGGTTGTTATGCTGGCTGTGAACTGATTTGGATGCTCATAGTTTACATGGGCTTAAAGGGAAACTGCTGCTGTTCTACACAGGAGAAAGCCATTGAGGGTTACATAGACCTTTACTGCACAGAAATACATAGAAACCACACCTGCCTGAGGAAATCCCTGAACTGCAAACTGAATTATCAGGAGGATATGATATGGAAATATCCATGATTTGCTTCTAGTTTGTCAGAGACAAGCTATGGAGCTCAGCAGAACTTCTTGTCTGGTCACGTGTAGTTCAGCGGTTCTTATCTAAACTGAATAATAAAAAATATCCCATTTAATTAATGGATTTATTGTACCTGATGTTATATTTACTTGTGTAAAAATCACTACCCAGTTATTGACTTAATTTCTTTATAAAAAAAGGAAAAGCAAATGGAATATAATTGCAGAGTTGTACTGTCAGCTCTGGTGTATCTAAAAGCATGAAAAAAGGCAAACACTCTTTTCTTAGCAGAAAATGTTTGAACTAAACCTTAAGAAGTGAGGTGACTAAATCAGACATTGTTAGAAATTTTGAGTACTAATGTTTGTAGAAAAAATTATCTTAGCACTGATTGTGGGAATACAGGAGGCAGAGACATACAGGGAAATGATGTAGTTAAAGTGAGAAGTTACATGTTTGGAGGGAGGTTGTAAGAGCAGAGGAAAAAAAAGGAGAAAATACACTATACTGTAATTTCACATTTGCACTGGGATCCAATCAGCATTTATATTCTAAAAGTAATGCAGTCGTATCTTTCATAACATACTTTGTTATACTTTCTGGACTAATCAATTTGAACAATTAGAATCATCTTGTGTGTATTTTAGTTGAAAGTTTCAGCACTTGCTCAAAGTCTAATTCTTCTAGATGATTTGGACAAAATAATTCCCTTCTGGAAGCATAAATAGCAATCTTCTTTCTATTGTTTGATGAAAGAGAATTTTGTTATTTATTAACTGAAAAATAAGAGCTACTTCTGAAGTATGTCCACTTTCAGTTTTCTAAAATACTAGAATATATTCAGATCCCTCATGTAGGTTATTATCTGCAGCATGGACAAAAAGATGGTATTCAAAATAATTTATTCAGAAAGCTGACAGTGCAGCAGGAGTCTAATCATCAGGATATGTGTCTCTGTTTCTAACACCAGTCATATTATCTCTTATTTCTAATACAAACAATTTTCAGTTGCGAAAATTAGGGAGAACAGCCAATGTAAGATAAAAAGAATGAAATCCATGAAACTGAAGTGGTTTAAGAAACCTGTTTCAGAGTGCTTATGGGTTATCTTCCAAATCAGTGAATCCTGGAGTGAGTATTTTATTCTGTCTCAAGAAATGAAATAATAAGTGGGAAGTGTTCTGTCCAATTTGAAGTCAAGAGAGACAAAACTACAGTAAAGCAGAGAATCTTTGTATGAAAGATAAGAAATAGTAATTTTTTTCTTCTCTTGGAGCTTTTAAGTATAAGGAACAATGCCTTGAATAGCCCTCTAAAATTTTGGAAAAGGTAAATGTATTTTTATAAGTGTACAAATACTAGAACAATTAAACTATCCAAGTCTCCTTGACACTTTTCTCACTGTTTTAAATTTCTTCAAAATAATGCTCAAATAAAACTGACATAGGAGAAAAAAAAGTGTGAAATGTAGAGCCTACAATCTGCAAATGAGAACTCAAAACCTCACCATCGCCTGATCTCATTGTTTTCACACTTATTTACTTTTCCCTCTTACAAATGTACAAGTGAAAGGATTGGCGTAGGATATTTGAAAACAGAACTTGGTGGTGATACTTAGTCCTCCCAGAACTTACTTGGATAAGAATGACAGGGTGTGAAATTATATCCTGGTGCTTCTTTAGCCTTGCTTTCTGCTCCAGCTTGGTACTTCAGTTTGCTTCCAGCTGTTTTCTGCCCGAAGTAAAATGTTTCCTGGCCATGTGCTGCCTCTATTTCTGTCAAGTGGGGTTAGGCACTGGTGTTGAAAAGACAATATAGTGCTCTTTACCTCCTGGAAATTCCTTTCTGCAGTGAGCCGTCCTAAAAGGCCAGCTGTGCCCAACCACACAGCTGTTTCACACAAAAATAATAGCTAAAACCTGCTTTTGTCAAGGCCAAGAACCAGAACTTGTAAATTTATGAAAGGTGAATGCTGTGGTAGACTCTATGAGTGTTTTGCATAAGCAAGATTATAAATAATATTATTAAAATTAATTACTTTGCAAGTGATAATGAGCTTTACAGGTAGCTATTGCCATGTCTAGTGTTATTCTTTTATGTTTGTGATCCAATCGGTCAGTGCAGTAACCAACTTAACCTCCGGCAGGAAATTATACATCCCATTATTCCTTATAGTACAATAAAGCCCTTTATTTATGGCAAGCATTAGTTTTGTAGTCACAGTGACAGAATTCATATCTTAGCAGTGCATCAAGATGTTCCTTCCCTCCTTGTAAGAGTTATCCCTGAAATTGTCCTGTTCTTTTGTTGTCAGACCTGGACATATGGCATATCTGTCAGCATTAGGAAGAAGGCTCTGGGCTACAGAAATTCTCTCTCTGGTCAGATGTAACAGAAGAGGCCTGAAGTTCATAAGAAATTTGCTTTTATTGTGAAGCTCTAGTGAGTTGGTTCTAATGCCAACCTGCTGATTCCACATGATTGTGGTTGACACTAGATTATTGTAAACATATCCAATTATCATATGGTTTTATGTATCACTCCTATGAGAGGGGCTCACCTGAGTGCATTTTCTGTAGTGCAGTTTCCCTCCTGAAGTGTATGTATCATCTTTAAGAAACTCATGTTCTCTAAGGGGAATTTTTCAAATATTGCCCCTGAAGCTCTGCATGTTGAGAATGCACAACTCAGGTGGGCAATTAGATAATTAAAATATGACCATGTGATTGTAATGTTGAGTGTAGGCTACAACCCGAGCAAAAGGAAGTAATTGCAAAACTGAAAGCGGATGCTGAAGGTTGTAAATTGGTCTGTCCTTTTTCAGATGTTCTAGGCAGAAGTGAAAGGCTGAATTGCTATACTTTTCCTAGAAAACATGAAATGGAGGGGCACGAGGAATTATTTCATTAGTAATGGTCCAGGATAACTCTCATGTTAGAATCTGAACTTTGTAATAATAATTCACTGTTAAGCCTACAAGAGGCAGGAAACAATTGTATTTTAAAAGACAGAAGCATTTATAGAACTCTTTATTTTTATGAAATTCTATGTGAATTTTATAGGACGCTTTTTAGTGTTGAAGGAAATGAAGAGTGAGCTGTCCTAGATTATGAGAAATGGAAAGAAATTCACAACTGTATCTCTGAATATTTCTGTTTCAGGAACAAAGCTCAGTTTTTCTTTAATGTTTCATGGACTTGTGATCTACTAAATGGAGGAAAAAAATGAGGGCACTCACTTCCTTGTGTGATATGTCAGATAAAATAAAACTGAGCCTAATTTATTATGTCTTTTAAACAGATGCTCCTGCATATGGGCATGTGTTTCTGTATTTGTTTACTGATACACTTTAAGAAATGATTGCCCTCTTGGTAATGGTTGCAAATAATTACTTGTGAAAAAAATATCCCATTATGCAGGCACCTAAAATTGTTATCACCTCTTAAAACACTTCAGTTCCCACTTCAACCTCTGAACTCCCACCAAACCTTCTCCTTTTCCTCAGTGCCTCAGTGTCATGCAGGAGCAGGCATGTCAGCATTCAGGAAGATATCATCACACATCTCTTTTTAATTGCCAACAGTGAATAAATTCACATTCATTTATATCTGTGAAAAACTCCCAGATTGTGCTTGTGCAGTTGAGCTTGGACAGTCTCTTCCATCTTAGATTTTGCTTTCTCAAGCTGGAAAAAGTCAGAATCTTTTACATTTTTCAAACTGGGAAATAGCTTATTTTCCTTGAGGGAAAGATCTGTAAGGGAATATAAAACGCCCTTCCCAGTCCAAATAGTCTTACCATGTTCATCAAGTATTTTGCACTGGTCTACAAGAATATTTCCAAGCAGTAGTTCAGCAGGTCAGCCAAAAACATAAGGCAAAAAGAAAACCAACCTAGAGCAATATCAGCACAGTTAATCTTTTGTAAACAGCTTTTGTTTGTGCAGTGATAACTATAGAGAGTGACACAAAAAGACAAGTTGTTACCAAATCATAAGAAAGGGAGTTGTCTTTCTTACTTTCTTTTGTACTTGCTTATCAAGCACTGCAGTAATTTTGAAGGACTAAACATCATTAAAAGAAAAATCTTTGTGTTTTGTATAGCACAAATCCATAAAGTGTGCATAGTAACAAATGACAATTTGCTGAATTTAAATTAACAAAATCCAAACTTACTTTGACAAGTTTAGTGAAATACTTTAACCTCTAAATGATAGTTGTTTGTCACTGTCATTTTTGCAGCACACCTGCAATATTTAGCAGTTATACAAGTGCTCAAGTCTTCTGATGCTTTCCAAAATGCCTGCACAGCAATAAACCCCTTGATTTCCTCACTTACTCAGGATTTTAGACAATAAGCCAGTCTAGCATGTATTTGACAGTGTGATAAAGCTGCTATAGACTTAGCTGACTAAACTGAGCAGCAAAAGACCAGCAAAACCCTCATGAGTTCACCTTTCCTGATGGGGCGGGTTGGCTGGAGGGCCGATCATGTTAATGAAACCACAGTTAAAAAGGCAGTAGGAAGTCCGCTGTGGTTGGCACAATCCTAGCTTAGTTTCTCTTATTTCTGATGTGTCTCTGCAATTCAGCTGATTTCTGAAGCTGAATTAATCACCTTAACAAGCATTCCCATGTTTGGACAGAATTCCTATGCTTTTCTTTTGCATCTGATATTTTCTAGTTGACCCTAACATATTACACTTGTTCATGAGCTACGTTCTTTACCTGATGCATCCTCACAAGATATTACTTACATCAGGTTTCATATGACATTTTCCAAGGAGATATAAAAGGTGTGTTCTGTGTGTATTCTATGGCCATGAAACACCAAGACTGGTGATGGTTTAAAAGCCCACTCAGGTGGGGCAGCAAGGAGCGCTGCTGATTCAGTTCAAATGGGGTTCAGCTCTCTGAACAGTATCAGAAGACGGTTATTTCTTTAACTTATGAAGAAAAGCAAACCACGAGGTGTTATGATGTGGTTTACAGAGATTGTTAGAGTTAAAGTTTTCTGAAGAGTGATTTTTATCATTGGATCAATAAATGTGCTCTAACTTAAGCCATTCGGCTTCACCCAGGAGATGAAGTTTAACGATGAAAGTGTGAGAAATGAATGTGAGAAAAGAGGCTTCAATACTTTCTTTTTCAAGACAAGTTTTACATGTTTCCCATAAAATTAAGGGCTCATAATAACATGGTACAGCTGTGATCAAGTCACTGTTAATTTTGAGAGCAACCTGGTGCAATATAAACTTTGACCTTGTTCTAAATTTCACAACAAAATGAAAACTCAGATGTTTATTACAGAAAAATGCTGAGAGTCAGGAAAAAAGAGTGCAGTTTGAACAAGCAGCTTTCAGCGTGAACATAATATGAAATGTGTTACTCCGTGTGGATGCCCTAAAATGTGGTTAACAAAGTATATTTTTTCAGTCATCCTGAAGTTGAGGCATAGAGCTCAAAGAAACATGTTCTGAATGGGCTTATTTTCCTGATTTCTCTTCTGATAGACTGGGGCTTTGTGTACTATTTCATGGACTTGCAGGTCAGTGGTAAACCTCTGGTTAGACAGGTTATTTCTAGGACAGGAAAAAAAAAGGAAGTCAAAAGGAGGGCTGTGTATATTCTGGGTATGGTAATTTTTTTCTTGAAAAAAGCAAGCGTGTAAGGTTATGGTAGAATAAGAGAAGTTTAGGGGTGAGTATTTATCTACTCCTTGTTTTCTGCATTTGAACTGTTATGTTGTTGGGGTGGGACTGTCTTTTTGTTTGTGCTGTGTTAATGCTTCTGGTCTTGAGCTGCTGGGGAGGTTTTCACAGCCCCCCAAATTCATGAACTGGGTCTTGCTAAGAGTCATTCACAGATGTCTGGGGAAAGGTAATTGAGGAGTTTCCCTGTTGGCATTGACTATGAAAGGGAGAGATGGAAGATGCTGTGTGGAATACTCTTCTTCTGATAGCACTGCAGGAAAAAAACCAAAAAAGTCTTTTCTACCTAATTAATAATGCTTGCTACCTAATTAGTGATGCTTGCCTAACTGCTGAAGGTTGATGCAGTGGCTTTTTTCTTTTCTCTTTTTTTTTTTTTCTTTTGATTTTTTTTTCCCCCCTTCTCCTGTGTTACAGATATACGTGGGCTGCAGGGATTTCTCGATCAGGCCTCAAGACTGGGACTTGATGTATCATTACAAAAAGTGGACAGGAATATCAGCAGAGTATTTTCCAACCTTTTTACTACCATGAAAACAGAAGAGCTGAACCGCTATCGGGACACGTTGCGGAGGGCAATCTTACTGCTGAGCCCAAGGGGAGCCCAGACTTTTATTAATGAGGTCAGTGCACAGTTGTTTTTGTCATCAGTCTTTCAGAAACATGTATTATTACTTATTATGACTTACTCCGTGATACCTTGCCTTGTTTTGCTGTTTTGACAGTGCTGTTTGTTCAATGTCGGATGGGATTTTGAGACTCTGGTGCCAGAGAACTGAAAGATCTCATGCTCCGTGGAATGCATACTTTGTGGTTGATGCAAATGGGGCAGCATGGGCCAGATGGGTACTTTCAGTATAGCATACAGCTCTCTGGAGTAACTGGTTTTTTATCTGGTTGTCTCCTGTATCAATAATTTTGTCCTGGATTTCAACCGCTCTTGACAAGTGACCAGAAAATCTGCAATAGTACATTAGAAATGGAACATAATGGGCCTGGAGAGATGCCTTTGTTGTGGAAATGCCCAAATTCATGTTGAAATGGCACATTATTGATGTTTGAAAGTCAAGAATCAGGGAGTTCTTTTATCAAATATGAGGTGGGAATTATATGTTTTTCTTTTTTTTTCTTAGTGGTTTCTTGAAATCAATGAAGCTAATTAGGACAGGGAGGTAGCTGTTGGGCAAACTTTAATTAATGTTGTGCTGTGGGCTAATTTTTGGCATTAATTAGTTTTATCCAGATTTCCTATATTAAATAATGAATTATTTTACAGTACTTTATATGTCAGAATTGAGAATGAGAGTTGAAGCCTCAGTATAAGTTTGTGTATTCATTAGCTAAGATTTTGGCAACGAAGTAGGTGGTTTTTTTGGGGGTTTTTTTGTGGTTTTTTTTTTTTTTTTTTTTTTTTTTTAAATAACTAAGCAAGGATAAGACTGAACCAAGAAATTTAAATGTGGGTGAGACCTGTTTCCAATTATCAGTTTAGCTGCATCAAAGCCTGCTAAATTTAAAAAAAAAATCTACTCAAATTAGCTCATTAAGTTTTCTTACCATAACAGCATTAGTAAATTATCCACATTTTATGTTCATCAATGATTTTTAAATTAATAAGGTAAATTTTATCAGAACTAAATGAGGCAAATAGGTAGCTTGGAAAAAACTCAGCACAGGGATAAATTCTACTGGTGTTTGTGCATACACAGGAGTTTCCAGCAGAAGAATGAGGGAGCAGATGCCCTCCAAGTGTAGTAAGCTCCACACAGCTCAGTCAGTTGTTTTATTTGCTTCCTGGCAGACCTGCAGCAGAAATACGCATTGGTTAGCTTTCCAGTGAGTCCTAACAAAGTATCCAAACCAAAAGAAATCAACATGCATGTTTTATTCAGACTCAAGCTTGGTGGAAAGTGTGTCCCCCTTTAGTGCTCCAGGCTCCAGAATTATTTGTTAAGAGTTAGATGAGTGCACTGTCAGGACCCTGAGGTGTCTGGAGTGTAGAGGCTCGTGTATTAAATGGCTTTACTACTCACTTCACCTTAAAGCACTATGTATTATAGGCATTAAGACTAATGACCCTGATATATTTCCAGCTCCCTGCAGGAGTTTAACAGTGGGCAGAAATGAAAAGTAATTTATTTGGCAATCTTCCTATATTGAATCTTGATTGATTCAGAAAAGCTTTATAAAAGAAAATTTAAATCTTAGAAAGGAACTCTCAAAAGACTTGAGATGTGAGGTGCACGGTATAGGTGAGAATCTTTCTCTGGCAGAGGCTGGGCTTACGTTTTGTGGAGTTAGCAAATAACTGCAGTTCTTCAATATCTCAGTCAATAAGTGGAACTAATTATGTGCAGCTCATTTTCACAAACTCTAGAATAACAGCTCTCAGCTTAAATGAAATATGCATTTGTATGTAATTTACAGAAATGCATCATTCACTGTGTGTGACAGTAAGTGCCATCGAAGGGTTTATTTATTTCTGCAGTAACTATTTTATGCTATAGATAACATATAGCTCTATACTAATAGTATTGTTACCAGTAGGGCTCTGCACCTTGAAAGTTGTGTGAGATTCTGAAACAATTTCTCGCTTCAATTTTGAGATAAAAATTAGGTCTGTAGAAAAAAATCTAAGTAGTAGCATTAGGGAAAAAAAAAAAGCAAAGATGTTATTTTTATATTTTACACATATTTCTTTTCTTTTTTTTTCTGTAACTCAAGTTAGAAATAAAAGCTGAAAAACAAGGAGAAGAAATGGGATGTAATGCTTTGTTTACACAAATTTGTGGAAATGGAAAATTTCATGTGAAAAAGAGGTTCCTTATCAAGTTTTTCAGTGTTGCTGAGTTGGTATTTTGTAGTAGGAGAAAAATGTCTAAAAAACTATAACTACATTTTTTAAGGTGTATAGGCTAATAGCATCTCTTCATAAAAAAAGAGGTGTTGCACACAGACCCTCCTGTGGAATGCAGAACAAAAATAAGAACAGTGGTTTGGATGATGAACCCTGATATGAACACTTTTAACAAATTTTTCTTAGCGCAAGTCATAGACATCAGCCATTGGAAGCTGGTTCAAGATTTATTTTGCCTGGTTTGATATTGCAAGTGATACATTTTTCCTGCTAAAAAATATGGATCCAGTTTTCAGCCTCACTTATCATTTCTTGGGTGGGCCAGAGAGATCTCATCTGACTTTGGATGCACAAAGTTAGGGGATTCTGTGGATTCTATGTAAAGAAGCTTTGAATCCTAGAAGAACTCAGTTTTAAGATTATTTCTTCAGTTTTCATTTAGCTCTCTTAATATTTCAATGCCTGGCTCTGTCACGTATCAAAGTTACTGCAGCAGGAGTCACTGACATTTCATAAGTCTTCAAGGTTTATTATTTTACTATAAAAACTGTTTTGACTGTAAGAATAGAGAGAGGAAGAAAGGAAAAATATCTTTCCAATGGTACAGGTATAAACATGGAATCAGCTGTTATTCAGAAAAGAGAAGATAAATGCATTTACAAACTGTTAACTAACCTAGATTTTGCATTAAAAGGTCACTTTGGGACTGAAGCAAACCTGATGTAAAGAGTGTTCCTCTTTAATCAGTTGAGAAAAATGTTTCATTCTCCACCTGCAAGGATCCTGGATATATTTGTCTCAATTGGTACAGATGTACCAGCAAACACAATTTTGCAGTTTGAAGACCATGCGATCCTCTTGCAAGGCAATATATAGAAAGAAAAGAAGAAAAACTAACAATTCAGAAGTGAGGACATTTGTCACTTACCTATTCTGTTAGTTTCTTTGGCCCAGACACATGAATCTGAGGTTCAAAAGGCTCCCTCCTTGTGGCACCCACGTTTCACCTCTCTCTTTCACTTACCAATCGATGGGTTTTTTTGGTTGCAAGTAGAGGTATATTTGTATGGATTGCTTTTGTCATTAAGGGCTGCACAGTAAAATGAATAAATGGAAAAAAAGTTCAAAGAGCTGACAAAAACAATAAAAAGGTGGGAGGGCAAGACCTGTGAAGAGAGGTCTCAGGAACACACTATATACAGCCTGCCTAGGGGAATACAACTCACAAATACAGGAGAATGAACATGAGAGGAGAAGGAGGAATTATTTCAGGTGATCATGGGTTGTCTAACAGGAAGTAAAGACCCAAAGCTAAATAGGGAATGCTTTCTAGCAGGGAGGTCAGTCAGACAATGGGAGTGCTTGGCAAGAGGGTTCAGTGAAGCGTCATTCCTCAGGGTGTTCAAGAGTTCACTGGATAAAAACACCCCTGTAAATTAGGCTAGCAGGCTTTCCTGAATTGGTTTGAAGGATGTTCTACATGATCCAGGAGTTCTTCTGAAGACTTACCTGGAAACATTTGCTACGTGAGTAAGTTTAGACTTTGTACTTTTTAGACACGACGTATCTGAAGAGGAGGAAAAGGTCTTGTAATTTAGTGCTTCTCAAGTTTCCTGTGGCAGGTGTGTGGTACCTGTGGTTTGCTTTTTTAATTCTTCACAGAAGACAAATGAATTGTTTGTTATATGTGTTTTAATGATATTTTTCTTTATAACCATAGGTGATATCAATTGCTTTACTTTAATCTTCCTTCTTTTCATTATTTATATATAACCTTTACTTTTTAAAGCTGATAAAATAGAGGCTGTAACCCAGTTGCATGTAATTATTGACTTGTAAGGAGAAGGCATTAGTGGCTTTACAAAACCTTTAACTCAGCATTACTTGTGTTTTTGGCATCTTCACTGAAGTGAAAAAATGTTTCTGTTGAGGTGGATCTTCGAAAATGCTGTAGTTACTTGTGAGTCTGCCTTGCCTCTAAGCTAGTAAGCTTACTGCAGTAAGGTACCTTGTATATATGCATGTCCTGCAGCAAACCAGCCGAAAGCAGAACTCTTTGCATGCCCAGGATAGTAAATAAGTGAGGGGAAAAGAAAAAAAAAAGTAATAAAGGAGAGCAAATTAATTGCTTTAAAAATTAATACAAACCTCCTGTATCAATGCAGCAGAGTTATGTGACTCATCGCAATTCCAATTTGAGCTGAAGCTAAAAACTTCCAGAATAAGTCCAAGTGTGTTAAACAGCTGTAATTTATCTCTGCCCAGTTTGTGTAGCAACCTCCGTGTTCCCACTGGAGAGCAAAGACTGCTCTCTGTTTTTCTTTCACCCTAGTTCATACTAAGTGTTCTGCTTGATTCTTTACAATAAATAGAGATATCCTGCTTTTGGTTTGGGCTGTTGGGATCCTTTCACTGTGATTTCTGGCCTTTCCTCATTCCTGGTCATTGAGGATGCTGAATACCTTACTCCCAGAGCACTGTCAGTTGGCACTTGTTAGTGAACAGTGCTCCAGACTTCTCTTTTTCCCTTCTGCAGCTGGTGACACGTTATTACTTGACTGGAGCTGAATGAATTATTTATGGCATCTTGAGCAGTTTGCACCCACAAGCAATCGTATGAAATGGTTTTTCTCGGAAAGCAGGGACCTTCGGTTTTCAAAATTTAACAGGAAAAAAGTTCAATATTAATTTTCTGGCACTTAGCATTTCATATTGACACACATGTCTCTCTCATTTATTTTTTTTTAATGTTGCAAACATTCAGCATATTAGCCCATATCTCTGTTTCATATGCAGCATGTAAACATCTTGAAATATTGGTGAATAATTTTGGGAAAAAATATTATGCCTCTTCTGTTTTTAGAAGGCAATTTCTATGTTGAAAGAATTGGTAGTGATTTGTGAGTGCTGGTAACAGAACTGGATAAATAATACATTCTTCTTTCAGTGGTTCAAGTTAATTTATGCCCGCCTTTTTCTCCTAAATCCTCCTGTGGTATTCTATTTCTTCCTTAGACCTAAAATCTTGTCTGCTATTGCTGACATTTTCAATATGCTGAGGCTCTTTGTGCTTAAAGAGAATAATAATTATAATTAAAGCCCAAGCAAACCTCATTGAACTGCTAAAGCTGAAGTGAAAACAAAGCCCTCCCATTTTTGGGACAAATTTGCCTTGAAGCAAGTTTCTTTCCACTAGGCAAAAAAAAAAACAAAACCCAAACACAAACACTCCTACCTTTTGTTTCACTGTGATTAGTCCAAGGGGTGGGATTATTTTCACAGGGATCCCAATCTATTGGATCCCTGTGTGAATATGTTTGGAATGATCAGTTACACGGATTTGTAGACACTGTGAAGAGGGGAAGGGGAAATGGTGAATAAATGACTTCATGAATTGCTTACCTAGTTTCATAATGGCGTTCCTTTCTCTACTACTGGTATATTTAAGTGACAATTTTAAATCTTTTTTTTTTTTTTTTACTCCACTAGAATGTTACATGAGATGTTGAACCTGAATGTTGAAATGATGGGAAACATAAGGCCCTCCTCCAATTTTGTGCATCTCTAACAATAAGTGATAGGAGTTTTGTGAGGCTTTGTGGGTCAGCTGAGAAAAATGGCAGGAGATGCTCCAAGTCCTTACGGGTGTAGAACCTGCTTTACTAGCAGTCCTACTAAGTCCCTCGATGTCAGTAATGATATGTCTGGTCTGAAGGAACCAGATTTCCCAGCTCATATTGTGAATCTGATGACTGGGCACGTATGCATAGGGGATCATGTATTTTTAAATGTCATTAAATCTGTATATACAGGAACCAGGCCTTCCTCTTGCTCCAAATGCTTAATCTTCAGTGTAGTTTTGGGCCCTTGTTTTATTGCAGGTGTTCAGTCGCTAAAACAGGATTCATTTCAAAATTTTCCTGCTGTCCACATGTAAGGATGTCAGGTCGAAAGGAAACTGTGCCAAACATCTGGCTGGACAAAATTATTAAAATATCTGAAGTTAACTTTTGTCTCATGAGCTTGAACTAACCAATTTTTTTGCTAATTATTTTTTGTTATTTTTTGTTTGTTAATCCAGATCTCTGAAGAGATTTAACCTTAAGATGGAGGGGGATTCTAGCTGTCAGGAGAGGCTGCATTTATGGTTTGGTGGGGGTTTTTCTGAAGGAACAGGAGCTATTAATGACTTGGAAACACACAAATGTTGTGTTGGGCCACAGGCAATGCACTTCTTTAGTACTGTCTTACTCAGTGCTGGCTTTTGCAAGAGCTGAGACAGGACAAGTCTAGTGGGCACTAGAAAAACAAGCCTGCCAAAAACTAACCCCGCCTCCACCTACTCCTTCACGGCTTTGTTTTCCAAATCATTTTACTTCAAGCTGTTTGGCTGACTCCTAGATTAATGTGCAATTTAAAGATAAAAATCATATGCATATGTATTTTTGAGGTAGTGAAAAGTGAGATTGAATACTCTGACATATCTGTGGTCATTATAATACTTAATATGCAAAATGTTTCTCCTAAATGCTGCAAGGTTATAGATGACTTTATCATTCCCAGCAAGGATAATTTTGTGCGATTTAGGTATAATTTACCAGAAAGGAGAAATTACTAATTAATTATGGATGATTAATTTTAAATATGCTCCTGCATTTGCATTTCATCACTATACCAGTGTTTGCCTATTGTAAGGCACTGGCAGAAGCAGTACAGGTACATGAGAAAAGATGTTTGCCTTACAAAAATCAGGAAAAAAGTAATGGCCTTAAAAAAGCTATTTACCATCTTCTGGTTTTACTTTTTCATATAAATTCAGTGACTGTTCTAGAGAAGCTTGACTTTGAGGGTTATAAAAATACATACTGTAACTATTCTGTATTAAACTTTTGAACCTACAACACCAGTGTGTACACACTGTATCTACAGGTTGATTTATTTTTTTTCCATGTCTCTAAGCACAGGAATTGTCTTGGAGTACAGAACTCTGAACAACCATTTCTTCTCAAAAATACACTTCTAGACCTGCTGTGCTGGACTGAGAAAACCACTGATTCATTTCATTAGTTGTTCCAGAGGTTATAGAAGAAGGCCATTATCCTTAGAAGGGATGAGTAATTATTGCTGATAATAATTTGCACCTGCTTCAAAAATCAGCTCCTTTTCACAGAAGGTTTTTAATCACTTCCAGTAGGTGAAATAAAATTGTATTTACCCAAGACTTATTTTTAGTTTCAAACTAATTTGAAAAATTACTTAAGCCTTCACTAATTACTCGTAGCACACAGGATAGTGCTGTCTGTGTATGAGATAAAAGCTCAGGTGAGATTTACCTTGGTTTGAGAAGATAAATCCCAATCAAGGTGTCCTAGGACTTGTGCTCTGTTCCTCTTCAAGTTATTTTGTGTCTGGCAGGCAGCACACAGTGTAGGTGCAAGGATTAGCATTGATGCAGTACTGTCCTGTGTGTAGGAGACAACTCTGAATTTTATGCCTGTTTCTTCACAGTTGAAAGTTTAAAATTCCTGAAAAAATCAAACATAAAGGCTCAAGGGAGCTCTCTAGAAATGCAAGGGAAGAAACATTTGGGAACCTTGTTCATCAAGGAAAAGCAGTTATAAGCTGAATTGAATCAGATCTAACTTGAGACAGTGTGGGAACTGTGCAAGAAGATTGTCTTTTCCTCAGGCAAAGAGTGTTCTGTGTCAAAGGAATAGAGCGGTGTATCGTCAGCATAAAGCGTGATGTGTCAGTTCATTTACCTTCGTACCTTGGAGGATGGCAAATACTGTAAAATTAGCAAGGGTTTAAGAGTTGTTTTGGAAAGACAGCATAGTCCTATGCTAATAATTATTTTTCCTACTGCTGGTGCTATTATAACTAGTATGCTTGCTGTACTTGAGTGCCTTGTTATGATTTAGGATGTTGTTTTACTGGGTGTTGTATTTGTGTCCCCAAAGAATTTACAGTGTTCAGGAGGTGACAGATAGAGGTATGTGGAGGGTAAAAGGGATTGATGACGGATGTTGTTCTGTGACACCAGTAGTGTATTCATTCTAGGGCCTTAGAAGCCAGCATTTTGAAAATAGAATAAAGACTTTAAGATATTTGTGAAAATATTTTCATAAATCAGAATACATGAAAAGGGTTGAAACCAAGGCCAGAATCTTCATGATGAATTAGAGGTAACCGGAAAGATTGGAATAAAAAGTATACAGCATTGAAAGTGAAGATAGTTAGCGTATCTTTGATGTGACAGGTAACAAGGGAGCTGTTGAAGCAATGTGAAGAGGTGGGTGAAATGATCAAAGCAAGGGGTTAGAGATCCTTTCTGTAGCAGAAGTTTTAGTGAGATATGAGGGGAGCTTGCAATTCTTAAGGTCAGAAAGATGAACTTGGAAGTAATCAATATGTAATATCATCAGAGCTGGGAAAGGAATGTTAGCATTACATATGGGTAAAAAGAACTGTTTATTAGAAAGCTTATGTCTAAGAAATCTGTGAGATTTTGGGCTTATCCTGAATGAGAAGCTTTGAAAGAAGTGAGAGTCAAGGATGAGACTTGTGTTGTAGTCCAAATTGGCAGGTCTGATGTTCTGGCTGTTCATTTTGACTGAGAAAAAGGATTTTCTTTCCCTAAAGGGAGAGGGTTGAGAAATCTCATTATCCACATGAAGCTTGTGAGGGTATCCAGAAAGCAGGTTATCAATTTAGACTGAACAGAATATGAAAAATGTGTCACAGAGAAGTAGATCAAGACTCATCAGCATGTGAATGACCATGGATTTTTGCTAGTTAGTTCACTGGATTAAGTTAATGTAAAGAAAGATTACAGAGTGGATGGGTGTGGAACCCTCCTTGGGAACTTGGAGAATATCACAGAAAGTATGCCCTGGAGAGACTGTGCTGGAGTGTCAGAGGAGGAAACCCATGAGAGAGGTGCTGGGAAGAGGAAGCTGATCAAGAAGAAATGTGATCAGCTTTATTGAAAATATCTGACAAATCAAACAGGAGACAGTAACAATTCTAGGGTGTGGCTAATGACAACAGGAACAATTTCCCTTAAGTGAACCGTGTGTTAGAAGGTCTGCAGGTAGAAGGAAGGGGAAGAATGGGGTGAAAAGACAGGCTGGCGGTGGGAGCAGTTTGTGTGGGCTGGGGCTTGCATCATCTCTTTGGATGGGCAGTGTGTGGTCTGTCAGCTCTGCTTGTCTTGGCAGTTCTTACCAGGTGTGCAGTTGTTTAGTGTACTGTCCTCCAATCATTGGAAAGCTCTGTATTCGTAGACAGCAGAGATTATACTCCCCATTTTTGTTGCTGGTTGTTCTGCTATGTGCAGAATTCCTTCATATTAATCTTAGTGGGAAAGGAGACAATTTTTCAGGTTTTGGATGATTTCCTTTGCAGTGTGAGGACTAAGGAAATAAAAGCAGATCTGACAGTATCCTCTGTGGGAAAGGACATAAACTTTGGGTCCTAAGGGCATTTTCTGATGGAGCTTTAGTTTTCAGCGATGTCTTTTTACTGGAAAAGTCTTCATGCTGGAATTTTCATAGCAGGAAATACAATCAGGTTTCTATACACGGATTTGCTGGTTTTGCCGTTGTTTTTGTTCACTGCATGTTCAGGGTTTTGTTAAGATACATTTTCAAAGTTTTTATTTAAAGATCAGTTTTCAAGGTTGATCTATTCCTGTTGGGATGGGTACCTCATGATTATCCTTACAGAACATAAAATGTGGAGGTAAAGGGTTATTAGTCCCTTTTTTACCAACTGGGGCATTGAGGTTATAAAGAAAGTAGGCAATTTACTGAGTTCACCTGAAACAGGGACTGAAGTTCTAAATGTCAAACTAAGAACTTGCCCAAAAGGTCATCCTTTCATTTGATACTGCCAGCTATGTCTTTGCCACCACTGACCCCTGACAGAACTGATTGTCCTGTCACTCCAGCGATCCTTTTGTCAGACATGCAGCCTTTAACCCATACATGCTGTGTCAAACATTAAAACTCTCTTTGAATAGCGCATGTTGTCTTTAGTTTTATATAAATACTTCTGCTTGCACATGCAGTCCTACAAAGCATTTAGAGATGTTCATGTAACTTTAAAAATCTGTATTTTATTTATTGAATTGAGTCCTTTCACTGTAATGGAGTTATAGTTTGCCATAGACCATGCACTGTGAAAGAGATCAATTTGTTTGGCACTGACCCATCCATTCAACTTGAAGCAATCAGATTTAAAAGCTTTGCACTTTATTAATGTGTGTGCAAATAGCAACTGGGTTCCAAGGACACTCTTTAGGAAAGCACCTTGAGTGATTGGTCTTGATATATAATTCATATTTTGCTTCCAGCTTTCCAAAGGAAAAATCATGTTAAAATTATTTTTAGATAATATTGAAAGGGGAAAAAACTCAAGCCTTGAAGGATTATAATGACTTTGTGTGTTTAATAGAAGTATATTGACTTGAAAATATTACAAGTTCCCCAGTGTATTTTCCCATAAAATTATTAAGGAGTATAGAGAATATTTTGAGACGTACATCAGCACATAAAAACCCCACCAAACAAAAAACCATTACACCATAGTGTTCGTTTTCTAAACTATACTAGCATTCAACCTATTTTAAAAATCAATTTCAGTTCTGAATGCAACTTGATTGAAAGTAAGAACAACCTAGCAAATAGAGCACTTCAGCCAGGATACAGTTATGAATACTTAATAAAAGTACACAGCTCAAGACAGACGCATCCCTGATAGCTCCCATAACCGAGGCACCCTAACACTGGAAATGCCACTGTGTAAGTAAGATGGTTACAGCATTCAGAGCAAATAAGCAGTGGAAGTGTCCAATTCGAAAAATCCTTGGCATGCAGAGGTGCTAAAAGTAATACCAAGGAGATAAAATGGTAATAAAAGGAGGACCATAAAAATATATGAAAACTAATCATAATTAATTACTTAATAGAGCCAATTAATAACCATTATATTTCATGCCAACCATGTTTGAATAAAATATATACACTTACGTATAGTATGTATTAGATAATGTAAAATACTTATGCTTAGATATCATATATATATTATAAAATATAAAAATATATATGTGCTGTATGTATTTATATATATATATATCTATACGGATATATATATATATATATACACCCAGCCACATACACCTTATGTATTATACGATGCCCAGATCAGTCACTTGAGGAGGAATTTTTGTATGCGGAAATATGAAAGAACAAAGTTTAAATGTTTGGGTTCTGTGCAGCTGGAACAGAAAAAGAAAGATATTGGAGCAGAAATGAACCAAAGAGTGCAAGCTCTTCAGCGTTGATCTGTTTCAGCTCATTAAGAACATTCACATTTCTTATGTGCTCTACTGATATTTGCAAATAGTGTTGACATCTTTCATTGCAAACTAGGTCTTCAAAAGCCTCTTGGAACTGGTTATTATTTCGTGCAGGGGACTTGCAATGCTGACCAAATGGAACAGAAACAGTGTAGAAAAACTACCTCACTGAGGCTCATTGGCTCTGAGATTTCTGTGAATGGTGAAGACACCAAAAGTAAAATTAAAGGTCAAAGAGTGAATACGGATGAGCAGGGAAAAGCAGTGCCAGTGCTGGCTTCCTCACAAAGCACAGAGGTCTCTTAGGGGACATGAGGAATGCTTCAGTGTGAGTGACGATGTCAGCCAGGCATCAGTCCCAAAAGACTCTATAGTTTAATGGTGACTTGTGCAGAAACTGTTATTTGTGGTTTCTAAATGAAATTTGTGGAATGTTGCAGTCACAGATGAAAAGGAAAACAATCCCGAATGAAATGGTGGAGTGGAAGTGTCAAAACATCAATAAATTTGTGAATAACCTGAGGCTGAAGAGTCAGTTTTGCCATTTCGAGGCTTGTCCTGGCATCTGAAGAGGAAAGGCCCGGTTGGCTACTTGTAATTAGTAGTTACTGTGAATGTAAGAGTGAGTGTTAAGCTCTATATCTTTGAAGCAGAAAAATCTTTGAGTGTGTTTATATCAAGCTGGCTGTACTGGACAGCTTGCGTTGCTGGTAGCAGCTGCCTTGTATGTCAGGAGTATAGCAGTCACATCGATGTGGGCACAGCATGGTGTATATAAACTTTATCTCTGGTCTGATTTTTGCTACTTTTAAAAATTAAGTTCAGCTTTTCTGGATGGAGAATTTGTCTTTCTGTTGTTCTCTTTATTTCACTGCCCTTTCCAATGTTTCCCTTTGTGATAAATTTAACTCTCTCTTTGTGATAAAGAAAGCGTTCCAGAGATGCTTACAGTAAATAATACTGCTGCTGATGTTAAAACGATCTACATAGGCACTTAATGAGATATGTTTGCACTGTTGCAATTGCTAATCTAAAATTAGAATTAAGAGTACATATAAATCTTTGTAGAGAGGTAATGACCCAGTTAAACAATTGCCGTGTCCAGGAGCTACGCTTATGTGTTTCTTGTCACCGTGACAAAAATTTGTCAAAAAAACCAAAACCAAAAACCCCAAACCACACAAGGCCACAAGACCCCCCCTCCAAACTACTGAAGCTTTTTTGTTGACTGCTGTAATTAGAAGTGAACACTTAGGTCCTACCTAAGTGGTTTTACCACAGCTCTGGAGCTGTGAACACTGTCAGTGGTGGGCAAACAGTTAAATCAAGAGGCCACTGGACTGCTCTAGAGCATAATGGCACCCCTTATTTCCCACTCAGCTCATTGGTATTGATTTGCAAGTGAATATGCCTGTTTGTTTATTGGAATCATCATTACTTCAGCAAAGTGTTCCTGCCAAGATGCAGCAGCTTTCCAAGGACTCTGGATTTCATTTTTTATCACTGTCACTTGCTTGTGGAAAGATAGGCAACCTAGCCACAGGGACTTGTAATGACAAAAAAACCAGTTGACCAAATAAAGAACAAAAAAGTGCAAGCTAGAACAGTACTTTGGTACTCAATTTGTTAAAACAACTAAATGAAGTTTAAACAATAATAACACAGTGATGTTTCAGCTCCTTTAATAAAGACAGTGGAGTGTGGGAAATCATAGCATGTATGCCACTGCTTTTGGTAATGCTCATTATTTACCTGTTAGTATAAGCAGTCCTAACACTGTTGTTAATCTTCTAGATCAGGGACATGGAGCCTCTATTTGCAGTAGATATATAACTATATCAATATTTCAGGGACCACTTTTTCCTATCACTGGAGAAGTGTGAGGGTAAAATCCATTAATGCTCATAAGACACTAGAGAGCAAAGTAAAGAGAGTAAGACAAGCTAAGGGGGTGGCTGATTTAGATAACTGGGTGAGTCAGGTGTTTGTTGGAAGACAGTCATGGCAGTTTCTTGGGTTTGAAGTGTCCATATAATGAGATATGTTTGAGGATACTTTGAAAACCTTTTTGTTAACTAACAAATTCTTCAGTTATCAAGAATGAGGAGTTCCCATGCAGTGTGTTAATGTTGGGAGAAAAAAAATTATTCTGAAGCACCGCCCTCCTCCTGAACCTGCCTATTTGTTGTGTGCATTGTCCCTCAGTCTTGCGTGACTCTTCCTTGGTCCTGCACAAGAATGAAGGCAAGGGGAATAGGGTTTGTCTTTTAAAAAACTGGGCAAAGTAACATCATCTGCATCTGAGACAAGAGCAAGAGAGAATGGCATAGCCACAGTTGTCTTGCCCTCATTCAAAAAGGGTATTTCTGCTCATCAGCTGAATCTCCTAAAGAGTATCAAAATGTTATTGAAGAAAATCCCGTGCAAACTCTTTTGTTGATCTTGACAAGGGTACATGAAGTTCTCTTATGTGCAAGAGAACTATATCAAAATGGCTGGTTTTGTGCATTTTCTCTGCTTTACGTTGGCAGGATGGCACCTGGAAAGGTTAAAGTAGAGTCTATTCATCCAGAATTTTGGCAGCAAAGGTAGCCAGAGACACGGTGCCAGTCCCCTCATTTGAGTTTGCCCTTGCTTTCCTTTTTGTGCTCTCTGCATACTCTGCCCCTGTAAAACTCCTTTGTTCTAACACCAGAAATATTCTTGGTGAGAATCTTGGATTCAGCAGAGTTGGTATTGAGAGCTCAGCCACTTCTGCAATTCTGTGAGATTATATAATGCTGGAGGAGACACACATGATTTCTTTTTTCCCCTGTGGTAAGGTCCTAGAATCAGTGACGTTCCAGGCCAGAATTTTGCTTTTGTTTTTAAATACATGGAATTTTTAAGTTATCTAAAGAATAATCTATTTTGCTTTCTTGTCCACAAGCAGTGACTAGCTCATGAGAAAATTTAGATGTATTTGCTTTGTTTTCACTGGTCAGTCTTATAAGCCATTTATTATCAATATCCAACAGAGTAACACAAACTATCACTATTTCACTTCATTTGTCTAACAGGCAAAACAAGCTGCAGATTTTTTGTGAAAATCTGGAACAGCTTCAGTGCTTTCACTGACAGTGAAAATTTCAATTCTTGACATTTTTGAGTGATGTCATAATGACATAAGCCATTAAGAAATTTAAATAAGCCTATATTTTACACTTTTGATACAATGCAACTTATTCTAGTTGAGACAATGAGCAGTGTTAGATCTCCCATATTGTAGCTCTGCAATATACAATGAAATCCTGCCATATATTGTCAAAGGGAAAATCCTCTTTTTGACACTGTTTCATATCAAATGAACACAGATTTGAGATCTATTTTGCCTAGAGAAAGCTTTTAAATGTCAGTGTGGCTCAGCCAGATTACCACTGAGTACAATATTTCCACTGTGTTTCTTAATATTCTTTGCTTTTGTTGAAGACTCTCTTATAAAAGGTATGAACTCTTGCTTTCATTGGGTTGATTAAAACAATTTGCTTCCACAGCTGATCCTGGAGTAGGATGTGTTATTGACTGATACAAGCATAAGGCTCTGATGCATTGATGCTGGCTTTTGAGATGGCTTTCGGAAAGCAAATTTTAGGTGGTATGTTGGGTTGTTCACAGCAACATTCTGCTGCTGGTAATAGAGCCATGTGCCGGTGTTTCCATCTTTTTTATTGTAGCAGTGTGGCTGATGTGTGTGAATATATACATATATATATTAAAAAATTACTTGAAATAATTATTATTTCATTTTCTTGAATGAAAATGGTGATCTGGTGGTGGCCTGATAATGGACAGTTGCTACTACTGCCCATTTGCTGAATTGCCAGCCATTTTCACCACAGGTGTTTTAAGTCTCTGGAGGTGCCTGTGCCCACTGTTCCTCTCTTTGGTTCCTGTGTTAGTACCTGGACTACGTGTTCCTCTGTTCAACACCTTTGTCCGAGTACAGGAGCCCATGAGTATGTGTCTCCACAGCCAGGTTCACTCTCCTCAAGTTCATAATCAGCATAAGCAATTCCTGTCTCTAATCCCCTCAAAAAAGGAGTTCTCAATTTTACGGTTACATTTTTTAAAGATGGGGTTTGGGGATGAAATAGAATTTAAAAACACCCAAAACCAAACAGCAAACCACCCATCTTCCCTCGAGATGTTTCCAAACCTTGTGATAAAACCGATCCTTTCCTTTAGCAGTGTCCGCTGCCTCAGTCTCCAGCAGCACATGCACATTCAGCAAAGCATCTCCAGCACAGCACATCGACAGGCTCCTGGTGTCAAGGACCACAGTGAGGCTGAACAAGGCATAGAATGGCAGCAAATTTCTCGGTGTATCCATGGAAAGTGGAAATTGCCACTTATCCACGTGGTCTATATTAGGCTTTTGAAGTGCTCTCTGTCGCTGGGTTTTCTGAGTGCAACCCTGTAATTCGATGCCAAAACAAGAGCTCTGTAGGCTGGGGTACAGGTGGGGGCGCTCTCAGTCTTTTCCTTCCAAGATTAGAAGAATGTCTGGTCATAGAGAACTCTTGGACATCTATGCAAAGAGCTGTCTGGTTGTGTATTTATTGCACTTTGCTTCTAAACAAGAGCAGCTTTTTTTTTTTTTTCTGAGAGCAGGAAAGGAGCTATTTTTTCTTTTATTCTCTTGAAACTCCACCAGATAATTCGGGAGAAAAATATTTTTAAAAAATTGACTGTTCATCAAAGACAAAATCACACCTCATGGGACAGTAGCAAAAATGAAAGAAGAAAGATGAGAATTCAGAATGTGCTGCTGAGGGTGCTTGTTGGTGCTTAAAGAATAGTTTGAAAACAGGTGAAGAACATCAAGAAGGGCTGCAGGGTCACAAGATTTTGTTAGATTTCGAGGAAATGCCTTTTGGAATCAGGAAACACCATCTGCACGTTCAGGATGTTAATATTCATGTTATATCTCTGTCTAGGAGGTCAGCAGGATTAAATGGGAGACTAACTGTGTAAAAAAGGATGAATTTCACCCTTAAGCCCTTCAAGATCAAAAGAAATCCTAAACTGTTGAGACTGAAAATTGAGGACTTCTTGTTTTGTGTAGAAGACAGTAACACTAATACAGATAAATGAATACTTGGAGACATCCATTGATGTCTAAGAACAATTGTGTCATGGAAGGACAGGGTTCAACAATCATCTTGAATTTCCCTAACTTCTGCTTGTCTCATAATTTGAATGTTGCTTACACTATTGTTTGGCTACTATATATATATATATATATATACACACACATATATATATTATATAACCCTAAAGCATTGAGAAGGGAAACTTTTGATGAAAAGCAAATGCTAAGTGTAGAGAGAGCATGCAGGGACTTGTGTCTGTGTTTTGGGAGTCTTTTTGGTTTGCCTTGCAAAAATCCTGTTTGTATTTGATTTAAATATTTATGAGCAAATAGTGAATTTTAAATATAATTCAGTGAGAAGGGTTTGAGTTAGCTGCTCGTTCTGCCAGTAAATAGTAAATTCCCTTTAAGATTACCAAATGATGTATGATATAAGCTATTAAAATTACTGCCAATAGAAATCTGGTTCATTAGCTGCGTTGTTAAGGTTATAAATGAGTTTCTTCAAATTCATAAGCAACTTTTAGATACATGTTTATGAAGACTTGAACATTTACTTTTACATATTTTTTATACCAGATATGATGAAAGTAATGTATATTGGCTTATTTGTAGTTATATAGTCTGTGTATAATTATATAGTATGAATTTATATGCATAGATTATAAAATTTATATATTTTTAGCATGTAATTACAGCTGGACTCATAATTAGGTGTTGGACATATAACTACCCTCTTCATATCTGAATACTTTATTGTGCATTTAGACAGTTTATCGGTGTTAGAAAGTATCCTGTATCAAATTTTCAGTGCCATTTGAAAGAAAATCTCTGAGTTTTGGGTAGAATGTCTACTTGTCAACACATAAGTAACATTTCCAGACATCTTCAGTGTGTGGCATGTTCCATGTCCGACTGAGAAGGCAAAAGCTCACCTTAATGTTTGCAAAAAATCTGGGATTGCAAGGGGTAAGGTAGAGGAGGAGAGTTCTGGCTGAGAAAGGTAATGGGTTTATTGCAGGGTTTACCTGGGTGTATATCTGTTATTACATGTCTCTGGTGGTTCCAGATTCCCTGGGTCTTTGTGTAGGGACCTCATTATTTGTTTTGTTGATTGAATTTTCTTTGCATTACCTGACTTGGAGACTTCCCAAGCCCATCTCTCTCTGCTTGTACTTTTTTAGTGAATTTTACTTTTTTCCATGCAACCACATAGTTTTAAGAAAATCTTTGAATTTAGGGGTTTGATAGAGAAATCAATAAATGCAGCCAGTAAAGTGCTCTGTCCAGTAAAATATGAGTTTGGTAATGGCACTGTTTTATTTTCCTCTGATATTTAGGTTCTACTTTACCTTTTTTTAGTCTACAGTTATACCCTTTCTGAAGTGATTCCAGGGTTCATCCTCAGCTCCCAGACTCTGCAGTTCTCAATAGCTCTTGCTTTGGAATAATACATTAAAAAAGTGTAACGCAGTTTTTCATGTTTCATTTATTTGACTGGATCTCAGAATTGGTTGGATTGATCCTTGTTTTTAGGATACAAAATGGTTTTAGCCATGCAAATGCTCCTTTTGAGATAAGTAGACAATTGGAAAATGCCAGGGGCTCTACTTAATGGCATTGCCTCTCTTAGACAAAATTGATAATAAGAATTTAAGTTGATAAATAATTTATGAATTATTTAAGTTGTACTTAGTACCAGATCACACTTTCTGCCATTAGATGTCAAAAAAAACCAGGCAGCCAATACAAACTTGTCATATCTACAGAATGTGTGCAGAGAGTGCCAGAGGCATTTGACAGATTTTATTTTACTGTCTTAATTCAGTGTTTTATCACAGAGTGTTTTTTCCTAATGAGAAAGTTGATAGCTAGATTATACTAAATTAACCAATCTCTGATTTAACCTTATGGCTTGTTATTTCAACTTCTTTACGAATCATTAGTTGTCCTGCCTGCCTGTAAGAGCTTGGCTGGGTCTTGGGAGAAACTGATCAATAGAAAATACTTAAATGCACAGTTGTTTACAGCTGCAGCTGTCTCACATACATGCACTTTTGTACATTAGTGTCTTTCAGGCCCTTCTATCCCTTGCTTGATTTGCGGTAGGGCTATCGTTATTTCATGTTCTTTCATAATAAAGTACAGTTCAGATGCTTTATCTCCTTGTCAGTGAATGTCACAGGCTCTGCACTGTTTTTATTTTGCTCCTAAGAAATCAAGGAGCTGAACTGTTGATGTAAGTCAAATAGAAATGGGTTTGTTTTGTGATACAAACCCATGCATTTACTGTGTAAGAGAAATTAGGTGAAATGGAGCCCTCTGTTAATAAAGCAGAAGACTATAATGCAGTTACTTCATTTTACTTTGTTGTACTCAGTTGTTCTTTGTGGAATTCTTACACAAGTCTAGGTCATGTATCAGTTTGAAGATTGGTTAGAGCTGATCCATGGCACTTAAAAGCCAAGAGAGTTTGTCAATCAGAGATAAAAGTCATTGGAATAAAACTCAATGAAGTCTTAGAGGAGGAGGAAATTCAGGTGCCAGAATGACATTGGGACCTTGTATAACAGAGCAGCATCACAAAGACCTTCTTTCTGTCACATCTAGAAAAGAACTAATGGTTATGAGGGTGTGTATGCATGAACACCTAACACTTTGGAGTGGAAAACCTGAAGTACCGCAACTAATTTCTGTGATAAACAAAGGGTTTCCTCTGCTGATACCAGTGCACCAGGGCTGCAGGTTCTAAAAATGTGTGTTCAGAAAGGGCCCAGGGGAATTCCTAGTGTCACTTGACTCTTCTGGATTGACTGCAGACTCAGGGGAGTGCTGTGACATCTCTTACCCTCGGCTCACATACTGAAAGTTTGTTTTTTTGTCACAACTGGTAGAACTAAAAATCTGCTTTGACTAAAATACAAGGTTGGATTCCCTTTGGCCCGCAGACCCTGAACACTTGAAAACTTAGGGGTTTCTGCTTCTATCAGGCCATAGGAAATTCTTCTTCTCCAGTCTCAGGTCTGTATCTTCACATCTACGTGAGCTCGAATCTGAGACAGATTTTGCTGTGTCAGATTTTGCTGTGCATTCATTTTCCAGGGCTAAGTTTTCATTCCTTAAACAGGATTTCAAATTAGAAAATCGTCCTCTTAATTCTTTCCTTGGCTTTTCTTTTCTCATGGCTGCTCCCAGGCTTCCTTGCTGCTGGTCTTGGTTCTCTCAGAAAGCAAATTCCCAGCAGTGGTGTGGTGGGGACAGCGTTCCTTCCCTAACAATGGGCAAATAAGGTAACCACTTTTTATCAGTGTCCTGTTTTTAGGCAAACACTTGCCAGACTGCAGTAAATAAGTTGGTATTGACCAAAAGTAATTACCTCCTGAGAGATGTTCAGTGTGGCAGGCTGCTTGTACGCTTGAAATCACCCTTGCATTCCCTGGAGTGCATATGACAATTGCTAAGACCCAAGAAATGAGTCACTGTGATCTCAGTCATTCGTTCCTGATGGCCTCAGTTTTCCTGGGGTGGGTGAATTGACACTTTTGGCTCTGAAGCACTGCAGTGTAGCAATGGCCTGGCCACAACAGACCTTAGAGAGATGCATTATGGGAAATCAGTTTTTTTGGTTCCAAGCACCATGTAGTCTGGAGGAAATCGTGAGAACTCTGGCATAGGTAAACTCACTTGCTAAAGTTACTGATACTCTTGGAGCAAGGACCTGTAACATTAGATTTGCAACCAGTTCCAAAATATTTATTACAATTAATTTGTTGTTAATTCTACCTATATTTTATGCCTGGTTTAGGATCAGTTATTTTTAAAGCTCACTAAATTCTTGATCTTGGTGATTTCTGTCATAAAAATTTTTCTCATGGGACATTAAATAAACTAAATGTTCTATTATTGTGGTATGAGGCAAACAAAACAGCTCAAAGGCTGCTCAGAGTATTTCTATTACATTCCCTTTTATTAATCATCTTGCTGAATGCAAATCCATCATTTACATTTTTCTAGCTACTAGTTTTCCTTGGCTTTTGAGAATTTTTCTCACTTTGATCTCTTCAAGTTCTTTTACCTAACACAGAAATACTGTGGTTTTGTCTGTATTGTTCTGTAAATTTTCCCTTGGTAAGCTCTAGAGAAGCTTTTTTTTAAATATATGTATATATAGCAGGAAATTGAATAAAAGGAGGATAAAGTATGTCTGCAACTTGTCTAATCATAAGGTGATGAAGCAAAGCAGACAACTGTGCAAAAGAATAGTACTGGATGGAAACTAGCAGATGGAAACTGGTGTAGGACATAGACTCCCTCAGATAACTTTCTTAAGCTCTCATCTGATTTGAACTGGGAACAGCCTGCATTAACCAACCAACCAAAGACAAATTCAAACTTTTAATAAATACTGTGGCTCTGTTTTAAATAACTCTGTAAAGACTGATGGACTCATTCAGATGTACTATTTGTCTTTGGGCCTTCTATCAATGAATCAATGTCCTTTATTTGACTGGCTGACACGTATTTAATTTGGTGTAATATATGATACATGGAAAATGCCTTTCAGTTTGAAACGTTAATGACTGATAGTTGCCATCACTCAAGTTCTGCCTGTTACAATTTATTTTTTTTCAATACTCATCAAGTTTACTAATAATGATTAAAGATTTTCTTAGTTACATTGTCTTTGACAACACTGATGATTAAAGACGCGGGCAACTTGTAGTATGGAACAGTTCACTTCTGTCCATCATTGATCTTCCTTTCCATATTATCTGCCAGTTAGACCCAAGCAGAAGTATAGAAAAGCAAGGTTATTCAGCACATTTGAATGAGTTATTGATAAGTAGGCATCAGTTAACCCAATAAAATATATATTTTAACACCTGTAATCAAGGGAAGGATATTTCATGCTCATGAGAATATTGGCATTACATTGGAAATTAGATCCTTGCAATTAAGATGAATAATGTATTACGTTGTAATGTATATTACCATGGTAGTGCATGGGTTTCAAATAATTAAAACTTAGACTTCATTTGAAGTTTCAGACTTTTTTTGTGAATTCTCTACCTGGTTACACAGAGATCTTACCTTTTTAAAAGTTTGGGGGGGGGGCTGGGCGGGTGAGGAAGACATGCTACTCTTTCTTAAATAAAAACACTTGACAAATAAAATCAGTAGATAAGAAAAAAACCCTCAAATGTTGAACATGGCACATATGACTTTATCTGTAGTTTTATTTCAGCACTGTATGCCCTTGGTAAGCATTTCTGAGCTTAGATGTTGGGCACGTGACTGGATTGAGCTGTCTGGATTTCCCTTCCCAGCTCTGTCTCTCGCTTGCTGGTTGACCTTGGACCTTGGCAAGCCATTACTGTGCTGCCTGCCTGACTTTCCACTTTGTAAGAATAATCTTAATGATATTGACCTCCTCCTTAAAACATATCCAAGACGAAACATGTTTCTATGGACAACCAGGAGCAACGGTTGGTCTTTGCACCTCTATTTAAAAGGAGACTTACACGATTCAACTTCACACGGGAAGAGTTTTCTGGTTGGTCACAGATACAGAAAGCAGTGCTTTCTGATGCAGGCTGTGATAGAAGGTCTAACTTCAGGAAATTACTTTATCTTACTTCTGTTTCTTCTTTTCCCATCTGTCAAATAGGGATCATCACCTTTTCAAAGTGATTTTGAACCTATAGCAAAAAAATGTTGTATGAGAGATACGACTTACTTGTGCTGTTTTAAACTTTGTGTCCTACATGGCCTAAGGATACCAATATTTGAGGAGGCTTCTGTAAGGGTTTCAGTTGTAAAGGAGTAATTGGATACAAATATTAAATCTTAATGGGTAAATGCAGTTCTACATGATTTTTTTACTTTTTTTTTTTTTTTTGCCACTTTCTAATGAGAAGTTTCAAAATCCTCCATCAGTTATACTTCTAATTCATCATTAATACCTCTAGTTTAATAGTTTCAGAGTGAGAAGTGTGGCTTTCTGGTTAATGATTTATATCTAGTTTCATGTCTTAAAACCCTACCTTATTTTTGTAAATATGCTTTCTAGCAAAATTGAATAATAAATCAGAATAATTTAAGGGGTATTTATCTTAACTAATTGTGTGCTTAATGCATTTGGATATCATCCATCCTTTTCTTATAGATATTTCAGCACTCTGTATATATATATATATGTGCTATGATATATGTATATGAACAAACAGTTTAAAACTTTTTATATTCTTAAATGTAGTATTTTCATATTAAATATGCATACCGAACATTTAAAAATTCTGTTGGATATCATGTACTTAAAGAATATGTATTTTTCCATATATTTACTTATGAATTATATAAAAATGCATTTAGAAGAGCCCTAACCACACAGACTTTAGATTCTTATGAAGGAAATAGGTGAAGATTAGCAAACACACCTGTGTATTATTACTTTAGACATACATAGCAATCTTTGTTCCTTTTGTTTAAAATGACTGCAATTTGACAGAGTGAGCTCTGAAGTCACATGGTCTCTGAAAGACATGGGTGCGTTCTGTGCATGAAAATATTTATTAGACATCTTCCAGATAAGAATGTTGAATTATTCTCTTTGCCTTCAAGCTTGAATTCAGAAATTCTCTCTGGCGTCTTCCTAGAGGTTCACCAGATCTTGCTAAGTTGTAGGGTGTATGATGATGGCTTAATTTTCTGCTGTTGTTATCTGGTTCCTTGATGTTGTATGCATATGTGTCTGTGGATCTATCACATAAGGCTGAATTCAGCTGGCTCTTCTTACCGAATATTCCTCTCTTGAGTAGCCAAATGCTAGGCTGTTACTTGCATTAGCTGTTGTTTTGCAACGCTTCAGCTGCAGTTCTGACTTTGACTATGTAAAACTTTGTATGCCATGAAGACATTTCACCTGGTTTTTTAAACCTGTGGAATCATGCTCCTTGCAATGTGACTGCAATGAAGTAGCCCCAGTCCCATTCTTTCTTTAGTTTGCAGTCCTGCACACAGTTTGTCACAGCACTGGACACTCAGGTAGAAGAGTGCTGCTTTAGCAGCAAACGTGATCTTTACTTGGAGGAAGTAAAATGGCTCACCAAGATAAGACAGAAGAACAGAGTGAAGTGTTTGTAATTAAAAAATAAGGTATTTTTTAGAATAGAAAGTTTTACTACAACTGAGAAGAAAAGCTAGAGATAGTGATCAGATTGGGATAAAATAATTGTCTGAGCTCAAAAATGTGTTGTCAGGGAAACAACAATCATAATAACTTCCCTGCTGGGTCATACCAGCATTGCCTGCTTCTAATGGTGGCACGGACAGTAGACAAACCTGGCCACCCTATACTGATCAACATCTCCTCAACATCCATTTAAGGGATTAGAAATATTAAAGAGAAAAGGCAAGGATACTCTTCCCCCCACCATCACCACCCCCCCGTTACTTATTGATTTGAGCCTATTGGAAATGTTTGCCTCCACAGACTTCTGTAACAACAAATTCCAATTTGTGACCCAAGATGTAAAGTCCCTAAGAGAGGATGTGTTAAAAGTGTTTGGGTCTTAGCTGTCTGATCTCAATGGCATAAGACCCAGCAGAAGGATCTGAGTCAGTGGTTTTATACGCAAATGAAATAGGAATATTAAAAGGGGGTGTCAACCTGCAGGATCAAAGCTGTTTGGGTTTGGGAATAAGTGGATTCAGAAAATGAAGACTAAAGCCCCGGCACAAGTTAATGATGCAGACACAAAAAGGATTTCAGCAATTTTCTGCCAAACATTGAATAAGGGCATGTTCAGCTGTGAAAATTAAATGAGTTTGACTGTAATTTGTAATAAATCTCACTGTGCTTTGTGAAGACCACGTCACATGCTCCTGTTTGTCTGTGCTCAGCTACCACTTTTGAAAGTGTATGGCCAGCTCAAGATGACGAGAGATAGAGAGGCTGAGGGGTAAAGGAAGGGCTTGGCCTCTGGGATTTTATCTGTGGGAAGATTTTGAATGCCAGCTCTTTTGATGAATGGAACTGCAAGTTGTTATCCCCATCTAAGATAATTAAAACTCTTTGGGAAAATGGTGCCCTCCCCTTGATCACTGTTTACTTGGCCAGCCTCAAAACAACTCCTATGTTGATTTATAGGATGAAATCCTATTTCCCGGAAAATTAAAAAAAACCCCAGTATGGCTATTGTACAGCTCAGCCTACTGCCATGACTGAACTGCATGACATTCCTGCCTTAATCCTTGATTTGCCTTTACTAACCTTTTCAAGGTAGTTTCTCTGTGTTGTTTAGTTCTTTGTTATTATATTTCTTTCAGCTGTTGATGCGTTTGAGGCATGTAGTTTTTTTAAAAATAGGATGACGCATGTCAGTTAATTAGGCTAGCAAAACCCTTGTGAGGAGAAAAAAGGAGAACAAAGGGATTGTAGCTGGAGACTCCTTTCATTGTTTTTAACAGGCTTTGAGGAAAACAGATGTTCATTTGAAGATTTTAGAAGAAAAGCACAAATGTTTTTAATTCAGCTTTAAATTGAGAATAATACTTGACCAAATTAATGTGAAGTGATAAAGAACAAATTTATCTTGTGAAACTAAGGCAATAATTTGATCATGTTGAAGTGCACCTCCCTATGCTAGTGAGGCATTTAGGCCATTTTTTCTAATTGACATTCCTTCTCGTACCTGGTGCCCAGAAGTAAGAAATATGTGGGGGTTTTTTAATTTTTTTTTTTTTCAAATCTCTTTCCTCTTGAATTCATGCTCTCTCCAGAAAACTTGCAAAATGAGTGCAATGAAGCCAACAGTGGTTAATTAATAACTTTCTCACTTTTTGCAGATAAACACATTTTGGGATTGGGACCTGGTTTTTCCTGGCTGTGTTTCAGCTATAGCTGCTTGTCTGCTAATGTTTAACTTGTTGGACTGTAAAGTGTTTTTAGATAACTAAGATAGGACCGGCTGTACAGAAAAGAAAAATTTCCATCGGTCTGTCCTCTGTCTAAATAATGGTCAAAATATTTACTCTGTTGGGCTATTTCTAGGTGTTGTGCTGTAGTAAAGATGAGGTAGAGAGGTACGATTATATATGCTGCAATAATTAAATGGAGTTAAGATCTTTCTTCTATTCCCCTGGTTACTTCTGTGAAAAATTCTTCTGAAAATATATCATGCTGATGGTGTCCAGTGCAGAGACTGTCTAGAGCCCTTTACAATGTACAAGCCTATTAATTGTTTTAGTTTTTTGTAGAATAAATGCAGTTGTAAAGGAACTTAACATTCACTGAAGTACTGGGGTGGGTTAGTTTATTGTAGAGACATGATAATGGGGTTCTCTGTCAATAAGGGGGATAATTTAGGAGTTCATCTACAGCAGCAGTGAAACAAAGAGCCACATTATTTTTCTGGCTGGAAATTTCCTGATTGCTATTTCTATATTTCAGTTGCAGGTTCTGCACTGTGTAAAAAAGGACAACTTGGGCTTTTGTTGCATCACAAGTCTCATGAAAAATCGTAAACCTCTCTGCTCAGAAATACTGCATTCTCCCTCTCAGGAAGAATGCAGTACTCAAAATGCAGTTATGTTGTGAGTCTTATCAAGGCATTTCAAATCTAGGATTCTAGCATTGATGCAGCATGGTTTGGGTTCAGTTCAGCTAGCTATAAATGGACCGTCTGGGGTGCAGGTAGTTGTTGAGTTGTCAGCACTGATTTTGGCACTGGCTTCAGCTGGGGCTGCAAAATGCTCAGCCAAATTTTGGGAGGCTAATAAAAAATAGAAGTATTACGGAAAGTAAATGTATATGTCATGTATGTATATAAACTTTCCAAACTAAGCTTTCTTCCTTGGTGATGTGTTTCAGCTCTGGAAGTTTTATTTTGTCTGGAAGGGTGTGAGGATAAATGCTGTTCAAAAGGCACAGGAGCTCCTGGGCAGGCAGGCGTGTTTCTCAGACTGAACAGTGAGTTGCCCAAGACCGTTTGCTTGATCAGTGGCAGACTCACAGAATCTGCTCTCAACTGTTTCATCTCAGCCCAACCCAGTAACTGCTAGATTCCCTTGCCTTGTCAAAGAAACCTTAGCTAATTATATTAGAGCTCTTGGCAGACTTCAGAGATTTGAAAAAAAGGATTTGTTTACTCTTTCCTAGAAGTGGTTACCATGGCTTTCAGTGGGTATGTTTCTTTTCCTGACAGGTCATGAAAGCTGCTACTGAGAAAGTATTCTGCAGGCACCAGTGTATGTTCTTTTAAGTCTTGTTTTTAATGCTGATAATGAAATAATCACCTCTGTTATAACTTTCCTCTGAAAAACGGTCTGGTTCCCACGGCACTCTTGTCAATGGAATTGCACGTTTTCCTGATGGAAAGGAAGCAAAACATACATGCAGGAGTGACAGATATGTAAAACTAGAAAATGTTAAATACCTCACTCATTTCAGATCATTTAAGACTGAATTTTATGTGCTAGGAAAACTCCAGCAGTTTAATACTATGCATTTCTGTGGGCTCTGCACAGGCATAGGAACTTCTGTGGTATTTAATGGTGACAGTGCACTGTCTTACCATGCAATTTATGTGTGAGTCTTCATTAGGGAACCTCACTCATTTGTTTATGTTCGGTTTTGGCTTTATTGAAAGGCTTAGGGTGTCACGGAGTTGGCTGAAAGACTGAAATGAGTAAATGGGGAAAATAGTAAATATAGTTTAGTTTTTGCAATGTAGAATTGCACCAGGGATTTGGCTGAATGCCCCTTGCTTGAGCAAAATATGATGTGTGGATCCTTGCTTTTTACATCAATTATTTGTTTGATGCACAGTGAGTTTTGAGAGACTGCCTTTGATGTTCAGTGGTAGCTGTGTCTACTGTGACCCCTGATGCTTCTTCATGGGTGGAAAGAAGTTGATTGTGAAAAGAGGGACAAAATCCCATTTAAGCTCATTATGTTTCTATTGAATTTTATGCTGTACTTCTGCATATGGTCATTTGTCTTATAAGAAAAACAACACAAATGTGTGGTCATTGTGAATTCTTGACTCTTTCACCTTGGTTTAGTCTCTTCTTTACACCCAGCAGAATCTTTATGGGGCTTCATCAACTGACATTAATAAACTATCTTGAAAGCTTTGGGGACATCACAGATTTTAAGAATTGATTTTTGTATCATTGAAGGAAATTTGCATTTTGTATTGACCTCAGTAGATGAATATTCCTAGCTGAAGACAGCAATGTTTGCAACATGGCATAAAGCCCTGCAAAAGGAAATGGAAACTAGTTTCCATCCGTCTGCCTTGCTATTAGATTAATATTTTTAAATGAAGCTATAAATTAAACATTTACCAGTATTAAATTTTTCTGGGTAATAAATCTATGTTGAACAATGCTGACACTGGTGCCGTATGTTGTACAAGGACAGCATTACAAATAGTTGCAATTTCAGCCTTGTAATGGGGTAGCCACAAGTAGCAAAAGCCCTCCCTCCTCTCCCCCCAAATACTCATTCCATTTCAATATGTTCTTGTAAAAATTATTTTCTCATAATAAAGACCAAACCGCCAACTTTCAAAGCTCAGTGTGAATGTAATTGAAAAGGATACATAGTTTTAGTGAATGCACCTGTAATTGCCTCCCATCCTTTCAGGCAATAGTGGGGGAAATAAAATTAGCTGCAAATAACAGATCCAGAGAATCTGAATGGGGGGGAAAAAAAAAAAAAAGAAAGATAATAAACATTTTCATGGACTTTAATTTATATCACGGATTTGTAAGCAGAACAGCAGAAGCCAGCCAGTGGACCACAGGGTATGAATCCCCTGATATATTTAAAATTTGACAGCCTTATCTTGCAGTATTCATGAATTTTATTTTGGAAAGTTGAAAATGGAGAATAAACATCACAACCTCAGATCTGGACACCTTTAGGAGCTCAGACAGTACCTGACTGAGTCTGTCAGGGACAAGACATTGGATGAACAGCTGTCGAGTTCACTTAAAACCTCCTTGCAGTTTCTTCAAGCCGGTGGTTCAGCTGGGTTTGCTGTTATTTGCAAGTGTTTATGTGTAGTGCCCATCAGTGCAAAGGCTGGCTTACCGGAAAGTTTAGCTAAAGATAGTTTTTTAATGGCAAATTTATTATGCTCAGTCTTTAAATTACTTATTTCTTTTAAATACATCTTTCATCTTTTCAGATGGTTTTCTTCCTCTAACACTGAGCGGAGGTTATGGTGATGTAGTAAAATTGTTTTGATGCCACAGCCACATTAGTCACAAGCAGTGATGTGGAAATTGACTTGCTCCGTTGCTCAGGGTGTACTTTAATAAGAAATTAGTCTGCAGCCAACCCCTACACATTGCAAATTTGGTTATTTACTTGGATGGAACTTCCCTAGGGGGAACTCAGGTAGTTTCAGGTAGCTGTATTCAACAGATGTCAATGGGAGTGAAAAGAGACCTCCTGCACTGGCGTGTCTGGTATATTATATGAAATTTTCCATGTAGCATTTCCTGCAAATGTTAAGACTTCAGGCATAGATGCATTGGCTAAATTTCAGTTAGGAACCCTTCAGTCCTAGAACTAACACTTCTGTAGTGTTGAGTTTGCTTTTATCGGACTTCTCTCTTCAGCAACTGCTCAGTTGTATGCAGGTCTCCTGGAATACAAAAGCTCCAGAGAATATGAATTCCTTTGTCACCGGAATATGTTGTTACACTGGTCTTTTTACATATTCCTGTTCTGGAGAAGGGGGGATATCATGGTGTTCTGTGGTGCTCAACATCTACTTACACCTGGGCTGGTCCATGTGTTCATCAGTGCAGGCTGAAGTGCAGAGCAGACGTACAATAGAGGGGGAGGTAGCCCAAATATTGCACGGTATAGCATAACTGAGATGCCCAAAGGGGCTAAATGTCCCCACAAAGGGGGTTTCACATCCAAGGCGAAGCTCTCTGCTCCTATAGCCCCAATATTTTTAACCTGACACTTGAAAAATACCACCTCAGGGTGTCATGGAGCCCTGTAGCCAGGCAAGCTCAGGGCGTGGGGATGGATATCCATCGAGATCTGGGATAGGGTTGTAGATCAAACAGTGCACCTATTAGTTAAGAATCCCAAGGAAAGTCTAATTTCCTGGATTGTCTGGAATTGTTTTAATCTTCCCTTGTGAGATACATTTAGTGTAAGAGTTTTTGATAGAGTGGCAGAGTGCATGTGGTCTACACAGATGACATTTTTATCTTGGGAAAGAGCAGTAGAAATACGTGACTAGTGACATAGCAATTTTAAATATAGTTTGCACAATGAGCTAAAACAAACACCCCCCTCCACAAAATAAAAAGTAAATGAAAGGTGAATGCATCTTAAACTCAGATAAAATGCAGTGGAAGGAGAACCCACCTGTAAAATGCTGTCCCAAGGGACAAAGAAGAGGCTCATTGCAACTGTGAACTGTCTAGAGAAATTTGGCTAATCTACCTGTCTGTCTAGTCTGAACCCAGTACAGGGCACAAATATAAGATGAACACAAGGTATGAATCTCAATAAAGAATTTGAAAATCTGAAGGATTCAAAGGCATCCCTGCTCCCTTTCCTCCTTTGGCTCTGTAGAGATATTTTTATTTGAGCGCAGACTATCTGCAGGGAGGATGTACTTGAATTGAATGTCCTCCAGCGTACACACAGCAAGTTCTGCGACAGAAATATCTCCACATATAATAAATACTTTCATATACATTTTAAGGTTTTCCTGACTGGGGAACCAGGAGTGGGATAAGAGATCTACCAGAGGACTGAATTTAGTGAGTTAAAAAAGGCAAAAAAGTAGATGTGTTGAAAAGGCAGTAAATGCTTCCAGAGCAATGTGCTGGCATGTAGTTTTAGGAGATCCTCAGGTAAGTTCAGAGCTTTTTAACTGTTGGCTTTTACTGAAAGTGGGTCTCTCTGATAAATCTTTTTTTACTGCTCTTTCTGAAGAACTCATGCCATATTTATTATAATCATAGTGGGTTGAAAAGGTTACACATACTCTGTTATGCAACTGATTCTGCATTCACTGGACTGGATTTGAGTGCGTGAAAAAGTGTGTGTGTTTACATTTATACTTGAAGCTTACCTGGGACATAACCTTTCCGGAAAACAAAACATCCTGAGAATGACATTTGTTTCTTCACATTAATTAGAAAGAAACTTGTGTGTAACATGATGCCAGATGCTCCCTACCATCACAAATCACTCCAGAAATAAAAAATGCAGGCATAATTATCTAAGGAAATAATGAAGCTAGAAGTCTGGGGGAGTAATTTGTCAGGTAAATGAATCTCAACATGAACTGTATGAGCATGGACTGACACCTTATTTATCAAAAAGCTGTTACCTATTGAGGAGGACAACTGTTTCATTGCTCTGTTTCTTTGCCTCTCTTCCTGGTTTTCCCTTATGCTCTTCCTTGCCCAGAACACGCCATCTAGAAGCAAACAGTAAAAGTCTGAATATCCCAAGTGACAGAGGTGGAAAAACTCTGTATGTTATTGAAATAAATACTGAAGAAGAACAAAACTCAGACCCTTATAGCAGTAGAAAGACTCTGTTTATAACTGTGGAAGAGGATAATGAAGCCAAAGTATATTGCTTTTATTTTCTTATTATTTCTGAAAAATCACTCCTTAGTAGATTTTTAAAAATGCCGAACCTCACCTAAAAACCAGTTGTTTGCAGCTTTATTTCAGGCTCAGCGTACATTTGAACATCTGACAGGGGAATTCTCGATCTGCACTCTGAAAGTCAGATACAGAATCACTTCAAATTGAATCAAGCATATTTTTTTTTTTTAATTTTGAAAGAAAAAAAAATCAGTCCAAATACATAATTGTGGTTTGCCCAAAATAAAAGGTTTTCATCTAAGGTAACTCCACCCTTTTATTTAAGATTTTAAACAATACCACCACCTCTCCACACCAGCACCTTCCCTCTGCTCTCCCCCAGCTTTTTAAAATACTAAACAATCAGAAATGAGAATATGTGATGAAAGCATGTGGGACTTACCAATCTAGAAATTTGAACTTGTTGACCTGTTTTGGGCAGATTTGATGCAGAAGTAGAAACATCAGAGTTGCCACTTTCCCAACATGTCTTCTGGGAGGGAGGAGGGAGCAGGGACATAGCAGTGTTGCTAGACCTGGCTCTGCCCTTCAAAAGTTAAAGCCAGAACAAATGTATCACTTAAAAAGTATTATTTACTTTTTAGAGTGAATGAACAAATCAATCCAGTGCTGAGGCTACAGAAACATAATGCACTTTGTCTAAATAGAACACTGAATACAATTAATCAAAATCTTCATCTTGGATGAATCAAATTATGTTGACTTAAAAAATGTAAATTGTTCATTTGTATCAGCCTCCTGGTTTCCAGGAATTCAGACTCTGGGAATAGCATCAACATGCCAGTTAAGCTGCTCAGAAACATATTTGAGTTTTAAGTGACTTCCTGACATTTACCTCTTATGTAAGTTATTATGTAAATAGGAAAAGGTTATTTTAATGTACTCATGAAGTATGATGTTCATGTCTGTGCATGCGCACATGAGCCGCGTTCTTTGAGCCAGCTGCCTTGAACGCTGGTTCTGGCACTTGTTATGGAAGGATGCTGCTGCTTTTAGGGTCTTGCTGACCTTCTCACACTGTTATGCTGTGTCTTCTTAGTGTATAATTACATGCTGTTGTATTTCAGTGAGTTCCTTTCAACCAAAGCAAAGGTTGACCATGTTGGGTTCCTAATTGTGGGCGCTGCTGCTGCTCTGCTGGTAAACAGCAACCATGTTTTCCCCTGATTTCCCTAACAATAAAATGAATGTGTGGGTATGGACATGCTTTTGAAAGGAGAAAATGTGGATTTGAGATAAAACAAGCTGGGATGAATAGTTAGATCTGTGGGTCCAAATATTTTGTACTTAAAAAAGGATAAATACACCAATTCTCACTTTTACCAAACCTCAGATATCATCAGAGCAAGTCTTAAGGAAACAGTGGCAGGTGTGAATATAGGTGGAGCAGAAATGGTGCGTGGAGAGAGGGGTACAGCACTGGTTCTTTTGGAGACTGCCAAGAATAGAAGATTTTTGCAAAATAGAAAAATGTAATTTTGAGAAATAAAGGTCTTAATGGAAGGTATTTTGTATTATATGGTACTGGAAGAAGTGTTTCCAATTTTTCTTTTTAACCTCCATAAATTTATTTGTTAAGAACAAATGGCAATATTAAACAAAAAGAGCAAAATGATGCATGCACTTGTATTTATAGTGTGTTTATTACCTGTTAAATTTTAGATTCATGGTAAGATACTCTCGATTTCTGATGTCATAAGACATAATGTTGTGTGTAACTTCTTTTGGTAGCGTGCAGACAGTCATTGTTGAGAAAAACTGAGTCAGGAAGGAATCATAATTGCGAAAACAGAACAAAAGTTTTCAGAATGATATAGTTAATTGGCTTTAGTAGAATGAGGATGGGAAGGAGGACAGAATCCACTTCAAAAAAAGAAAAGGAATGAAGCCGTTGCAAAAGAGAAAAAAAGAAGTTGGGATGAACTCACCTGGGATCCAAATATTTTGAAACTTAAAAGGATTTCTTTTCTTTTGAGGTTCACTCAAAACAGTCTCCAGTGCATTTTAAAACCACATTGCTAATTGTTTCTCCCACAATGCCTGACAGTCAGAGAGACTTTTAAATACTCTTTCCAATTACTGCCACAAACTCCTTTGTATTGCATCCGTACAATGAAGCCATGTTACTGCAGTACAATGAAACAGTTTTACTGCACCTTGCTAGGATGTAGAAAATGACATTATTGCAAGTGGCATTACCCTCCGTCAGTTTCTCAAGTGATATTTTGTATAAGCTAAGAATCAGCCTTCAGATCAGCGGACTTGTGGGCGCATAGTCCTGCAGAGGTCTAGGATGTCACCAGTGAAGCCAATACAGCTGCAATCTCTTGGGAATAAGGGGGAAAGAAAGGGTTGGTGCGTCTTTATGTACTGTCTTTCTGCTCTCCCTTCATGTGGAGCCATGAGTATTTTGGGCACAATGTAGGTCTGACTGCAAGCCATTACAGCTGCTCTCATTGCAGTAGCTCTCTTTGAAGTGAAATTTTCCCGTTATAAATCTTTTGGGAAATGTCTGGCCTGGTGTTCCTGGGGGAGCTCCTCACGGTGTAGTGGGTTAGTGCTGCAGGGAGCAATGGAGGAGCAGGGACCCACGGGAGCAAGCACAGGCAAAAGGCATAAACCAATCTCACATAAAGAGTCACATCTTTCTTAATTTAGTATTTTGACAATGTGGCAAAGACCTCAAAATTGAAGAAAGGAATTAAGGATGTTATAGTAAAATAATTAAGCCTCATTGTGTATTCCCAGGAGGAGATCATGAAGCTGCTGGTCAACAGTGAAATCTAATCATTGCCACGTTCAAAAATAAAGAAATATGTTCGTTGTCCTCTGATGAGTTCAGGGAAGCCTAGGAATTGGTGTTTATGGAGAATATTGATCAGATTTTGATTTAGCTTCTTCCTTATTCTTCTGTTGGTTAGGGAAGGCAGGAGCAGCTGTCAGTTCAGGCTTCCTATCATCAGTTTGTTGCAAAGGCATCTGACACTTAGCTCTGGATATTTTTTTTCCCAGCTTCTAGTGTATACTGCAAGAAAGTATTCAAATACAGGATTAAATGAGACACAGAGCTCTTTGGAGTGGGTGTTTTTTGTGTTAGAGAGCCTTGTGAGTTGGTGAACAAAAGCAATTGGAGTCTCTTCTGTGCTTCCCAAGAAAGGTGGGAGGGAAAAATGACCATTCTGAGGTTGTGCATGTGAGCACAGAAAATATGAAATGCCCAAGATGATAGAACATGCTCTAAATAGTTCTAAAACATCCAAAGCTGGTTCCTTGGACACATAGACCCTTTTCTCTCACGTTATATTAGCAAACACTATTTTTATCTGATAAAAATACAATCCAATCAAATAATGTGCAAGATGTCATGCAGTGGATATCTGTTGTTGCCTAGTACATGCTAACATCTGTTTATCCCATATGGAAAGTTTTAGAGCAGTCTATATAGAAATAATTTTGGTAACTGAACATATTTTGTTTCTCCTGACTCATTATTTATTTTAAGAACTCCTGTTTGGTATAGCAGCTCTTTCTTTCTCAAGGGCTTCTTCCCTTGTTGTAATTAATATTTATCTATGTTTTGCTTTCATTTGTGAGCTATTCTTGTTCCTACAAAATTTAACTGTGCTGGAGAGGGGCAGCTTCAGGTGAGAAACAGGAAATGGCGAGAGTTGAGCATCTGATCATGTGAATGGCTAATGGCATGGGCCGTTCCAAGGGCTGAATTGGAGGCAGACGGTGCAGGGAATGTAAAAGATGTTGTGGAAACTGAGATTTGTTTACTCTGAATCACCTATCTCAGCACTGTCCTTGGCTGTGATGGCAATAAGCGTGTTATAAAACTTGTTCAGTGCTGCTAGACCTTGTGCACGAGGAATTGTCACCCCTAACAAGGTCTTACACTTAAAGCAGTGGAGCACTAGAAGGATCATAGCACAGAGGGAATTTCATTCCAAGCCTGACCGTGTTTTGTGTTAGACATTTGTCTATATGAAGAGTAAACAGACAAAAAAGCCTAACAGAACAGCCAGGAAGCAGGAGTGGAGTCCCCAGCAGGTCCCTGGCCTGCGATGCTCCCTTCAGGCGCGACACCCCATTTGCTGTGTCTCGAGCCATCTGCTGTGCTGCCTTCCCTGCCTGCTGCGAGCCTCGGTCGAGGGCCCACAGCCCATGGCAGCAGCTACTTGTTCTGCAGGCGCAGGGTCGTGCCAGGCCAGCGCTCCTCACAGGCTGGGATGGCTGTCCCAGGTGTCCTGGGAACACGGGAGCTGCTGTCAGTGGGGACCCTGCTCTCGCCATCACCGCTGTGCTGCTGAGAAGGGTGGTTCATGTTTATGGAGCAGCATTTCTTCTGTCATTCAGTTCTGGCACTTTTTTTTTTCTCGTATATTGACACCTGATGCCCCATAGCCCTCTTGTAGTAATCTTCCGTGCACTCGTAGAGCTGAATGCTCATATTTATGGTTTATAGATGCTTTTTTCAAGATCCTTTAGTTTACATTTTCATGTAAACTCTACCACAAGAAATTCTATAACTCCATTGACTGTCTTATTCATTCATTAAAAAAACCCCACAACCACAAAATAAAGACAAAATATATTTTTCTTTGGAAATCCAACTTTTGTCTTCTGTTGCCTCTCCATTATAGCATACAGCTTCAACTTATGTACAGATGATCCCCTTGTAATCTCTGATTGTTTTACATAAATATTAGGGAATGCTGACCTTGAAGTGGTGAGTGCTGTATTTACCAATGGAAAAAAGACTGTGTTTATGAAAGACTGGAGAAGATCTTTTTTTGTGAAGTGTTAGTCTAAAGAAAAAAGAAAGAAGAAATTACCCCAGCAATACTCCATAAAGATGCGAATACTGTTCTTTCAAGGAATAAATTAATTTGGAAGACTAAAAAACTTAACTGGAACAAAATCTATAAAAATACAAAACATTTTGGATGAGAGGTAGGTGTTCTATAATGAAGACCCAATTTAAAGGTTTTTGCCAGTTTTTTATTGTTTATATTTTAATTTACTCCTTAATAGAATACACTTTTTGTAAGAACACTTTAAGATGTAAGCAATCATATCTCAAAACTTTTAGCTGAGTAATTATGTACATTTTAATTTTAGCTCTGGGGAGGTTTTAGGACTTCTCTCTAGCTAATACTTTCCTTGCCAATTGCTGACTGGAAATGTTTTTGTGTCAACCAAAATACGATAGAAAACTGAAGGAAACAGGAAATGCTAGCTCTTCAGAAAAATAATTTTTTAGTTGAGGTGAACTTGCCTCAATTCTGTGTAATATATGTAGAAATTACTTTTGTGTGAGTGGGAAGATACTGGAAAGAATGAATAGGAGAGCTGTAGTTTTGTATGACTTGAGCAGAGGAATGAGCTCAAGGAGGACTTTTGCTGCAGAGATGAATGCTTGGAGAGTGTATTTCACTTTGTTGCTCTCATTTTTATTTTTCTGCTGTTAGCAAATAATCAGGAGGCTCTAAACAGTTCTATACACAGTGTGGGACCAAACTTTGAAATTTCTGCCCAGTGTTTGCTATGTTATACTCATAGGAAGTTTGCATTTTGGAATTTATTGAAGTATTTGAAGTACTGTTAATCAAGTATTTGTGGCATGATTTGTTCAAGGTCCTTCTCTTTATTGGAAGGATAGATTTTGGTAGGATTTTAGTAACATTTAGATCAGCCCTCAAGAATTTTAGTAGATTATTGGAAGGATAGATTTTGGTAGGATTTTAGTAACATTTAGATCAGCCCTCAAGAATTTTAGTAGATTACTTTTTTAATTTTAGTATTTTCCCCCCAACTTGTATGTTAAACTTTGATTTTAGTGAGGATTGTGCCACCTAGCTTGTATTGCCCGCCCTATGAAAAACATAATTTAGAAAAGCTGAGGGTAAAAATGTGTTTGCCTCATTGCCCACATCTGCGTTCTTCTCTCTCATAATTTCATCTGTGAGCTTGCTCCCCTAGTCTGACACCTTGCTGCAGGACCTAATTTATCTGTCTATAACTGCTAGCTTTGAAGGCTGCACTGATCAATTCTATAATATCTGAGAATGTTCTTATCACCTCTGGCAGAGTATTTTGCTTTGGGAAAATATCCGAACATCAGCCCAGGGAAAACAGGCAACCCACCTTATAGCAGAGTTTGAACACATTTGCATTTGCGAAATGGATCAAAGGCTTTTTTTTGTTGTTGCAGCAAGTAATGTTCTTCACTGGTTCCACTTTAGTTACTGTCATGGATGCAAGGCAGGAGATGTGGAGCAAATGTGGAAGTATTCATGTGCAAGTCTAGCTGTGGGGGATTTGCCTGGTGCAGGACTGGCCTGGGGGTTGGAGCCCCTCATGGGCAGCACAGTGAAGGGGACAGTCCCTGACTGGTCTGTAGTGCATAAGGGGGATTAAAGTGTGGAAGGGGGTGCACAGAGCCCTTGGTGGTAGAATAGAAGTGACTGTAGAATCAAGAGTTGGAAGGGACACACAAGGATCATCAAAGTCCAGCTTCTGGCCCTTCACAGGACAACCCCAAGAATCACACCATGTGCCTGAGAGTGTTGCCTGGAAGCTTCTTGAACTCTGTCAGGTTTGGTGCTAGAACCACTTCCCTGGGTAGCCTGTTCCAGTGTCCAACTGAGTGAAGAACTTTTTCCTAATATCCAACATAAAACTCCCCTGACACAACTTCATGCTGTTCCCGTAGGTCCTGTCACTGGTCACCAGAGAGGAGAAATTAGTGCCTTCCTGTCTGCTTCCCATCCAGAGGAAGCTGTAGACTGCAGTGATGTCTCCCCTCAGTTTCCTCCAGACTGAACAGATCAAGTGCCCTCAGCTGCTCTTCATATGGCTTCCCCTCTAGGCCCTTCACCATCTTTGTAGCCCTCCTTTGGATTCTCTCTAATCGTTTTATATCTTTTTTATATTGTGGAGCCCAAAACTGCACCCAGTACTGGAGGTGAGGCCCCACCAGTTCAGAGCAGAGTGGGACAAACACCAGCTTGACCCGCTGGCGATGCTGTGCCTTATGCACCCCGAGACAGGGTTGGACCTCCTGGCTGCCAGGACACACTGAGTTTGACAAGGTTTGGGAGGGAAGGGGTGGCAAAAGAAAGATGTGCATACATATAGAAACCCCTTGAAGAGGGGGAGTTAGGCATGGTGGGATGATTGAGGAGGGAGAACTTCAAGCTCACATGGGATCCTGTAGAATTGAGAGAAAGGAGCACAGCAGGTCCTTCTGAGGGATATTTAAAGAAACCTTGTTTTTGAGGGGAGGTTGTCTGATAGCACTGGAAAGCGAAGGGTCAGTGCAGGACCTGTGATTAGAGGGAGAACGAGAATTAGAAGTCACACACAGTCTGAATGTTGTAGGATGTTGGAGTGGGATCACTGTTAGGGAAGGGGCAGGCTGATGGTGTGGGATCTCTGATGTGTAACACATCTGGTCTGTGGCACAGAGTGGCTTCGTGTTTCTTTGTTGCATTTCCCCTGTTGTCTCGCTTCATGCCTCCCTCCATATCTTCTGGTTATTGCTCTGTCCTGCAGGGTTCACCTTGTGCACCAAGCTGGTGGCTTGCTTAACTCTGTCTCTAGAAGATCCCTTGTTCTTGTGCCTCTTTGTAAACTGTGTACACCCGTCACAGGGCAGCACAGCAGAGACTGGCCGGAAGGTCAGTGTTAAATGATCTCTCCAATAAAGCTGTAGGTGGGTGAGGTAGCTGTGGTTTTTTTTGTCTCTCTGTTTGGCCTCAGACACTTGCTATCTAATTACTGAGCACCTTGTGCAGTGAACCATACAACTGGCCTTTTCAGTGAGCTTGTAATTCAGTCACCGTATCATACTGACCCTTCTTTTTATCCTCTTTCTGATGTATTTATAAACTTGCTACCTGTGCCTGAGACAGCAAAAGTTATTTTATAATCTGAACTTCAAAGACAATGAGAAAATTCAATTCTCAATGATTTTCTTGTGTTCTCTGCAAAAGTAAAGCTCATCTACAATTCTGCTTTGTTCTACTGCATCACAGTAGTGTCGGATAGGAACAGAGAGGAAGACAAAACCTGCTTAATAATCTCCTGATTTAAAGCAGAGCCAAACTTTAAAATTTGCTATTTATGCGAAGATATGAGAAAATGCATTATGCAGAGAAGTGGTATAGCAAAGCAGCACCTGTCAGCATTTATCTTGCAGGTGTACGTGCCAGCTTTTTGTGTCAGGCACCGTGCAATGTGAGATCCACGAGCTCAGCAGTGTAGGTGCTAAACCCAGAAGCACCAGATTAAATGCTTGGTTTCAGAACACTACTTTTAGTCAGGGTGTTGCCTAAATATGTGACATCACCTCCTTGTGGGTGCTAACTATATAAGTGATTTTTCCCCTGCATATTCCCAATTCCCATTCTCTGGCTCTTTGCCTGTCACTGATGAACTTCATGAGCAACTGAAAAGTTCTGTCTATTTGGAAGTCTTTTCCACTTAGTTACAAGCTCAATATAGAGCTTAAATATCCTTCTGTTTTACTCAGCCCAGCAGCCAAAGACTTGGAGCTTGTCTCAGTGAAGAACATTAGGAGTGTACTCAAACTACACTTAGGGTGTTCTGGTCAGCTGTTGCTACTGACCTTCAGCTTCTAATGGGAGCAATGCTCAAAATGGGCATTGTCAATTTTTTTTCAGCATTACCAATCTTTTTTTTCTGCATTACCTTGCTCCTTTACACAGCTGTTGAAAAGTTACTTCTCATCTACTTTTCTTTATGTGTTTGCTCTGTTAGATGATGAAGTGTGTTTTTGTGCTCTAGTGACTAGAGTGGTATGTATTATAAAAAACACCCAGTACTGTCAGCCTTTCACTCACAATATTGGTTATTAGTTGCACAGAAAAAAGGCAGATAAAAAAAAAAGACTTGGAAATTTTCTGCTGAATTTTGGGACATGATATAAGTATTCCCATGTTTCAGAAGATCTCACAAAATAGGCATCCTTGAGGTGAGGGGAAGGGAGGAAATCTCTGGAAATAGAAGACTGTTTCTATTTTGTAAAATTATATTCTTGGAAATGTATTAACAAATGTATAGAAAATAGCTGTGATTCCAAAATGTTCCTGATTCATTATTTTATGATTACTGTTTTCTAACAGTGGTGTCCCCCATCATTTGTATTTCCTTCTTCAGTCCTATTATTAGCCTGTGTTTAAATTGATTGTACTCTTCTTCCTTGAGCTCTAACAAACGAAAAAATTCTCTTGAAAAAGTATTCAGCAATGCAAGTTTGGACACTTCATTATTTTGTCTCTAGTAGTTGATCGGAAAGTATGGTTTGCTTTTTTTAAAGAAAAACAAAGAACTTCAAATATTTTAAAGTGTATGTACTCACACATGAAATGTGTAACCATATTATACTAATGGCATCTGCTATGGGTTGGACCCTTCAAGAGAAGAATGAGAGAAAGTTGCTTACAATGCCACATCAGATGATGCTTTCTACCCTTTTAGCACAGCATCCATCCTTTCCTCCCAAAGGCATCTGCTACTCCCACCTCCACAGTGTTTTCTCTTTTGGAGGACAGGCACAGTTTGTTTTGACCTAGAAGACGCATGATGCCAATGTGTTTCTAGTTCAGGTGTCAGGAGCTGCATGTACTTATTGCTCCCAAGAGAAGTCTTGGTCTCCCTTGGTTGTCTTAAGTGTTTCTACATGGCACCTTTCTCTGTGTCAAGACATCCTCTAAAGATGCTGCTGAGCAGTGATCCTTCTCCCTTCCTGGTTTTAATGTCATCTCGTTCTTCTCCTGTAGACCTCAGAGCTGTCTCTGATATGCTTTCAGATGCTTGGGGAAAAAGTGTGTGCTTCAGTCCACACTTCAGGCACCACAGTTCTCACAGGCTGGTGGGTATCTGTCACAGGATTCGAGGAAAGGGTTTGTGGGCATTACCTGTGAGGCTTGTAACCATGGGGTTTTCTTGTAGCCTACAATGATAATTCAAGAATCCCTCTTTGGCAAGGGGTCAGAATATCTCCCACCATCGTTAAGGCCTAAGAGCACAAGTTTAGTTTGACTTTTCCATGAGCAGACGGCTGTGCTAATAGTATCTATTTGCATGATTTCTAGACGTAGAAGCAGAAGCCAAGGTTTTACCAACTTTCTCAGTGCGTTTCCAGGCTGCTGGTGGCTTTGAACGGTTGGCATGACTGGCAGGGGGAGCTACAGACTGCACAAGGGGCAGAGTTTAGGTTGGGTTGTTGCTGTAGTAGCTGCTACCTGTACTGGGGTTTGTAGACTGGCAGAAAGGGACTAGGAAGGAAACTGAACTGCATTGTATGAAGCAATATGTAGGTATTCATGGCCCTCTCTGGCTTCGAATTTTTCATTTTCTTTGTTCTTGTACCTCCTTTGACAGTTTGTTTTTGGGTTTTTTTTTTATGGCATAATTGAAGAGTTTTCTGTCTCAAGTTTTGCCATCTTTCTGTGGTATATATTGATCCAAAAACAAACATCTGGAGGCAGCTGTTTGGTAGTCAGGTGCTCTTGTAGCAATAGGCAAAGAGCAGAGGGCATAGTGAAGTGTGGGTCCTGGTTCTCATGCGGGCGTGACAGGGCTGTGTTAGAGCACACCAGAGGCTTAGAAGGATGAGGTGCTCACCAGTTGGTGGCAGAAAATGGGAGGAATAATCTAATAGCAGGGGAGATGCTGGGCTCTGTCTGGGTTTGTGTGAAGAGTTTTGCGAGCATGGGGAGTCCGTAATAATCACACCTGGTGGTTCCACTGTTTCTGCTCTGAGATGCTGTAGCAAAAGAAATGAAGTGTTTTAGCCTTATAGTGGAAACCCAGTGATGCGGGATGTGACCTGCTGTCCCTACAGTAATTTTGCTGACAGATTTATATCAAACCTTTTCTTTATAAAATATTCCTTAAAATGTAATGAAAATGAATAGAATGCCTTGAAGGCATAAAATGTTTTTCTATTTCCAAGGTTTATACTATGAATCACTCCCTTGATTTGCATCCTAATAATCTGATTTATACCCATTTGTTGTTTACTTCTGTTTATATATAATCTGTTGTCTGATCCTGGTTATCTTCTTTTAGGGCTAAGAGAGGATAATAAAGTTGTGATGCAAAACAACACAAATGCTTAATTTTTCAAAGTCACCATTTTTCATACATTGCAGTGGATATAATAAACTAATGCAATAAATTATGAGAGCCCAAATGGTTGTAATTCTTTACTTTTCATTTAATCATAAAATTTACAATATTCTTAGTTTATTTAATATTTTCCATTAAAAAGGAGATTTTCCCTATGAAGCAGTACTAGACTCTTTAAGAAGGAAACACTAATAATACTCTTTAAGTGAACAATTAATAACAGTCATGGTCAAAGACTTTTAAAATCAGTTATTCCTCACATTTCTTCTGGGTGATGTGTGGCTAAATATATTAAGTTTACGTAATTATTATGCAATGCCATTAATTGGAGCTAAATAAATGAAAAAAAAGGGTTTTTTTTATTCTAGTAATATGCAAAAGATGAAAATTTAAAACATATTTTGTGTAAGGAGATTAAAAAAATGTTTATTAAACAGAACATATCCTTCAGTCCTAACTATGATTTTCAAGCTAGATTTTAAGCAAACTGTTTTCAGTTTGGTTTCATGTAATTCTGAGGTCATCACAAATGAGGCAAAAGATCATCAGTCTGTTGAGCAAGGGGGGGACAATGCTGATCCAAGGGACATGTTGGTATAGCATATGAAGTTATTCTATGTAAAGAAGAATATTTTATGTATCTATTCTATGGATACATCTCTGTATGCACCTGAAATATTTTTCTGTCTTATTTTTATGATTTAATTAAAAAAATTAGTATTCTCACCCATAAAATATAGAAAGTTTTTACGTTCTGCCTGAACAAGTAATAGGGGTCTGACAAAGTAATTTTTTTCACCACCCTGTTAGAATCTTCATGTAGGTAAAACAGCCAGGAAAATGAAAAGAGAGGCTCACATCTCCATTCACAGAAACCTTTCCTTGCAGTTCAGCATGAAATCTGGCTTGAAAAAGTTAGGTTTGGTCTAACTTGCACCCAAATCTCAGCACAAACTGTCTGTGTTGTATCAGACCTGGTGCAAGGTGCTGAGGACCATTTGCACTTGGCAAATTACAAAGTCCTGACTTTGACTTCTGAAAGAAGAATCAAATTAATCTTTCCAATCCAAGTAAACATTTTCCATGCATTCTCAAAAATTTGTTGGAAATGATGAGTCCTGGGAATTGCATGCCCAGTTGTGCACATACCAAATATTTTCTGAGTGCCAACTTTCTACCCTTAAAGTTTCTCCTTTTCTTTTAACTGGACAAGCTGATTAACCAAATCTTTGGCACAATATTGAAAATAGGTTATAACGGCCTGCATGCAGTTCATGGCACAGAAATGTCCAGCACCTTGTGCTATATAACTGTCAGGGTGTGGGTTTTTTAGTGTTTTTGTGTTTTCAGGTTTGTTTTTTTTTTTAAGATAAAGAGTTGAGAAGAAGGGATTGTGGGAGGATGTAAAGAGGAGCTATGCTGCGTAAGCAGTAAGAATGGTTAATGAGAAAGCAGGACATAAGAGGAATCCATGGACCTGTTCAGGGTCCTGGTTGAAGCCTTTAAGAGCCAGTTTCTTTACAGTCACTTTAGTTCTTTGCAGCCAGAAGGCTCTCTCTTACTCTTAAAATCAGAGCTATGGGAGCAATCCCTTTTATAGTCTTCCTTGATGACTGGTTGCTGAAAAAACCTCCTTTGAATTTAAAAAAAAATAAAAAGGGAAAAAAAAGAAGGAAAATATCAGTCTTGGGAAGAATCTTTAGGGAGCTGAGTTGTTGTTTGTGTTTGAGAGGGGGCAGGCCCTAGGTGCACTTGCTCTCCACAGTGTCAAGGTAGCTGTCATGCTTTTCAAGACACATTGGTTTTTTTCCACTTTGCCACTTCTAATGTGCATATTTGCAAGTACTGCTGACCAGGTGACTTCAAGTTGGAAATAAATGCTTTTTTATCTTTCTGTAGAGGAAGGAAATTGGTTTTAAAGGAGATTTTTTGATAAAGTTAAGTGTATAGACATGGGAATTGATTTTTAATAAAATATAATGGAGTAGAGTCCTTGGAGTAGGATATTCCAGCCTAGCTCTCCTGAGACTGAAACAATTTGCCTCTGAGAGACTTCACACAACTGATACCAAACCAACTGGTGCACCTCCCTTTGCCCCTTGTGGCTGAGTCCCTTTAGGATGGGGAAGCATCCTCCTTCAACGATAGGTCCAGCAGAAAGCCTGAGTGACAAATTCTCAGTTGTCTTGAATTATTTTCCACTCTGAGAAAAAGCTGTGCTTTATCATTGTGGAATAATACTGAGAGGGAAGTAAAAAGGGAAGGAGGAGAGGGAAAAGGAGAGATTTTGTATTGGTGTTATCATTGGAATTATAAAATTACTGATGGTATTGAGGGTTCTTTCATTTACACTAAATTTACAAACACTAAATTCACTTTAAGTGGTGTGAGTATTCCCTCACTGAGCCTTTATATGCTGAGTTTCTGTCCAGAGCAGATTTTTATGATTCTTTTAAGTCCTTAATAAAAAAGTTCTGTAAGAAATGTCAGAGACCTAACTAGAACATCATGAATAAAGTTGTGTAGGAAAGTGAGTTGAATAGAAAGCCAATGCTATCAGGCTTGTATTGTATGGAGTAATTCCCCCAATATTTCTACAGTAATAGTACAATTAAAAATGAGTGCCTCATAAAAAAAAAAGGTGGAGTACGTGGTCAGCTGGACAGCTGGAAGACAAAGGTGCATTTGTGCTAATTAAATTCCACTCAGCACCCATAACCCACATTGTTCATAAGCTTTAGCAACAGCCATGTCCTGCTTAGGATTCAGTTCACATTCCTCTGCCACATTCTGCAGCCATCGCATTATCTGCAGAGGCAGGAGTGACTACAAAATAGTACCAGAATGGAGAAGCCCAGTGACTGACCAGGGAGACAACAGCTGCTTGCTGAAATGATTAAAAGAAAAAAGTGCTCACAGACCCCCAGACATCTCCCCAAGAAACATATAAATTTGGCAAGTTTCTGTCTCCTTCTGCAGAAAATTATCATTGCAAATCAAGAAGAGAGAAAAGTGTGGGGAGACTGCGTGTTGCATCATTTGTATTTCTGTTCTTGCACTCTCTGGAATGAAGGATAAGTGAATGTGCTCCATATGTTCCAAAAGAGTAACAAGCAATGATTTTCTATATAGGTATGGCATAAAAGGGGATTTTTTTCAGATTCATTCACATAGTTGACAATTGCTAACTCTTTTTCATGGTTAACGTGGGATGGCTAGTGTTGTATTTATTAATGCTGTGTCTGATTTGCTGAGTTCCACTTTATTGATTTTATTTTTATTGGAGTAAGACTGATTGTTACCTTGGAAAACAGAGTTGTCCTTGAATGACACTATTTAAGTATTACGTTCCCCTAAACATTCATTAAAGCTCGTGTTTTAATTAAACAAGTATTACCGGTAAGTGTTGGAGGTGCTAAAATAGGAACAGCAGTAACTGGACAAACCTGAAGGCCTTTTTTCCCCCCCAACTATAAAATGTCTGAATTGCTGGGGAAGAAAGCAAAAGCAACCAGTGAGGGGTTTGCGGGCTTTTTTTAGATCAATGACGTTAAAATGTGACTTTTTTCCCTATGAGTTTGTTCTTGATGGTTCATAAAACGCTTTTTACTACCTAGAAAGAAAATCTCTTTTATGTGTGTATTCATGTCTTTTGATTCTGTGTTCTTTTAATGAGTCTGTGAAAGCTAATGAGCTTTTGGGCAAAGAAGGAAGCCAGACTGGTAGGCTCTAGTTCTAGGTTCATAAGGTCTAGGCTCTGTTTTCCTTACTTATCCGTTGTATGATACTGGATAAATAATTTTTTTTCCTTGTGTTTCCTTTCCTGCATGTTTAGCTGCAACCTTAGTTTCTTTTTGGTGAGAACTTTGCCAAGTTTGATTTAGTTTATTTATCACTGTTTTCTTCCTTGCTGTTTTTACAAGCCATTGCATTTGTTTTGCATAATACATTGTGTTAACTTCTCTAACAGTTATGCCATGTCCCACATACCTCTGTCAGTCACGGCAGTGCCACTTCTCACTCATCAGTGAAGATCCACTTCTCCTGCCTCTGCCACAATGCTGTCAACCAGTATTCTGCTCATGTGCAGAAAGAGCTAAAAATACTGTTTCATATTTTTTTTGTGTGTGTGTATGTAGGACTTTTTAATCTGTAGATCTACAGTTGTTTAACAGTTCCTGTCTCTGTTTCCCAGTGATGTTACAGTGGTGCAGAGAACACAGGCTGATTTCCCAGGGTCACGCAGCCAAACTAACAGCAAAATAAAATGCTAGAAGCAATCATATGGCCTGTTCTGCTTATGAAAAAGTCCGTGTAAAAGCAGGTACCTTAATGTTGTACACAGCTCACGTTCCCTAGTATAAACAAGACTGTTTAATAAGAATGCATTTACTTCTGTCTTTGCACCTATATCATAATCGTAAAGTATTTTGCTAATATCTTCTGTGTGACACAGCTGTGCCTACTTAGGAATTTATCCATTCTACAGCAAAATAGCTGCTGTTGAGTCAGCAGTTTCCTAATACGATGTAATAATAAAGAATGTAAGAGATTTTGGCAAAAGAATTTGCTTAGTGTATGCTGTTTTATGATTAGAGGTGGCACTTGGGCTTTCAGGTAAAGTGCTTGAAGAATTTAGATAATAAAATACTGTATTTTGTGCACTTTTGCCTCCTAAAAAGTGACATGTACTTGTTAGAAATAAAATAGAGAATTTAAACAACGACAAATTGGTTTTGGTCCAGCAAACTCTGGAAAAAGTAGGGAGATTGTGTCTGTTGTTTTTTTATTACTTATCATTGCTCAGTCAGGTGAGCAGACTCAAACATCTCGCTTTTGGCGTTTAATTTACCAACGTTCCTGTCTGCAGGAAATTTAACAAAATACATGATGAGACAGACATAATCGGAATTTGCTAAGGTTTATTAATGCCTTATCAGGACTTTGGAAGGTTCAGCACACATGAACTCTTCCTTTCCTTTATCTCACTTCATGGAATTTGTAAACAACCTAAGCGAAGATGTTCTCCAAGGCTCATTAGCTCCTCAGAGCTTTGACAGAGAAGCATTGGTCAGATAAATCAACAATACATAATGTTAACGAAAAATGAGATTTAGTTTTAATTGTATGCTTGCAGTCAGGGATGGGTGCAAAAGCAGTATCATGGCTGCAGAGACAATCCGTGTTTATAGAATTATCTCTAGGTAATGGCAATTACTGTGTGTAGGCTAAAAGGTCTATATTTTTTTCCAATGAAGTCAAACTATGAAAAACAAAATTCCATGTATTATTTTGTAATAATATTTGAGTCCGAATGATATGTCAATCATTGTTTAAGTCTGGTTCTTGAAAGACATCGGCAGACATAGCCCAGTATAACTGAAAACAGTTATGGTGCTGACAGGTAAAATCACATGTAATTTAAGAAAATTTCTATTGATAGAAGAATTCTGGTACGTTCAGAATAGACCAAATTAGTTAAGACCATGAGGTCTCACGTTACCTTCTTGGGCTATGATTGACGAGTGTGTTTGTAATGGGAATATCCATGTCCCAGAAAGTGAGCATGGCCCTTGAACATCTGTCTGAGAAATTTTTGGGGTGAACAGATAGAGTGGATTTGGGTTTGGATCACTTGGGTCTGACCCGGGTCTGCTGCTTTATTTGCAGGGTAAATCCAAACCCAAACTGGGGCCAGTCTCTCCTGCTGACATACCTACATTTCTAGGAAATTTAATTTCTGTAGTACATTTAAGCAATTTTGACCATATAATCTAGTCTGTGCACCTTGACCTGTGAGCAAGCTGTGGTGTGTGCTTACTGTAGAGTGGAAAGGACTATAGATGGCTTCATGTGGCATTGCAACTGCACCCTCAGGGTGGGATTATTCTCACATTACTGAGCTGGAGTTTCCATCTGTGTTAGCTTGATGTCCACGACGCAGCACAGACTTGCCCTTGATTCCCTATTTGCAAGGTAGGATTCTCAGTATTAAAACTCGTCATCCAGAATTGAAACACATCACATAAACTTCCAAATGATTTTAATCTGCAGAAGATCAATTCAGTCCTATTTTGCCTAATACAAGGGTTATACTAATGGCAGCCCCTGGTGGCCTAGTGGTTAGATCGCAGGACCTTCACCGCTGAGGCCTGGGTTCGATTCCAGCCAGGGATACTC